>OZ024746.1:100548088-101043088 GCA_964016885.1 Eledone cirrhosa
TGTTCCTACATTTTCATCTATTTTTTTTTCTACAAATCTACTTTTTGTCTTCAAATATGACTAGCTCATTTTTAAATATTTATTTGAAGTGGACATAGTATGTTGAATCAAACAGAATACTAGCCAAGAACACATTTAAGAGCTCTAAAAGAGCCCCCCATTGGATTGTTTCAAACAGTAAAGAACCCAGCTCAAAGTAGCAAGTAGTCTACAGATTAAATGAAAAACAGTAACGTGCAATCTTAAGAAGTGTAGTTTGCAAGTTGTATGCATGGTTTAGTTGTTACAGAATTGGATTTGCAAGATAGTTTATTTCATGTTGCCCTTACTGCCAGGAGTTGTGAACCAATAGATAGTATTAGCAATGGAAAGATCAATGGAAACCTTGATTCCTTTGTCCGAATTTAACAAATTAAACTCTACTCAGTCAGCAATAAGGTTGTAGATTGATTCCTTATGCCAGTTTAGCAACCCTGCTCTTTATATCAGAATTCACTGAATGCCTGTCAAAATAAAAAAAATAAAACATACACACACATGCTCTGATATATGAAAAGCACAATTCCAGACCACAATGTTCCAACCTTAACACATTTAAAAGTAATTTCTAACCTTATTCACCTGTTAATTGATTGGACCTAAAGACGAAACAGCAAACCGATCCTTAATTTCCTTACCTGGTTTTCAGCTGCCCTATTTCACTTCTTTGGTGATACCTTGAAAAATTGCCATGTCTTCTGAGATGAAAGCGCTTGACTAAAATGTAAAATTAGACTTTCATTTTCAATCTTAATTTCATTGCAGGTAGTTTTTTAGGATGAAATATTCAATTTAACCCTTTCATGACTCTATTTTAATTAATTAATGAAGATAGTAACTTATTGTGAAGATTCTTATATAAAATTGTTGGAAAATTTAAATTGGAAACCTTTAAAGTCGGCTTTATTTCATAGAACCAGAGCCAGTTTTGGCTGGGTTAGTAACTAAAGGGTTAAATTATTACTAACATGTTAACAGAATCAGCCTTGATATGAACATAGATACTTGAAGTTGTGAAAAGATGCCTTGTAAAATTATAGGACTATTGTTTTCATTTTCATTATAAGTATTTATCAAAAGCTGAGTTTTCTACATATGGGTGAAAAGAATGGGTTTCATTTTTAGATGCTAGCTGTTTTCTGTAAAACCTCAAATTCTCCTTTTAAAAAGGGGAACTTCAATATGGTTTATATTGCTTTTAGTCATCCATTTCCTTAGGTTACATACACACTCGTAGGCACAATAAAATCTGACAATTCACTGATAATGAGTCAGAATTAGTCTGAACACTTGATGTGCTTTAAGTAGTTTTCACTGGCATATTATCTTGTGATAGTTTAGGTGACATGATACAGCAAGGCAATATCTGCTCTCAGATTTTCACCTTCACTTGTATAGAAAACATAAGATTAAATATACATAGATTAAAATAATTTGATACTTTATTGCAACAGGTATTTCAATCAGAACAGATGAGAAAATGAATGATGTATCCTAAAGTTAATTCTAACACTGAATACAAATTATAAGTTGAGAAAAAAGTGTTGACAAGTCTTTCATTCCATAGAGCTTATAAAGATGTTAGCAGACAACAAACTGAGAGTTAACTATTTTGTATTCTATCACTAGAGGCCAACACTTCCATTATGTCTATTATGAAACTTTTAACTCTTTTGGTACCAAACCACCTGAAACTGTCCCCTGGTTCTATGATACATAGCTGATTATTTTATGGTGTATATCATCTTCATTTTTATACTGGCATGGGTTGGATGGGACGTTTTGAGGCAATGTTTTACAACCTGATGCCCATCCTAGTTTAGTCACTTCTTGCAGCACGCGCGTACACACACACACACACTTTAAAATCTTCCATTAATATTTTTAAGTTATTTTCAAAATTATAGGCAGTGTTTTTCTTTTAAAATATTTAGAGTACTGATTTGAAATGGTCAAGTATAATGTAATTGAATATTTATTTTATTTGCTTGCAATAAATACTAAGTTCAATTCCTCCCATAGGGTATTAGATTTGTTTCCCCTGTGGCAGTTTTACTTTTTTGCATAATGATATAATAGAACCCAGAATTGAACTCTTGTCCTATGATTCTTTGACTTTGAAAGGATTAGTGAGTCTTTGTTTTGTTTTTATGAGTTTATTAAATTGCTGAGAATTGGTGCTGAATACTCAATAAAAAAATTACAAATCTCATTGATCTGGAATAATTCTCAAAATTAGTTGGGGACTGATTCAATTTTGTCTTTAATGATATCAAAAACTATTTCTTTTACATCTACATTGGCAGAATACTCATTTGACAAGAGCTATTTTTGTCTGAAGCTTTTTTTAAATATGGGTATCCATTACTCACCACTTTACTAGAACCCAAATTGGTTATGTACATTATATATAGATGTTATTTGTTCTATATTAATGTAATGGTTTTTTATAGAAGCACAATTATTCTATAATAGCGAACTTTAACATATCCATAAAATAATTTTATTTCAAAAAGCATGCAACATGTGTTTAGCTGTTGTTCCTGACATACTAATTACCATCACAGCTGTTTTATTTATTTCAATACCAATATAGGACAGATGTTTGTCTAATAACTGCTCACTGTCTTTCTTCATTTCACTCCAGCTCCTTCTGCTTTATTTGGTTGATTTCACTGCTAATTATAGCTTAAGATATTTTCTCTGCCAGTATGAGATGCTAATTCATAGACTTTAAATGTTTTGTTTTTTTTTTGTTAAACAGCATTGTATGCTTGGGATTCCCAAGTGCTTCTTCAATTAAATCTGACTTTTAACCATTATGAAAAATATTTTTTAAAGAAATATTTTATTTAAGATGCTCATCTTGCATATACATTGTCTAATCTGCATGATGTAGCATCTATACTTTGTCTATTTCATTGACATTATTTTCCGTTTTTATAAAACTTTAAAGAGAAGCAGTAAGCAAAGATGTGAGAAATTGAATCTCTTTGAGTAGTACTTAGTTTTAAGATGACAACACATTTTGGTATTATGTTGTAACTTGTAAAAGTAGAGGGATAAAGAAATCTACTTGAATGAGACTTAGTCATTTCAAGTGAAAATATAGGTCATTGCATATATAAAGCTACTAGAACAGTGTAGGGTGCATGAAGACAATTCTTTAGAATGATAATCATTGCATAAATAAATAACTTTTCAACAGCAAGATAAACTGAAGTTTTTCATTTTCTTTTTTTTTACCATATTCCCTCTATCATAGTCCATGAAAATGAAGTCTGATAATTTCTGAACATATGTCTGACACAGCAGTTTTATCGTTTCAGTTGTTAAAGTTCTTTAGGCAGTCACAATGGGGTTCTAAGGCAAGTTGTTTCTGTATGCTGACAACCTACTTATCATAGCCAAATCAGTCAAAGAATTAAAGGAAAATTTTCAATTGCAGAAGCAGGACCTTATAGATAGTTAAACTAGCAAAGACAAATTTTATTAAACAAGAGGGAACGCGAAACTCTGCTGTCATCTGTATAAATGCTATGTGCAATATACATAAATGAGGTTGGTAGGAACTCTATACTATCCATTATAAATTATTGATGAATGGAAGAGGCAGATATCTGAGGAAGGCTGACTGGCTTAATGGTTAGTGTCGAGCTTACAATCATGAGGTTTTGAGTTTAATTCTTGGACCGAGCTTTGCATTGTGTTCTTGAGCAAGACGCATTATTTCACGTTACTCCACTTTACTAAACTGTAGAAATGAGTTGTGACATCACTGGTGCCAAGCTGTACTGGCCATTTCCCTTGGACAACATCGGTGACGTGGAGAGGGGAGGCTGGTATGTATGGGCAACTGTTGGTCTTTCACAAACAACCTTACCCGGACTTGGGCCTCTGAGGGTGCAAATCCCATGGTCATTCGTGACCAAAGGAGGTCTTTTACCATTTACAGGAATAGCTAACAGTAAGAGCACCAATGATATGCAATTATTCAACTGCCCAAAGGCTTGCTAGAAGCAATTGACAGCTTCTATTATCTCCTACTAATCAGAACACCTGCTCCTAATCAACAGTGGAGGTAGTGGATTTTCTTAGAATTAACTGTCATTTTTGTTTTAATCTGTTAACGAGACTGGAAAAAATCTAGTGAGCATGCTCCATAGGATGTGTAGTGACACCCTGTATGATAGAGCCAAAGTTAGCTGAGAAAAATTAGAATTAGTGTACAAGAAAGACGACTACACTGGTAGAGGTATGTAATGCATATGAAGGGTGACAGTTGAATAAAGAATCAAATGACTAAAGTGGAAGGGATCTGGAAAAGAGGAAGGTTAATTTCAAGGTGCTAGACCCCGTGAAGTTAAGGGATTACAAATGGTAAAATGCTTTGATAGAATAAACCTATCCAATTCAGGCTAGCATGGATTAAGCCTTGTTTTTTTTTTGTTTTTTGTATTTTTTTTCATAATTCCCTGAAGCCTCTGTTCACTGCACTCTCATTAAGGCAAAGGCTTTTTCTTTTATCTTGCAGTAGTCTAGTATTTGTGTAACTCATTGGTTGATTAACCCTTCAGCATTTAAACCGGCTGTATCCGGCCACTCATACTTACTTTAAGGTATTGTTCTCAAAATAAATATCAAAATCTCATAGATTTGATATTATGTGAAATAATTGTGATGTAAAACCTTTACCGTAAAAATATAATAGTATATATAGAGTAATGTATGTTAATATCTCACCAAATACATCTGTTATGTTCATGTTTGCTTATTTGTAACAAATAGCTAACTAATCTGTTGATTACAGATTAACTGCAAGAAGCAGGAAATTGTCCTTATTACCTTTTATACATGTATATTTGCATTAGATTTAAACATGTCAAAACAAGTAAAACTTGACAGATATTAATAATAGTAAAATATTTCTTTTATTATTTATAATAAAATAATTTTCTTTATTGGCCACAATAAAATAATGAAAAGAAATACCGTATATACATGAATTTAATCCAACTCCACTATTTTATGTCGGGGAAAAATTAGCAAATATGTAAACCTTATTTACATAGAATTTGAAGTTGGTGAAAATTGTCAAAATATTGACCCTGAAATATAAGCCACTCTCTGCCATCTTTTTTTTTTTGTGTATGTGTCACATTATTCTTCAACTTATATTTGAATATATATGGTAAATTTAACACCACTCATTTTATTAATGGATTTCATTCACCACCACCACAAAAGAAATTATATTGAAATTCCTAGAACTAATCCTATCCATGTTGTTTCAATATTACATCATCAACTGTCTCACCTCTAAAACAAGGCTTACTGTTTACCCCCTAGGTCCCCGCTTGATTGAACAAACCTATAATGATAGACATTACTGATTTGACCAAGTCATCTCTTTAGGAATGTGTAGGACATTATCTAAGGTGTTTGGAAAGAATGTCCAAGAATTGTTAGGTTTAAAAGATTTCCAAATTGTCGCACATTGATATTTTTTTTTTTTTTTTTTTTTTTTTTGTGGCTCTCCAAAAGTAAGAATTTCCATTTTGAGCCATTTTCAGGGAGCGCAAATAGATTTTTACGTTGGTTTAAAATACTTTGTCAATTTTTCTAGACTCACCTCCAGCTGCATTTTCAGAATATGTATACTTTTATATGGTTTCATCTTCATGATAAGCACTTATCATGGTTCAAAAATTCAAAAAAATGTGCATTTTTACACTTTTTCACTTTTTCAATTTTTTTTTTTTTAACTGTCTTGATCAGGCTAACTGAATTCAAGTGTTTTGTCAAGTTTCTAAGCCATACTGCATGATTAGAGAATATGGGGTGCTCAACAGTTGTTGCTATTCAGTAACAGACAGCCACCTAAACTTGATTTTAAATTAATTTTGATTTGTGCAACCTTTGCCCTGATGAAAATCAGTGGTCAGATGTATTGGTCATACTTGTGTTGAAATCTTCATAAATATTATAGCCAAGATATTCACCATCTTCTATATAACATACCCTGGCAGTTATGCAACAGCACTTTCTTAAAGAAAGAGAACTCCATCATTCCAATCTTTTGGAAGAGATTCCTTGTCCCAAATGTGTGATGTCATAGTCAATAGTTTTTGACGATTTCAGCAAATAAAGCCTCTTTAGCTGGAGTCTTATTGTTCAGTTTCTGGATAGCTTCCGTTAGTGCATCCAAGTTGCATACATGAGGGGGTTGAATCAGTAAATTAAACTGTTTGACAAATGGGTGTAATTCATCATCATCATCATCATCATCATCATCGTTTTACGTCTGTTCTTCCACGCTAGCATGGGTTAGGTGGGTTGTCCTGTTGTGGGCAGTGTCCGGTCGGCTGACCTTGTCTTGCTCATACGGGAACTAATTCTGGCTTGATTTCTACAGCTGGATGCCCTTCCCAACACCAACCTCATTTACAGTGAGTGCTGGATGCTTTTTTGCCGTGGCACCTCCACGACCACTTTACAGTGGAATGATAGGGACCCCAGTCCTATCATCTCGTTTCTACAGCTGAGTAAACTGGAGCAATGTGAAATAAAGTCTTGTTCAAGGAAACAACACATCACCCGGTCCGAGAATTGAACTCGCAACCTTTTGATTGCAAACCCAATGCTCTAACCACTAAGCCATGCACAGATTTGCAAAATGGTTACACTATCAGCCGAGATGCCCATAATTCTGTTTTACTTGTGGGTGGGTAGCCTTCATGGTAGATTATAGAGGTAGGTATAGCTTTTGCATATCCCTAACAGAAGCTGCATGCTCCATACCTTCTTGAGGTGGTTCTTTTCCTGTTGTAATACTAAGCAAACTTTAAAAGTTTATGTATCTCGATCAAAAATTAATTTTTAAAAAGATAAGACATACTGGATCTGTTCTCAGGTGGTAATGGCACTAAAAAATGCTGGCAATGACAGTATTCAAGCCATTATATACTGGCTCTGGTGTGCATTTAGATGGTAAGTGCCTGTGAAGTGCTTTATATATATATATTATGCCAAAAAAGCAAATAACTTATGCTGTAAATAGTTAACATCTAATTGGCATTGAAGGGCCAAATAAAATTGGCAATACACCACCCTGTAGAATGTTTAGTTGCAGACAGGTGAAATGACAAGCTTATTGGCACCCAATTTGATACATCCTTACACAAGATGGTAGATTTTCTTTTACTGAAATTGCTATAGCTATCTATTTTAACCCACCATTGTTTTAATAGTAAGCATTACTGACAGAAAAGCTGCAGGGTATTCTGTTTCAGTGTCACTAAGAATTGTTTACAAACTCAAAATTACTGAAGGAGCATCAAGGAAAAGCAAAAAGAAAAAAAGGCTGGAATAAATTCAGCCATTGTCAATATACTAAGACATATTCTTCAACAAATCTATTGTTGTAATGACATTAATTTGGTGGAATTATATTTTATATAATGTCACTAACGACATTTGGCTTAAATCATCAAAGCATCTTCTCCACCTTGTGATGCTGTACTTCTCTGAAGGAAAGAGAACCCCAGTTACATTCTTGATAGCAGCTGTGGAGAACTTCTTATTACAAAGTCAGATGGTCTGCCAAAATACTTCATTTGCTGCTCTGAAATTGGATTCCAGCTTAACTCCAAAGTCCTCCAATGCCTTTACTACCTCTGATTTTTTTTTTGTGCATGCTTGTACTGCAATTGGAGACAGGACTGATGGAAGGAGTGTTTGAGAACTCTGCCCACTTATTTCCAGGAGGGTTGTAGAAGCAAAGAAGACATTTGGCTTATAACTGGGTATTTACTGCTAGTCTTGATTCCTCGTAGATTATCTAAATGGTGGGACTAGGACTGGTTGGATGAATGGCTTGTATGGACCATGTATATGTGTGTGGTGATTCAAAATGAGTACAGACTGCATGGAACTGTGAGGGTCCCCATAACCTGCAGAACATGAAACGTCTCGTGTTAGTGTCATAAGACCAAGACAGCATAGTAGATAGAACTGTCTGGTCCTGTCGATTACTTGCCAACCTTTCTATAATGCACCCAATACACTCTGTAAAGTGGTTAGCATTAGGAAGGATATACAGTTGTAGAAACCATACCAAATATGGAACATGTTGGCTAGACATGGTTCTCGGAGCATGACAACCTGTCCAACCCATGCCAGCAAGGAAACTATATTTAATAGTTTAACAATGTTTATATTTTTCTTTTACTTTTCTAGCATAAATCTAAATCATGTTAAGGGAGCTATTTATATTTTATGTTGTGTTTTTAATATCTTATGTTAATTGGTAATAGTTAGGAATAACTGGCATTTGAAAGTTATCAGTATACTTAGTTACTTAATCCAAAACAATGGACATTAGCTGTTAATACAATTGATACATGTTTATTTAGATATTTAATGTAGCATTACGATAGGATTATTGGTGATTTGATACATACTTTGTCATTAATCCTTCTGATGACAATCTGTCTAAAACTGGCTCTACTTCTATTAAACAAAAATCTTTCAAAGTAATTTGATATAAGAATCTTTTATTGTTAAAAATATCATTTTACCGTGTAAATATTTAACAATTTTAGTAAACCCCCCCCCCTCCCCTCAAATCTATATTAAAATGCATAATAATGACAAACAAAAGTTTGCACATGGCTGTCTTCAATTCGGTATTATATACTAACCTTTACCAGTATGGTCATGATTCTTGGATAATGTCCAAAAGAATATGATCACAAATACAAGCAGCCGAAATGGGGTTTCTTCGAAGGGTCTTTGGAGTAATATTACTCGATAGTGCGTAGCTCGGAGATCAGAGAATAAGTGGGTGAAGAAGCTAAAATGAATAAATCTCATGGTTTCTTTCATATCATCATCATCGTTTAACGTCCATCTTCCACGCTTGCATGGGTTTTTGAAAACAATTTGTATTGTTACAACTGTTAAGCCATTTTAAATTATTTCTTTTGTTATTATCCTATGCCTACCTAATCCCACCAAATGTCAAATTATTGATAAGATACAAAGTAGATTGTTTTATATATCAATTAGAAAATAACTTTCTTTATTTTAGAGTCTGATTTAGTGAAATTCGTGTTTGGAACTATAATCATTTTGTTAGTTTTTCTTCTAATAGATGGAATAATCTTTAATTTCAAAGTGTCACGATGTCAAAAGATTTAAAAAGCAATCTGTTAGCACCACCACCTACCTCTGTTTTACTATTTACTTGACTGAGAGTTGTGGGTTGGCAGAAATTGTTCCAGCTTTTTACATTCCAAGTTCAAATCCCACCAAAGTTAATTTTACCTTTCATTGTTCCAAGGTCAATAAAATAAAGTACTAATCCAATAATGGGGTCGATTGAGTAATAGTTGATAGATATAAATAAGAGTTGAGTGTGTCAGGTGAAATATCCCTTCAGGGGAAAAAATGGACAGATATGTCTATGGGAATCAAACCATGTATCTCTCATATTCCAGATAAGCACACTGGTGGTTAGATGTGCTTTAGTGAAATGGTTAAATTACCATCTTTTTAGAAATGTAAACTTTGGTTAATTTCTGAAGCCTTGGGGAAATAGGAAATTTGAAAATATATTGGCCACTTTAAATTTCATATTTCCAAAATGATTTGTAAATTAATCAAAGTTTATTTACTTTATTTTTTTTTTTTTCATGGATGTTTTTACCTTTCTTAACCAGCTTCATTGTTATTGTCAAAGTTTTGAACTTCTCAATCTATTCAATAGTGTACACCTTAACCTCACATCCATTGTCTTGTTTTGCAGAAAAGATTTTTCATTTATTTTAAATTTACCATTCATTTTCATATAAATATTTTAATTCATGTCATTGACTCACTTGAGTTATTTTCCTTAGTTCATTTAAATTTTTATTTTATAATATAATTAATTTTTTTCCCCGAGTGTGTACCTATTGCATAACTATTTACTTTGTTTATCTCGTGTATCTCATTTCTATTCGTAGGTAACAAAAGCCCATATCCGCTGCAGTACACTTATGTTCCCACTGCTGGAGTACCTACAATACCACAGCCTATGCCTACATACATACCAGGTTCTCCATATCCTACTACATACCAGTGTGAGTACCAATTTCTCTAACTTGTTGAAATAATTAACCTAATATGGTTTTAGTATTAAATGTTGCTCACTCAGGTTAGCATGAAAGAAGTTCTTGTTAGAAAAGTGATTATGATAAAAAAAATTATGTAATTCACAACTCACACCTGCAATTTTAATTGGCCTGCTACAAGGCTGCCTGCCATATGAGGTTTCTCTGATTTTCTAATGATTGAGGCCTTAGTCCTTTGATCAAAAACATGAAATTGTTTTGTGCAAGTACCCAATGCACTCCCTAGACCAGGAATCAAACTCATCAGGCTGACTATTGCAACTAAACTGCTTTATTTATGAGCACAATACAGCATTAATAAATTGGCTATGAAATTCAGTCTTTTTAAATTTAATAGCGTAACTGTTTAGTCAGTGTACCTGTAACTATTTTATTAAAACTTATAAGTCCATAACTCAATTTATATTATGGTAATTAGTAGCCATGTTACTTCAAATATGTACCTAATACTCTTGCAAAGCATGTCTCATGCAATCTTAGTTCTTAACATCTTGTAATGGTTTAGCAGAAAATATTTAGAAATGGGTTTATTAATTCAAATGTTAATAGTGTCTTTACTAGTGAATATTGTTGTTAACATTTGAAGTCTTAATGACTTCAATTTTTAATGGGATGCAGTCATTGTGGTGTTTTGGATTTTAGAAAATATCTTGCTAATGTGGTTCATGCAATAGTTGGTATGATCCCATAACTCCTGATAGTCGTAGGAGTGCTGTATTAACATACAGCATTTCTTGGGCATTTAAAGCTTTGCAGTGCCCACCCCTCTCCAGGCCTGAGTACAGCAGATTTCTTCCAGAGAAAAATAGAAAGTGAGAGAGGAAATGAGAAAAAGATTTAGAATTGATTCCAGTACTAAACTGGTACTTTTTTTATCGACCTTGAATGGATGAAAGGCAAAGTTGGCCTTGGCGGCATTTGAACTCTGAGCCAGAACATTCTAATGACTCTACCAATTCGCCACCTCTGGTTCATACAATACAAAACATTAAACACTAATTCTTCTTTGTTGAAACTCTTTCACTAATGTAGAGAAATAACATTGGTTATTTTGAGCCTTTTTTTAAATAACTTCTTCAAATGAGAAAGAGTAACAGACATGACTATTTTCAGAGTCTTTGACTAGTGGGATAAAGTTATTCTCAGACTAGAGGTATCCAAGAATAAGTGTATTCCTTCTGACAGATTTCTACAGCTTTATTCTACCAAATATCACTCACAGGATTTTGGTTGATTCTTGACTGCTGTAGATCAAACTCGGAAATATAGAGTTGTGAACCATTGAATTAAATTTACAAATTTACAACAGCTGTTTGCAGTTATGTTCTATTTTAATTGGAGAAAATAACTTTTTTTTTTTTTTTTTTTAGTGTTTTATCTATTTAAAATGTTTTATACCAGTATGTATCATCGTGTATGTAATCAAATCGATGCACAAAATATTGCAGTTGAGATTTTAATATTTACAATTGAATTCTGAGCTTTTGTGTGATATCTCAATCTAAAGAGAACAGGAGGGGTTATTTGATATTAATATTTAGATATCACATAGAAATAAACTCAGGATAATGATTTCTAATATAGGCACAAAGCCAGCAACTTTAGTGGGAGTGTTATCAAATCGTATCAACCTCTGTCATTGACTGCTACTTTATTTTATCGACCCTGGACGGATGAAAGGTAAAGTTGACTTCAGCAGGATTTGAACTATATACCAACACTGTGATTCTGCCAATTTGATAATGGTTTGATTTAGGCACAAGGTCAATAGTCTTGAGGGGAAGAGAAAGTCAATTAAATTGACTTCACTGTGTTACTAGTATTTTATTTTATCAAACCCGTAGTGATGAAAGGCCAAGCTAACCTCAGCATGATTTGAACTCGGAACGTAAAGGGGTGTAACTCTATGCTGCAAAGTATGTTGTCCAATGCTCTACTGATTATGCCAATCTACTGCCTTTGTGCTCAGGATATTAATGGAAATAGTTAATATATGTAATACTACAATCCTTTATCTGATAAGCATTGATTCTATACAATGTCATTATTTCTTTACAATCTTACATGAAACTAACTTATAAAGAAAAAAATCAGTCAACTTGAATAGACTATTCATACTTTTTATGGGATGAAAAACAAATTGGCAGCTATTAGAGCATCAAACAAAATAGTTGTCAACTTTGCCTTTCATCCTTTCAAGTTCAATAAAATAAAATGTCAATCTAATCCACGTTGGTGGAATTGTTGCAGCATTGGATGAGCTACCTTGCAGTATTTATTTTGGTGTTATACATTATACTGTGTCTTATGTGAGTGGTAGACTTAATCCATTGCCTGGTTTAACACCACCACCACTTGAGGTTTGGGTACCTTTATTTAGCAGAGCCCATTCTGTTGCAAGCATTCAAACTGCAACTCCAGTTTAGGGATACCTTCTTTTTGCCAATGAAAATCATAACTGCTGCTTTTCTTACTGATTAAGCAATAAATATTTTTTTAAATCAATCTTTTAACTCTTTAGCATTTAAACCAGCCATAATTCTCTCACTTGTTTCTGTTCAAACCAGCCCTAACTGGCCACTCATATCAATAAGGTAGTGTTCTCAAAATTAATAACATCAAAATCTCGTAGCTTCAATATTATGTCAGATAATTATGCGAGATAAAATACAATATTAAGTATAGAGTAATGTAAAGAGTTAAAACTTTTGTGGTTTCTTTCTGTGAATGAATTTTCCTGTATCAGAAAAACACATTCAGCAATGTCTGTTTATGGTTCCTTCAGAGTGAAAATAATTTGTACTTTGATGTCTTGGTGTAAAATAATCTGTCTTGGCCTTCTTCGCTGCCCTAACTTTAAAATATATTAAACCTATTTGGAAAGGCATAAACACTACTACTTTTCATTCTATAAATAAATTTGACACATCATTAGTAGTTGTAATACACAATAAAATCTATATTAGTATGGACATGTGATGCGTATGAAGGATGACAGCTGCATAAAAAGGTGCAGAGCACTAGAAGTCTATGGAAGCCGCGGAGTGGGGAGACCCAAGAAGACCTGGGATGAGGTGATAAGAGCCGACCTTACCCAATTGCACCTCTCAAAGGCGATGACACACAACCGTGACCTCTGGCGTCACACAGTAATACAGAAAACTTGACTTCCCACGGGTACAAGCCGAAGCTGAAGCATATAGGCACGGAAAAAAGCTCCCAGCACTCACTGTAAATGAGGTTGGTGTTAGGAAGGGCATCCAGCTGTAGAAATCAAGCCAGAATCAGTTCCTGTATGAGCAAGACAAAGTCAGTCGACTGGACACTGCCCACAACAGGACAACCCGTCTAACCCATGCTAGTGTGGAAGAACGGACATAAAACGGTGATGATGATTTCATATTAGATTCAGTTCAAACTAAATAAATACACATACAGGAAAAAGAGAGCAGTATTGGGAAGCACTATAAATGCCATCAATGAGAGGAAAAGGAAGGGGAGAGGGTGACACTCCACAAAACTGCATTGCTAATGTTATGTAAAAAATGAGTATTACATCTTAGAGCAGGAACGTGCAACAGGTGGCCCACGGGCCACAATCCGACATGCTAGACCAGTCAGACTGGCCCATGGTGACTGTTTTTAATTTTTACCTTGTAGGCTTATTTAGAGTTTTTTCCATAACTGCAATACAATTTTCTGTTAGTTGACCTAAAAGGCTTCACTGATAGGGTTATGTGTGTTATAATTTCCCAGTTCCATGTTATGAAAAGTTGTGTCCATGTTTTTATCTTTCCTAATTAATTGTATTAGGTGTTTAATAGAGCAATTAAAATTTGAGCTTATATATGTTTATATTTTTCTTTAAGATATGCCAGCTTATAAAATGTCTGACTGTATGATACTTTTCCACTATTACTTTTTAGTCTTAATTTGTTACCTGGTAGCAGCCACCATCATCATCATCATCATCATCATCATTTATCATTCATTTTTCCATGTTAGCATGGGTTAGACAAATTGTTCAGGTGAGTCAAGCTAGATTGATTGACCGTGTCTTGCTCACACTGGACTGATTTGGGCTTGGTTTCTATAGCTGGATGCTCTTTCTAATGCCAACCACATTTACAGTGAGTACTGGGTGCTTTTTATCATGGCACCAAAACTTTACAGTGTGGGCTGGGTGCTTTTTGTGATGACACCTACATGACCACTTTAGGGCCCTTATCAGGTGAGGGGTGTTAGGGAATTGGAGTTGTATGGAAAGGGGTGTAAGGGAGAGTAGTGCACATTGGATGTATGCTTCAACCTGTGAACATGGGAAGGCGGGTCTTCTGTATTACTGCATAACACCAGAGATCTTGGTACTGTCATCACTTTTGAGAGGTGCAATTGTGCAAGGTCAGCTTTTATCACCTCATCCCAAGTCTTCCTTCTCCATAGCTTCCATCAACTTTGAGTGCCTGCATCTTTTTATACAGCTGTCATCTGGCATACACATCACATGTCCATACCAATACATTCTCCTCTCCTGCACATTGCATCTGATGCCTCTTATGCCCAGTTTCTCTGTTCAAATATGCTTTGCCGTTCACTTATATTACTATTACACATCAATCGAAGCATGCCAGCTTCATTTCTTTCCAATCTTCACAGGTCCTCTGCACACAGTGCCCAGGTCTCACTACCATGTTACTTTGCTGTTCATATACACATATCATACAATCTGCCTTTCATTTTGAGAGAAAAACCTTTTGTAGCTAGCAGCGGTTGTAACTCCCTGAATTTTTTCCATCCCATTCTCTCTCTGGCTACCATACTTTCGGCACACCCACCGCCACAGCTTATTTGGTCACCCAGTTAGCAGTTGTCAACTGCTTGTACAAAACCTTCCAAGAATTTGATAACACTTGTTTCCTGTGAGTGTTTGTTACTTACTACTCCTGTGTGCCACAAGTAAAACCTACGTTCTTAGCTAACCTACCTGAGATCCCACTACATCTTTTGTGTACCCATAGCGCACTGAGCAGGGCCATTTCCCAGAAGGGATCAGGGCCTTATTTTCCTTACTACTTACTAGAAGTTTGGTTTTTGCCAAGTTGACTTTAAGACCTTTTGATTCCAGGTTATGCTTCTTGGTCTGGAACTTTTTCTCTAGTTCTGTCATAGATTCAGCTATGATAGATCATCAGCATACAGGAGTTTCGAAGGGTATCCGGTTTTAAACTCTTCTGTTATAACCTAGAGGATGAAATATAAACAGAGCTAAGGATGAAACCTTGGTGGACCCCAACTTGCACACTAAACTCATCGCTATACTCTAACTTTACTGACTACACCTCTGTACATGGTTTCTACCACCCTCGCTAGCCACTCTTTTACTCCTAGTTTCTCAAGTGCTCACCAGATTACAAAATGGAGGGAAAACTTGTCAAAAGCTTTCTCTGGGTCGATAAATGCTAAATAGTGGGGTTTACTTTTAGTTAGATTCTTCTCCTGCAATTGCCTCACAAGAGAGCATCTGTGGTATTTTTGCTGGCACATATTACTAGGGTCAATACTACATATGAACTACTTTTGCTAATTCAAGACCAAAACTCCCTTTAAAGGTGTTCAGATCATGAGATTCAAGCAACAGAAAGAACTCATACAGCCTGAGTTGATCAAAGTCTTTCAGAACAATTTTAGACAATGCAGTGGGTCACACTGTTCGCTCTCCTGTGAAATGTAATGTAAAATGCCATTTTCTTTTCTTGTCTCTCCACCTTCCCGGTCCATCTCAATACTATTCTATAATTCTGTCAGGTTGTTCTAAATATTATTTGCTTATTACTGTTATATGCTTGTCCAATTATGCCCAAAATTTGAGGATTTTATTTAAACCTTCTCGTTTGTTTTTCTAAAATAACAATCTCGTTCGTTTAATTTTGGCCGAGTGGGTGTTGGACCTTTTCTATAAGCCAACATAGTGAGAGCTATAGACATGTTTCAATCTCATTGTATCTCCTCAGAAAATTGGCTAGGCTAGAATGGCTAAATATACAGAGAAAAGGGGATTGTGTCAACAAAGGGTAGAAGCAAAAAGGCTATAAAGTATATCCATATAGGTATGACTGGTTAAGGAGTCACATCACACACATTTTCATGTACAGTCCCACTGTATGGCACCCTACTATAGCTTCAGGTTGACCAATGTGTGCGTTTACTTTTTATGCCCTGTAACTTGGTAGTTTGATAAAGAGATGGATAAAATAATTACCAGTCTTAAAGAAATAAGTACTGGGCTTGATATGACTGACTAAATCCCTTCAAATGACTGAAATGAATAAAAGAATAGTTTTGAATTTCCCCCTCTACCTTGAATCAACATAATTCATTTCTCCTTTCCTATTTGTATTTGACCGTTGTTTTCTTGCTTAAGTCAATGTACTTTTGCTGAGATCATCTAATAAGATTGAAACATGTCCATTTTGATCATCAGGTTTGCTTATAGACTAGGTCAACTCATACTATATTGCCTAAAATTGTTCTTAAAGGTAGTTTGTCTTAAAATTACAACAGTAGTTTTAATTGAAGTTTTTTTTTTCTATTTGCCATTAAGTTTTGCTTTCAAGAAAGTTTTGAAAATCTGAACATGGAGAAAAAAGTTTCCATTATTAAAATGGTAACCATATTGAATGTTAGACACAATTGAAGTTTAACCAAAACAGTATTTCGTATGTTGATTGAATTAGTCATAAGTACTATAGCTTTGGACTCAGTTTAACTCTTAGCACCTTATACTGCATGAAATTACATTAGCATGACATTCTTGGGAACAACACTATAACTACATTATTTTAGCCTTTACATTACTCTATATTTACTAATATATTTTCACGGTAAAGGCTTTATCTCACATAATATCAAATCATTTTGAGAACAATACTTCATTGTCAGTATAAGCGGCTGGTTACAGCCAGTTTGAACAGGAGGTGAAAGAATTCTGGCCAGGTATGGCCAGTTTAAATGCTAAGGGGTTAAATATTGAAATCTTTACTCCAATACTGCAAATGTTCAGTGATCTGTTCTCTAGTAAATGGAAGATATGGGGTTTCAGTTCCTCATAGTGGCCAATGTCAACTTCTTTTAAGGGTCTTCACCCTATTTTGTAAGCTATCTTTATAGCATTTCTATCTTTGAGCACTTTATATAGTCATACATCGTCATCATCATTTTTACATCCACTTTTCCAGGCTTATATGGGTTGGACAGGTCTTCAGCACAGCATCTCTCCACACATCACAATCCTTTGTCATCACCTCTCTGAGTCTGTGATTTGAGGTCAGCTCGTACTCAAGTCTTACTTGGTCTACCTCTACTACACTTCCTTCCACTGGCATTTCTTGGCACTTCTTCACTCAACGATCATTGTCCATGTGCATCACATGTCCAAACCAGCGCAGTCTTCTCTCCTATGCACTACCTTGAAGTCCTCTTAAACTCATCTTCTCCCTCAACTCATCCAAGCTTTGCCTCTCTCACTTACATTGCACATCCAATGGAGCATGGTTGCTTCATTTCTCTTTAGTCTACACAGGCATCAGTCTTTCGTTTGTGGTCAACAGAGGAAGTAGCTCTCTGAATTTTGTCCATCTTATCCTTATTCTAGCTATTATGCTCTCAGAGCACCCTCCTCCATTGTTAATTATGTTGCCTAGATAGAAGCTATCAACCACTTATGAGTCCTTCCTATGACTGGAATAGACTTTACTGGTTACCCTCAGTTACCCCTGTGCATCTTCAACAAAGTCTTCCCTTCCTGTTAGCTTACTTATCCCACTACATCTCGTGTGTACATTGTATGGAGTTTATGCCTACTCCCTTTCTACATATTGAGCAGGGCCACTTCCCTGAAGGCATCAGGGTCCTATCTTCTCTCCTACTCACTAGCACTTTAATTTTGGCTAAGTTTACTCTTTGACCTTTTGTTTCTATAGTCAGAACTTATTTTCTAGATCTTTAATGGATTCAGCTATAAGCACCAGATCATCTTCATGCTCCCATTGGCAGCCTGACTGAAACTCCTCTGTTAGAGGACTATAATGAATAGTAGTGGGCTAAGAATTGAACGTTGATGAACGCCTGCTTGTACCTTGAACCTGACTAAACTCATTTCATACTCTCACTTTGCTGACAGCTCCTCTGTACATAGCTTGCACTGCTCTCACCAACCATTCTTTTACACCTAATCTCCTTAAGGACCACTAGATAATAGATCAGGGTACTTTGTCAAACACTTTTTCTAGGACAACAGTGGCTTATTTTTGGCTAAGAACTTCTGGTAGTTGCCTCACTAAAAAGTGAGCATCTATAGTACTTTTCCCAGACATGAAACCAAACTGCATTTCGTTTAATTTGACTCTTTCCCTAATTAGTTGTGCTATAACTCTTTTTGTCACTTTCATAACTTGGTCCTTAGTTTTATTCCTCTATAGTTGCTCGTCTCTAGGGCATCACCTTGAAGATGCCCTTGTAGCATTTTACGATTGTATTACTGTGCCAGTCATTGATTGACTATACGGGTTACTAGTTTGTACAGCTCTATCAGTTATTGGGTATGACACCGTCCTGTATTACCTGATTGACCATACAGGTCACTAGTTTAACTCCTACTTCTGATGCTTTTAGCATCTCAACAACTCTCTCTGATGGTCTTGCAGCTTTACCATTTTTCATCTCTTTAAAACTTTTAGCTATCAACTTCAGTAGCTGGCCCTTCTATTGGGTGGGTTGTGGGTAGTTTCTCTTCCTACCATTCATTCTCTATATTCATCAATCTTTCATAGTAACATTTCTAGGCCTCTTTCTTTTGTGCATCAGTGGTGCTAAATACACCAGTGTTCTTTCTAACACACTTTCCCCAACATCACAATTCACACTAACACACTACCTTGCGATGAGGAACACTTCACGTCTCTGATCCTCACATCTCAGGACATTGGCAAACTTTCTTTCTTCAACCTGTCTCCAAGCTGTGTATACTTGTTGTCCAGCTTCTTTCTTAGCCACATGTTGCCGGTCTATGCTACCCTGTCTCTTGGCTTTGATGTCTCCATCTACTTAGTTGTTCCACCACCAGGTCACTCTTTGTCTGGCTGGTGCTCTACTCCAGCCACAAGTCATGTCAGTAGTTTGCAAAATGTTGTCATGTAATAATTTCTAGTTGTCCTCTTCATCATAGGTATCTAGCTTGTCACTTCTCATCAAATGCATCCCGTAGGGCCTTTCTAAATCTATATTTAATCGACAGTTCCTTTAGTTTCCAAACCCTTTGTCTCCATATTTTCCTATATATCTTGTTCTGTTTCATGTTTATTTTGTTGTCATTAATAATTAACTTGTGCTGAGCAGTGCATACCCCCCAGGGAAGGCCTTAATATTTATTAGTCCATTTGTCTTGTCTAACAAGTAAATAGTCAATTTGGCTTGTGTGTTCACCTGATTGATATGATATTAAGTGGCTGGTTCCTGAAATTTGTGTTGTAAATCGTTGGTTCATTTGTGTCACAGAATTCCAGGAGTCTCAATCCCTCTTCATTTAAGCCATAATCATATATGGTGTAGCAACTGTGCACAGAATTATTCATGAAGATCTGAACATGCACAAAATGTTTACAAAGTTTGTTCCCAGGGTGCTCAGTGACAAACAGGAGGAAGGACAGAGTGAAGGCATCAAAACTGTCCCCTCACCTTCCCTACAGTCCATACCCTGTGACATATGGTTGTTCCCCAAGCTGCAGGAGAACCATTTTGAAGACATTAAGGTGAAGGAGGCTGTGACAAGGGTCTTAGACATCTTCACTTTGAAGGACTTCTATTGGGCCTTCATGGAAGTGGTTGGATCACTAAAAGTGCATTGAATTCAGGGTATCCTACTTTAAAAGATATTAGAGTTTTGTACTGCCTTGAAATAAATAAGTGTCTCCTGAAGAAGTCTCAAAAATGCTGCAGAAATCTATGAATTGGTCAAAACTGCTTGTGGACTTTCATGAGCTGGGCAACTGTTTTCTGCTGGCACGAGCAGGTGTGGCAAGGAGAGGGACATCGCAAATTTCTGGATGAGGTCCGTCATGCATCTCTTCTGACAATTACTAAACAATTTGAAGTTGCTGAGGGCACGCAGAGACATTCATGATGATCTGAACATGCGCAAAGTTTGTTCCTAGGGTGTTAAATGATCAAATGTAGCGCCGCATTGATGACAGCAGGGAGATAACTCTGAATCCAAGTGTCCTTGAGTCTCTGGTAACCTGTGACAAGAGCTATGATCTGGAGATCAAGGGATAGTGCCCAGTGGAAACATTAACTCCCCAAGACCCAAGTAGGCCAGGCAAAGTAAGTCTACTGGGAAGCTCATGTTCTTCGACAGCAAGGGCATCAACTACTTCCACAGGGTCCCCAACAGCCAGACAATCAACAAAGAGTATTATGTAGAAGTTTTGAGGCAGTTTAGAAAGAGATTTTGTTGCAAGAGACAAGAACACTTCAAACAGGTCAATGCCCCCTGCCACAAATACATCCTAGTGACCAACTACTTGACCAATATGGGGTCATGACTGTTCCTAATCTTCCCTACAGTACAGACTTAGCCCCATATGACTTCTGAGTGTTCCCGAAACTGAAGAAGCTCAGGGGTATCCGCTTTGAGGATGTGGAGGAGATGGAGGCTGTGAGGACGCCCTGGACACCTTCAATTTGGAGGAGGCCTTCCAGAAGTGGTTGGAGTGCATTAAAGTTGAATGATCCTACTTTGGGAGAGACTAGTTTTGTGTTGATCTGAGTTAAACGTCTCTCTAAGTCTCAAAACCTCTTGAGTGTACCTCGTATATTTATACCAGGCAGCTGTAAAAAGCTAGCCAAAACAGTCTTGTATGAGCAAGGTCTGGCAAAATCTCCCCATAACAGGAACAGGCAGTTCCACACTGTAAACATGGTTGCTTTTAGGAAGGACATCTAACAGCCAACTGGCCAGACTTGCCTCATGAGGGTGATCACTTTGTCCCCCACTGTAGATGTGGTTGGTGTTAGGAAAGGCATCCAACAGCCATAAAAATCTCAGCCAAATGAGGTCCTGTTATGAACAAGGTTCTGCCCATCTCCCAAATATGAGTCCACTTATGAGCAGAGTATGGTACAGCCAATTACCCAGACCCCTCCAATAACAGTACCACCCAGTTCCACACTGTCAACATTGTTGGTGTTAGGAAGGGTATCCAGCTGTAAAAAGAATGGCCAAAATAGTCCCGTTTGAACAAGGTATGGTGCGGCCAAATGGCCTGACTTGTCTCATAGCGTGGACAACCCGTCTGACTCGTGCAAGCATGGAAAATAAGATATTAAATGATGATGGTATACGTTACAGGACACACAAAACAGTGTTTAGCATACATTGTCAGCATAAATACAGCGACAGCATTATTTTATGGCCCCTTTCCATGTTGGTATGATTTTAGCTGGTTGTCATGGCCTGAGACCTGATCAAAGCAACCCATCTTGTTCATTGCATTCAATATTTGGCATGTTTTCTAGAGCTGAATGCCCCTCCTAATGCCAACTACTTTTAAGAGTGTACAGGCTTCATTTGTCATGTCACCTGCACTACCATTTTACTGAGGGGATTAAGTCCCTTTTATTATGGCACCAGCACTAGAGAGATTGTTGCATGCTAGGCAAGGCTAAAGAATCCTCTAAAACCCTACATCGTTTTCGTTTGATTGCCAGACACTTTAGCGTCCAGTCTCTCACTATTTTTACTTTTGGTGTCACTGCTTGTACTGGCGCCTGAATCTTTTGTATTATGACATATCACCAGTTAGGTCTGTCCTGGGAACCAACTTTTGCAAGGTGGTTTGGTGAAGTCATTCTTCACAATTGTCTTCATTGCTCTCCTTCTTTCACAGGTTCCATTTATTTCAAGTGTTAAGCATTTTTTAATACAATTTTTACTCCCCTTGTGCATCACATGCCCATACCAGCACAATCACCTCTCTTACTCTACATTTGGTTTCTCTTATACTTAACTTTTCTCTCAGTTCACTTGTGCTCTGTCATTCACACACACTGACATTTCACATTCTTTTTAGCTTCCACAAATCTTCTGAACTCAAGGCCTATGTCTAGCGGTAGTGCAGTTCAAGTATATGCATCATATAATCTGCCCTTCACTCTGAGAAAGAATCCTTTTCTTGCCAACAGCACACTGTTCTCACTCTGGTTATAACATTTTTGGTACTTCCACTACTAATGAGATTACCAAGATAGAAAAGTCTTTCTTCCACTTCCACTGAACTTTCTGAATATTTGAAGTTTATTTCTCGAGTACACTTTCTGTTGACTACAAAGTCTCCCCTCCCTATCAGCCAACCTCTGATCACCATACATACACATTCTTTTGATTTCAGTTATTAGATTATGACCATGCTGGGGCACCACATAACTATAGATATATAATATATATTTCATAAACAACTTTGTTATAGTTTGAAGAAACCAAATATTTTCTGCATAAAACAGGTTATGTACTAGCATAGATAAAGGTATGTGAAAAGTGGGGGGGGGGGGGGGTTTAATGGGTTTGTAACTTGAAATTAGGGGCCACATGAATTCATATTTAAGCTTGAGAAAATGTCTGTATATGTAATTGCAAGATTGCATGAACAATGTATAAGTTTTTAGCAGATTTAAAAAACACTGACTTATGTTTGTCAGCTGTGTATTATTCGTGTTTTGGATAAGCTTTTAGCAAAAACAAGAAAGTTCATACTTTGAAAAGCTTATATACAGAACTGGGAAAATTATTTGCTCAGCATATTTTATTTTTTTCCAACCCACATTGTAAAGTGGTTCTGTTGGTGCCACCATAAAAGGCACCCAGTCGATGCTGTAAATGTGCTTGGCGTTAGGAAGGGCATCTAGCTGTAGAGACCAAGTAAGACACGGTCACCTGACTTGCCTCAAATGGGACAACCTGTCTATATGGAATTAAATAATGATGTAAAAGAAAATAAATATTGTAAATAATTTTGTAATCTTCCTTTTCTTTTTCAGTGGTACCATCATACGGTTACTATTACAGATATGGCATTCCTGGCCAGGAAGCTCTAGCTCAAGGACTTCCTCCTTCCTATTCACCAGTAAGTTCCAATAATTAAGACCTTAACAATTTTTTTAGTGATAAAATGAATTTGTGATTTTGAGATTTGTAACAAGTAATTTTTGTCTTGGTCTTGTTACAGAATCATTTAGTTATTATTAATGTTCTTGAAAAATGTTTGCACATTGCATAAAAGCTAATTTTCTTTTCTATGCAGTAGCATAGTGCTCATTGTTTTAAATGGTTTGTTGTTGTTTTTTGGGGGCTTATGTGTGTTCACTCTTACTGCTTTTTGTTTTGTTTAATCTCTTTCTTAATGCAATTGCTTAGAAAGTTATTTAATATAATTCTTATCCACTAACACGTTGCTTAAAATTTGCACTACAAATGCAAGAATTAATCAATCATAAAAGCTTATTTCTTATCCTTTTTGAATTATTATCCACCTTACATGCTGTTAATGGTTTACAGATGCACAGTGTTCACAGCTTTGCAACAATTATTTTGCATGGATTTAAAATCTTGTAAATTTTATCACAATAAGCCATTGTGATTGTTGTATTATTTCCTTGCTTGCTCTCTATCAGCACAATAACATCTTCTGCACTAAGAAACTTCATAATTGTTACCCAATTGTCACCTTTTGCAAAACAACTTCTCTTTTTAACCATCAGTTTTATTTTTATCTTATATTTTTAGGTCTTGCTCTTGATCTAGCTGTATTTCTTTACACTTACGCTGTCAACATATTATTTCTTGTTGCTAGATTGGATAACTTTCAATAATGTGTGTGTGTGTGTATATATATATATATATATGTGTGTACATATAGATATGGCTTGACAAAACCATTCATTGCATGCAAGCATGAAAAATTAATCTGGTGGCAATGAAAAGATAAAGAGGAGTGGAGGATGACTTGTAAAAATCTAAGCTAAATACCATGTTAATGTGTGTGTGTGTATATCTATCTATATATTAATTTCAACAATGTCAGTATTTCGTGTCACAATTCTTGATTATCATTGGTTCATAGGTTTCAAACGACTCCGCCCACCTCAACGACGCCAAACTTAAATTAATATGCATAATGCCAATGAGGGAGTAAGAGGGGAGAGTAAGAAACAGGCAAAGTGAACGCGTGTTGGATACACTATGTATATCAGTGTAGACGTGTGTGTGTGTGTGTGTGTGGAAATAAGGGGAAGGAAAGCAATAACTATTAACATGTGTGCGTGTGTATGTACGTGCGCATGTTTGTGTGTGCAGCGTTCCACAGAAAGTAAAAACTATCATGTGTGTATACGTGCGGCATTCCACAATCGCCACGCAGTTTATCTGTCTGTGTGCCTGTCTGTCAGTCTAACATACAGAGTTATATATGTGTATATGTATGTGTGAGTATATATATATAAACAAAATTAACTCGGACATCGAATTTTGAGATGCGAGTGTATTAGAATTCTTAAGAAAATGGGGAAACTTGACGTAAAGAAGCTGTTAAAGCAGCATTGGGTAATCAGCGGCTAGAAGTTAGTCAACCCACTTCTAGCCGCTGATTTCTATTCTTCAATGTAATGTTTTACCCAACTCCGCTTCGCCGGTATTTTACTGTTTTAACAGCTTCCTTACGCCAGGTTTCCCATTTTCCTACGAACATATATGTATAAATGTGTGTGTGAAAAAGGAAAAAGCTGCTAGTCAATTAAGTTATTTAGTATGCATTATGTATATATATATATATAATATATATATATATAAATGTATATATACTTTAAGAATGTTTCTGATTGCATGTCACTTCTTGTCTGCAAATTTGACCTCATCTATAAAGAATGAGAAATGACTGCAAATGTATAATAGAACTTCTTCACCTCCTCCTCACTAAAAAATAATTTATTGTAAATTTTAAATAATTCTTTATTCATTTTTTATTTTTTATTTCCATGTGAATGTATATTGATTTTAAATTCATTTATTTTTAAGATCCATTTAAAATGCTTTACAATAAATTCCTATACAATTAGATTTGTATTGATCCCCAACCCCTGCTCAATTTAAAGTACTGTATTTGACGGCTTATAAGGTGTATTTTTTTTTTTTCCCAAAAAAAAATGTCCTAGAAAGTCACCCTGCATCTTATAAAGTCATGGGTCAGTTTGGGTTAGTGGAGTTCTAGTGTTGCAGTGGCTCTTACTTTAAATTTTCACACTTCCTTATATTTTAAAAATGTACTAAAATATGACAACTAGAACTACAATGTAGAATGATAAAAAAAAAAAAAATACGATGTACCACCTTTATACCCTTCACCCGACATTTGTATATCAAACCCTTTTTTTTTTTTTTTTTTTTTTTTTTTTTTTTTTTTTTGTGCCTGCCCAAATTAAGGTCTTATAAGCTGTTAAATATGGTAACTTTTTTATTCTTTCTCTTTATTAAAAAAGGGTATTTTTAATGTACAAGATTAAACTACTATTAAACAAATATTGAGTCGAGCAAACTCTATTATACAATTATCACTATTAATACTACGACAGCTGTTGTACCTTTTTTAGACATAGTGGTCTGTTTGGCGCACTGAGAGGCAAGCGATTTCCATTCTTATTTCATTATCAAGTTCGGGGATCTTTCATAAGCGGTAGACAATATGTAAATTCAAAACTACATATTCTGGTCATACTCTATAATTCAGCTGACCTGTTACAATAATTTTCAGAATTTTTAACCTTCTGGGCACTCTTGGCACCTTATGTTGCTGATAGAGTAATCTCCCTTAATACATAATACATAATACAGTAACAAGGGAAGCAATTCTTTAAAAAATTCAGCATGCTAAAGGTTAATAGTAAAAGGAAAGGAAATATCACATGCATGGACATCAAATAATCTCTTTACTCCGTATTGCTGGATAGATTTTACAGGCAAAACTAACCAACAGGAGACCCCAAGCAAGATGGTTGGATAACATCCATGAGCTTGGCTGGTCTCACTTGGGGATCCAGCCGGATCAGATGGTTACTTCTGACAGAACCCTTCACCCTCTCGGGAATAAGTGGGCGAAGAAGAGAATGTTTAGAATTATGCCAAACATTTGAAAATAAAGAATTTAAGGATTTAGTAGTATACGATTATCAAGCTGGTGTTTGGAATATAACTTGAAGGTTCTTACATGAAATTCTGATAGATTTTTAGATCAATATAAACACTTTAACCCTTTACCATTTACATTACTCTATATTTACTATTGTATTTTCACAGTAAAGGCTTTATATCAAATCTATGAGATTTTGATATTATTTATTTTGAGAACAATACCTTAACATCGTTATAAGCAACCGGTTATGGCTGGTTTGAACAGAATGAGATGAGAGAATTTTGGCTGGATATGGCCAGTTTAAATGCTAAAGAGTTAAGTTTTAAATGTAGAACCTAGGACAGTTTCAAAGGTTTGGTATCAAAAGGGTTAAAAAAAAACTATGGAAAAAAATTGCTGCAATAAATACTTTGTTGGCTGAACTCTGGAGTAATACAGTTTGTCATTTCATTTGTTTACATTTCATCTACTGCTTACAAAGGATCAGCTCCTCAAGTTATGGTAAGACTCCCAATATAGAAATGTCCAAACTAGTAAAATGTGGGTCATTGACACTTGCATGGAAAATGGATATGAAACAGTAATAAAAGAAAACTGGCTTAAGACTAGTTAGACAGTTAAATGTTGACCCTATTTTAATATATTGTTGAAATTTCAGTCTCCAGCATCAACGATCCCCCAGCAGACAATGCTCGTACATGGTGCATATGATGCTGGAGCCCGTTTTGATGGAATATCTGGCCAAATGATACCTGTAAGTTGCTTGTTGAACAATTTTGTTAATATCTAAAAGTTGGATTCTGCTGTAATCTATTGCTATGTTGTTGTTATTTTTTTTCTTGTTTTTGTTTTGTTTTTTTTTTTTGTTTTTTTTTTTTTCATTGTTTTTTAATTTTTATTCCTGCATGCTTGCATCCTTTCACATTTGGCATCGGGGAAGAAATATGTGCATTATTTCATGTAGTTTTGGTATTTTATGTTGTTTTGCTAAAGCTACATTTAAACAATTTTTTTTTCTCCTTTCTTAGATATAAGGATTATTTCAATCTTTCAGTCTGTTGTCTTTCTCTCGCACACAATTAGGCAGATCAACTGAGCAAAATGTTTAATCACAAAAGCCTTAGTTAATTAAGCTTTAGTTTCAATGGTGGGAGGTGCCTGACAATGTAGAGCCTATGTATATCTCGTGTAACCATGGATCTACACATGGAAAGTTCCTCTCTAAGTTGCAAGCCTAAATGAGGTTTTTTTTATGGGAAATCAGCTGACACCCATGCATGCAAGACCCCACCCCACACTTTTTTTTTTTTTTTTCTGATGCAGCCTAGCACTAGTAGTGATGCCTCAGACTTACTTAGAGTGTAGTGGGCCAGAAGAGATAGTGCAAAGTATCAACTCCAACTCTCCCTCTAACAATTCTGCCAACCCAACACTCGAGACTATCAACCCCAAAAGAATGAAAGGCAAAGTTAACTTCTGTGTGACTTGAACTCAGATCATCGAGAATCAGAACAAATACAGTGTGGTATTTAACCCATTAGCATTTACATTACTCTATATTTACTATTATATTTTCATGGTAAAGTCTTTCTCACATAATATCGAATCTATGCGGTTTTGATATTATTTATTTTGGAAACAATACCTTAACAATATGAGTGGCTGATTATGGCCGGTTTGAACAGAAGAGGTGAGAGAATTATGGCCAGTTTAAATGCTAATGGGTTAATCTGAATACTCTAATGCCATTACAAATTTGCCACCTTGTGATGGAGGATACTGCACTGGTTTAATTACCCAGGGCTCAATTTCCAAAGGAATGGCATAAACCTCTGATATATCTATAGAAAAACTGGGTGAACAATTAACGGAAGTTTCCCAATTCTAATGGACTAGCATAAGGGTTATATGACCACTCCTTCTTCACGTGTGTCCAGCTATCATGTAAACTGAAAGTATTAATATTATGGTTGTGGCGTATGGCTTAGTGGTTAGGGTTGTTAGACTGATGATCATAAAGTCATAGGTTCAATTCCCGGACCAGGCAGCACATGTTCTTGAGTAAAATGCCTCCTCTGAAATATATTGTAAAAGACCAGCTAAACTTTCATTGGTGTAAACAAATAGTATGATTGGTCAGGCTGTCAATTGTTTGCGAGTATGCAACAAAGTTTTAACTTTACACTAATAGATTATATTGGGTACTGTTTTGTTTAGTTCAGTATTTAACCCATTTGTGTACATAGACATCCATATAAAGGGTAATTGAGTGTAGGTTGATGCCCATGAAAGAAGTCATACTTTTGTTTTTACAGTATAATTTTGTAGAAGCTAACCTTAACCTGCTATAGTTTATATGTAGCTAACTAATTTCTTAATCTGTTTTCAGCAGTCTGTATTGGGTTTTTACCATATTTTCTAATATTCCTTTATGCCAAATGCCATTTTCATTTTATTTATTCTCTGCATGCCACTATATCTCAGAGAGAAATTCTGATTACTAATTCAGAACTGCTCTCGGTGCTTTACCATTTTAGCTCACTTTTTGTGTTTTATTTGTTTGTTCTTTTGTTTTTTATTTTCTTTTAATAACCATTGTAGGATCTGCATGCTATTTTCCAGTGCTAATGAAATACAATAATCATGTCTTATACAGCAAATGTCTTTTTTTTTTTTCTTTTCTAAGACAAAATGGGTAAGAAGTCTAGTCACTTGCACTTCATTATATTACTGGTACTTATTTTATCAAGCTCTGGAGGATAAAAATAAAAATTAACATTGGTGTGGTTTGATCTCAGACCAATAACGTACAGAATTTCATATTTTATGTTTTCCATGTTGGTGTGAATTGGATGGCTTATTATGGTCCAAATCAAATCCTATTTGGAGATACTAACCTTCTTAACATGTCGGAGGATCATGTTATGTTCATATGTTCCAATTTTGGCACAGCTTATACTTCTGGAGGCCTTTCCTAATGTCAATCATTTGTACTAAGTGCATTTTATCTAGTACCAATACTAGAGAAGCTGTTTTTTTTTTTTTGTTGTTGTTTTGTTTTTCAGTGCAGGGCAATAGAAACTTCTCCATTGCTTGAAAGGCAAATCTGGCTAAGTGGATGATTTGAAGGAGTAGTGATAAAGAGCTGGATCATTTCACCTCTACCCTTACTGTTGACTACACCTATCTTTCTCAAATGAAGTCTACCTTCTCTGTCAGTCTACCCAATATCCCATTACACCTCTTGGACATTCATTGTACATACTTGCTACACTCTATAGTATTTCTCTCGACTCCTGTTCTGCATATTGAGCACAATTATTTCTCTGATGGTAGCAGTTCTATTTTCATACTTAAACTTTAGTCTTTGCTAGTTTTACATTGAAGTCTTTTGATTGCAGCTTTTTCCTCCATGTTTGGAATTTCTTCTCACATGTCTCTACAGATTCTGCTATTTCCATGAAATCATCAACATACAAGAGTTTCCATTGTCAACCTGTCTTAATTTCAGTAGGGGCCTGATGGACTTCTACCTCCACACCTCATTCACCACAGAATTTATTGCTAACTCTTATCTTGATGGCTGCATCTCTACACATGGCTTGTATAACTCTCACAAGCCATTAGTTTCTTAAGCAACCAGTAAATTACAGAACATGGAACTCTGTCAAAGGCTTTTTCCACTCTGACTTAAATACTTCTGCAGTTGCAGGATAGCATTGATAACACCTCCCTCGCACAAAACTGAATTACATCTCATCAAAATTTAATCTGTCCCTAACATAAACATAGGTTAGCTTACTATAGTTTGTAATAACCAAACAACTTTTGTGTTTATTCTGGCTTAGTTATCCTAGGTCTTGTCATATTTTTCCAATTTGGAGATAAGATTTGTTTGCTAAATTGAGTAGATTAACCCTTTAGCATTTATATTACTCTATATTTACTATTGTATTTTCATGGTCAAGGTTTTATCTCACATAATATCGAATCTACGAGATTTTTATATTATTTATTTTGAGACCAATACCTTAACATCAATATAAGCAGCCAGTTATGGCTGGTTTGAACATAAAGAGGTGAAAGAATTCTGCCCAAATACAGCCGGTTTAAATGCTAAAGGGTTCAATATCCAAAGATTTTATCTGCTATCAACACCATTTTTTAAAGGCACTGTCCCACATAAGAGATATTAGAAAACCTAAACTTGTCAAAGAGAATTCATACAGTCTAAAATAACAAATATCAGTAGTTACCTTTTGATTGAAATTCTGTGATGGATTACCAACGCCTTCCATTGAATTGCAAGCAATCAAGACTCCTGCACCAAATAGTATAACATGTCCTACTGCAATTGTAACTAAACCCTTTAGCATTTACATTACTCTATATTTACTATTGTATTTTTGTGGTAAAGGCTTTACCTTACATAGTATCAAATGAGATTTTGATATTATTTATTTTGAGAACAATACCTTAACATCAGTATGAGTGGCTGGTTACAGCCAGTTTGAACTGAAAGAGGTGAGAAAATTCTGGCTGGGTATGGATGGTTTAAATGCTAAACGGTTAATCAATCATTCAGATATATTGACTATTAATCACTATTCTATGTGACCAGGAATACTCAGCATTGTTCCAGAATAAACTCACTTTACAATGCATTCAGTATGCAAGAGTTACAATTTGCTCTTAAGTATTTGATTGGTTATCTCAGAATCATAGCTTGATTGGGGTTAGTCAACAACAGTAATTTAAATAAGTTCAGATCTTATTATTTAAGATTCGTGAAATGAAATGTATTTTGATATTTTGTTGGTAATATTTACCTTGGTTCTGTCCATCTTTTATATTATTTGATTCATTAGAATGTGACAAGAATTAACTACCTTGAATGTCTGAGAATTTCTGTCTTTTTTTTACAGGAAATTCAAAAGGCAGAGCTCTTTTGATGATTGAATACTGTCTCACTGGTTGGTTAAAATAGTCATACTTCTCTTGCAAGATCGTCTCCAAAATAGTCATACTTCTCTTGCAAGATCTTCTCCAAAATTTACTGTATATCTATGACATGTAACTGTTAATAAAAGAAGGTACTCGAGGAGAATTAATATAAATAGGTATTTATCCAGAAATATGGTACCAGCAAATTCTTTGAAGCTTTAGTTACCAACCTGACCAAAACCAGCTCTAGTTTTATGAAATTAAATCACCCATTTTAAAGGTTTCCAATTTAAATTAAAATCTTCTAACATAATTTTATATAAGAACCTTACATTAAGTTACTATCTTAGTAATGAAATAATTAATAATTTTATTAAATCCCTCAAAATCCTTCATTAATTAATTGAAATAGTGTATTTCATTAGAAATAGTCATGAAAGGATTAATGTAAAAGGGGCTAATATGATTATACTGAGCCCTATTTCATGTTGATTTGCTTGCTAAATTTCACCTTTCATTTTGTATTATCTTCAAGAATAATATTACTATAATTTGTAAAGAATAGTAAAACTATTTCTGCTGGGAATTAAAACTGAGTCCTTGTTCCAGATTAGCCAAAACTTAATTATTGATTATAGCCAATTGAATGAATATATTATCAGCCCTAGAGGTGAAAACAAAAGTAATTAGAAATTGTGTGTGTTAGTGAATCAGACAGATACATCATTCCTTGGTGCCTTAAAGAAATAATCTTTGCAAGTGACAGTCTATTTTCTGCTCTTCAAAGGTGTCTTTATAAAGTTTCATTCTTTTAACTTGAAAAGGAAGAAAAATATCATTGAACTTCGACCCCATTTTATTTTCTAATACTAATTTCTTTTGTCTTGTCTACCATTGCAGCCACCTCCACCCGGTTATGCTCCGAACGCAACGCAAATGGCTGCCATGCAGGGGCAAAATGTTATCCTCACACAACGAAAGAATGATTTCCTGGCTGGTGGATCTGGAGCTGGCTACACTTGGTACTAAAATGATGATACTGTTCTACGAAAGGTTGCTGATTTTGAGGGAATGAATCTAGCTTACGTCGGCTTTTCTGGTCCAAACGTTACATTTTTGATTCACTGCTGATCTTTCAGCTGCAGCATCCATTTTGTCCAAATCCATCCTCTTTCCCTTTAAAATCAATAACTCAATGCCTTGAATGATTGCTAGATAACTCACAATGTATGCTATACCTGCCACATTCTAATCTTTCATCTTGTGGACTTAAATCATTTCAAAGGGGTAGCTACAGGTTTTTAACATGGGTGGAGATTATAATCATTTCCTAGTCCTCTTCTCTACCTATTTTTATTTTCTTTACTGTTATCACTCCATCCTTTCCTCTTTCTCTTTCTCTCTCTTTCTCTCTCTCTCTCTTTCTCTTTCTCTCTTTCTCTCTCTCTCTCTCTCTCCATCCTCCTCCCTCTCCTTCATATCTTGTCTTAACGTTTTTTCTTTTCTTATTCTTCCTTTTATCGTTTTTCACCCTCTTTTTTTCTTTTCCTCTATTTCTTTCATGGTTTTTCTTCAACTCTTTCTCTCATTTCCACCCTGTAACACTTTCTCCCTGAAATATCTATCTACTTGACTGCAATTGTATTAGAAGTCAAGTAGAAACCAGCACTTAAACCCCACCCCGGCTATAATTTAAATACACACACAAACACACACCTACATTCACACACACACACAATCCCACTCATTACCTGAGATTGTATAAACTTAACCCTTCTTGCAAGAGTGTTAACATGAGTGAATCCTGATCTGAGTGTGTATGTTAAAATTTGTTTTAATTTCATTAGGACTAATTCCTGCACACTGACCTTCCATAATGTTTCATTTCAAAGAATAATATTTCAAGTATAGGCAGTGGTTGGACTAGAAGTGTATTTTAATATATAACCAACAATTTAGTGGAAATTCTTGCTTTTTCAAGGCAGCACTTGGGTTTCAGGTGTTGATCAGTTAAGAAGTAAATCTGAAATTCTTTTAACAATGACAGCTTTTTAAATACTTTTTTATCTAGACATCTAGATCTGGCTACTTATACAGTAGATTCAACTTGAAAATCTAGATCTTGCTACTTATATAGTAGACTCAACTTGAACAAGGATCAACTGGAGATTAAAGTCTTCTGGACTCTATTACTCTGTTTCTTTGATGATTTTAGCTCTATCAGTAAATCCATGTTATTCTGGGTTTTCTTTCTTTGTTTTCGTATTCAATTCTTTCATTTCATAAATGCATGCACACACACACACACACACAAAACACACACACACACACACAAAACACACACACACACACACTTGTTCTTTCACATTCTCCCTCATTCTAACATTTTGGTTTTAGGACAATTATAGACATTTTTTTTCTCTCTAAACATTTGATTAGTTTAGTTACATTGTTGATGTTTAATTTAATAGATGAAAAACAATGTCTAAATGGAATATATACCTTATTCATGAAAATAAGACACCATTTGAACAATGAATATAACTTAGTCTTTATTTAAGGTTACAAAATTTCCAAAACTCTTTGAGGTTTTTATTTTCAGATGGGGTTTCTTCATCATTAAAATTAAAAATTCAGACTTCTTTTAATAAATTTATATTTTTGTCTTTGTACCAGAAATAAGTCATTTCAAGAAAATATTATTATTGCATTGAGGATATTGTTAATAAATTTGCTTTGCTGGAATAGCATTCTGTGGAATAAAATAGAATCCTAAAACTTTTTACACTTCCCCGTCCCAACTCCAAACATATTGCAGTAAAGTTGAAAGCTTTATTGCTATAGTTTTCTGCAAATTTTTATGTTGTCAGTAGATAAAGGGTTAAATCAGAGTTTCTTGACAATATTTTAAAACAATTGTTTCAAAATATTAAAGAGTTTCTCCAATGCCATCTATCAGGCAGTTTTCTTCAGTAATACTTCCAAAATAATTAAATTGATATAGTTAATGTTTTTTAAAGATTATTTTTTTATAGCCAGGATTGTTAAATTTAGTTGTTTTTTTAACACTATAGTTACTTTTCAAGCACAAACATGAATAATTTTAATAATTAACAATTCCATTCTGTTAGCAACCTGGTTACAAATGTCTCTTCTGTGTAACACACACCCAAGTCCAACTCTCAGTATTAGTCAAGTCTCTCTACATAATATTTATCACTTCTGATATAGAAAATTTCATCTTTCAGCTTATGGATGTTTTCAAAACAAGAATGATTTAGCATTCACTATACTGTTGAAAAACGGCTTTCATAAGATTCTTGTTTTTAATTCTTCCAATCTAGGTTTTTTTTTTTTTTTTTTTCATTATTATTATTATTATTATTATTATTATTATTATTAATTTTATGAAGTATAAAATTGATGCATCATTTATATCCAACTTTGTAACGATTATATAATTTGTTGTATTTTTGTTTTATCCCTCTATTTTTCGTTTTAAGTTTTTCAATGTTGACCCAATAGAATCTTTTATAAATAAATTTAAAAGAAAACGTTACCTTTTTTCATGTAATTTTCATTTAAAAAATTATGAAAAACAACCCCTATCAGAAATTACATCTCTGAAATATGCAAATAAAATCTGATTCTCTTTCATGAAAATTGTCCAAAATTTGCTTGCTTTTAATTAATTCTTCAAATATTTGAGTTCTCTAAAGAACTAATATGTGGAAGGCTATTTGTTTCAATAATGAAGTTAATTTTCATTAAGTGAAAAGTGGTTTATAGTGAAAATCTGAACTATTTCACCTATATCATCTGTGATCTAATAACAGCCCATTTACATGTGCAGAAACTGGATAGTTTTCCTATATATTTCAATTACCCTCTTACAGATTACAAATGTTCTTTTTAGATATATGTATACAGAATTAAAAACAAACTGCTTCATTTACTTTTAAAAATATCCAGTGGGAATGTTTCATTCCTTATTATTGAAGCTCTTGATCATATATAGAGCATTATTCAAACTCTTCTGCCTGGGACCATAATGATAATACAGAGAATTACAGTCTCTATCTATCTCTCTCTCTCTCATATATATATATAATATATAGCCTCAACCATGTCTTAAATGTTGCAATTGTTGATAAATTAGATATGCTGCTCATTACCCTGTTATGTATTCCAGCCAACAGGCTGAGGCCATGCTGGGGCACCGCCATTAGAAACACTACAATAATTAATCTCTTAATCTAAAATTTCTTTATATTTTTGTTTAAATTTATTTTGTGTATAGAATAGGGATTGTCTAAATGTTTTATTTCTTAATTGAATATCAAAATCAACCACTTTCTAGTAAATTCTGCAACTTCATATATTTAATTTCTTTATATATTTAGCTTTTAAATATAAAAAAAAACTAGATCGATCGTAAGTTTCTTTTACTATTCTAAATTATCTAGAGACCATTCTGAAATCATTAATATTGAAAAGTCCTTAACTATGTAACTCATAAAACTAACAAATAAAGGGTTTTTCTTTAAATATTTACTTTTGAAAAGTAATTTCCTTCCAAAACAATTTAAAATAAATCTCTTCAGTTCTTAATATATATGTATGTGTATATATATATGTATGTATATATATAGGTATGTATGTATATGTATGTGTATATGTGTATGTATGTATGTGTATATGTGTATGTATGTATATATATATGTGTATGTATGTATATATATGTGTGTATGTATGTGTATATGTGTGTATGTATGTGTATATATGTGTGTATGTGTATATATATATATGTATGTGTATATGTATGTGCATGTGTATATGTATATGTATGTGTATGTATATATATGTGTGTGTATATATATGTGTGTATATGTATATATATATATGTATATATATATATGTGTGTGTATATGTATATATATATATGTGTGTATATGTATATATATATGTGTATATGTATATATATGTGTGTATATGTATATATATGTGTATATGTATATATATGTGTGTATATGTATATATATGTGTGTATATGTATATATATGTGTGTATATGTATATATATGTGTGTATATGTATATATATATGTGTATATGTATATATATGTGTATATGTATATATATGTGTATATGTATATATATGTGTATATGTATATATATGTGTGTATATGTATATATATGTGTATATGTATATATATGTGTGTATATGTATATATATGTGTGTATATGTATATATATGTGTGTATATGTATATATATGTGTGTATATGTATATATATGTGTGTATATGTATGTGTGTGTATATATATATATATGTGTATATATATGTGTATATATGTATATATATATATATATATGTGTGTGTATATATATAATTTGAGACTAGTGTTCAAAAACTGTTGAATACTTTTAATTAACTGCTGTTTATAAGGAAATGTTACGAAACTGTTGTCAGTAAAAGATGGTAGCATTTCTGCTGTCTTTTGGCTGGTTTATTTTATCTGCAAATGAAGTTGCTTTTGGATATTACATTGGCTGTGTGTTTCTCTACATATCTCTAAAGAAAAATTGAAACTATTGCTTCTTTTTCTTAAAATAGAAACAATCGGATTTATATTGTTCTCTTAGCTCTCTCTTTCTCTATCTCTCCCTCTCTCTCTCTCTGACAGATGTGTACATCAGTGCACATACACACATCATAGTTTTAAAATATCTAACAATCCCTGCCATATTAAATAACTGTGAACTGCCGATTCCCTGCTGTTAATATAAACATACCTGGTCGCAAATGTCATCATTTAACATTATATAAGAAATTTTTTTTTTTTTTTTTTTTTCCCTGTCCCCCTTTTTATTTTTCTTCTTTTTAATCTAAATTGAATTGGGTACTGATCTTGAAAGCAAGACATCCCAGAATCGTACATGAGTAAGTACCCTTGGATATGACTTTTTGGTCATGCTTTTAAGACTAATAAAACTATTCCACTGAAACATTTTCTTTCTTTACTCCTTTTTTTTTTTTTTTTTTTTTTGTTGTTTTGTTTTTTAATAGAAATTTAATTATGAAGTAACAATCCTGAAGAAAAATGAAGCATTTCTGTGATGAGAAGAAAACAAAATATGCTGTATAATTGTTTCTACTATAGACACAAGGCCAGCAATTTGAAGGGAAGGGAAAGTCGATTAAATTGACTCCGGTGCGTTACTGGGACTTTATTTTATCGATCCCTTAAGGATGAAAGGCAAAACAAACTTTGGCCGGATTTAAACTCAGAACGTAAAGGGCCATAACTCTGTTGCAAAGCATGGTGCCAGACACCCTACCAATACTGCCAATCCACTGCGCTATTTGATTTGGCTCGAAACTAGTTTCCATAGAAGTCTGGTGAAAGTCATTGACTTGTTGCCATTATTTTATACACATAAGGCAATGGAGGGTCAGATGCCATGCTTTGCAGCATAGTTACGGCCCTTTATGATCTGAGTTCAAATCTCACTGAGGTTAACTTAGCCTTTCATCCTTACGGGGTCGATAAAATAAAGTGCTAGCAATGTACTGGGATAATTGTTGGCCTTGTGCCAAAAGTTGAAACATTATTTTATACACATTTCTTTTTCAAGAAATACTCTAAGGTCTCAAATAATCCTTCCTCCTCCCCTGCTTATTAAATTTTTGGATTCTTCTGGCACCCGTACTCTTTCATTAAATTTTGTTAATCTATCTCCAGTGAAATTATAAGTGGTAGCACTGCTGTGACAATTTTCTTTAGACACTAAAAAAAAAAAAACATACACGACAAAAGAACATTACTAGAAATTTCATATGTTGGGTTGGGGCTCTCAATATGTAAACTAAACAGCTAATCTTGGTTTTTAAAAAAAAATCAAGGTAGACAACCTAGAGAAATTAACAATTTCCCCCATCTGCCCTATTTCGGACCTGGAGTAAATGAAATACATCATTGGCAGGATTCAAACGTGATTTCTGAGGTAATGTGTCAACTTGACATTCTATAGTCACAATGTTACTTCTTCAATATTCATACTTAACTAAAAACAAAAGTGATATTTTGTTTTCCCCCTTCTACAATTATTGAAGATTTACAACTTGAATAACACTTTATAGTGTCACCATCATTATACATTTGCTTTACCATAAAAAACGGATCTCTCACTTTTCTTATACTGATGCTGTTGATAGAAAATCGGATCCCTTTTCTGTCAACAGAGGTAGAAACTGAAATTTTTTTACATCTGCTTTTCCACACTTGCATGGGTTGAACAGGTCCTTCTCAGCACAGCATATTTCCACTCATCGTGATCCTTTGTCATCTCTGTGAGTCTCAGTGATTTTTAGATCAGCTCTCACAACCTCTGCTTGTCTTTCTCGGTCTACCTCTACTGTAACTTCCTTCCACTGGCATTTCCCGGCACTTCTTCACCCTGCAATCATTGTCCATGGGCATCGCATGTCTATATCAATGCAGTCTTCTCACCTACACAATCTCAAATTCCTCCATTATATTCTTAGTACAACCCCCCCCCCCCCCCCCCTATTTTTATCACCTTGGTATTTTCATGTTACATGAATTTCTGATTGATACATTCCATCCACCCTTCATCTTCTCACCTTCAAACCCAGCTTCTACAAAACCACCATTGTTTTGCCTTCTACCCACCACATACATACACTTACTGCCCTCTACCAGTTCAATTGGATGGTCAGAGCTTTACCTCTGCTATACTAACTATCCCTCGCAACTCCTGCTTAGCCCCTGACCCCTCCACAACAGCTAGGCATGTAATTGAAATCACGCTCTTAAGTATACCTTTCCACATCTTACACAAAACCCATGGTGATTAAGCCTCTATATTTGCTGCTCACTTTCTACCCTACTTCACATTCCACACACATTGTCAATCTCTTCCAAAACTATCTCTCTAATCCACCATCAGGTTCACCATGATACACTGATATGTGCATACAAAGGCATCTCGGGTTACTTCAAATCAAAAGGACACCAGCCCTGACAATATCCCTCCGGTCATTCAAAAAAAAAAAAATGGGAAGAGCTAGCCCCTATTCTCACCAAACTCTCTAGGGTTCTATTTCAATATTTGGAAACATGCTACAATTTATCCCATTTTAAAGAAGAGCTTTCCCTTTGACCCAACTACCATACTGTTGTAATAACATCCATCTCAAAGGCGGTAGAGACGGTCATTAGCAACCTTCTCCAGCACATCGAATGACCAACAGTATGGTGTTCACATCTACAAGAGACTCTCCTGTCACTCACCAGTAGGCCTTGACACTCATGAATTTTGGTGAAAACTTGTACACAGCATCAAAGTATTTTATTTGGCACATGGATCTTCTGATTAATCTTTTTGGTTTCATCTATTTAATCACTAGCCTCCTGTCAGATTCTATCATCTTATAGAGTTCTCTCTGACCCCAGTATCAATATTGTTGTTCCTCAAAGTTTTCTTCTTGCATTCTTCCCCTATACACCAAAGACCTTGCTAGCAATGGCCACTTTACACAGATGATACCAGCCCTTATTCTTCCATAAACCTCTGCACCTAAGTGTCACCTAGAAGCTCACACCAAACCTGCTCTGCCTCCAATAGAGTCCTCAAAAGCAGCCTCTAATGGAATTTATCAGTCTTGTCTCCTTCAACTGCACAAAATCACAATCATTACAAGGGTGGTGGTTTGGCAGTATCAGTATTGCATCAGACACCATGCTTTGCAGCATAGGGTTATAGCCCTTTACATTCTGAGTTCAAATCCTGCCAAGGTTGACTTTGCCTTTCATCCTTACAGAGTCAATAAAATAAAGCACCAGTAATGCACAAGGCATTAATTTCAACTTTCTTTCCAGGGACTCTCTTGAAAAATAAACCTCATTTGGTCATTCCATGAAAGTATCTTGGTCATCCAACTTTACACATCCGACCCTCATAAATAGAACTGACCATGTGTAATATTAAGTACAATGTCTGTCGGGGTGGATTTAACACAATAAACTGTCACATGTCAACTGAATCAAAACCTTGATCCAATAGCTGGCATAACTTCAGTTTGTTGATGCCATAGTCTGCCTAATTTTGTCTCTACAACTTTCTTAATCATTCTTATTTTTCCATGATTTTTTACCTCCAGAAACACGTTTTTCCACCATTTATTATACCTCCGCCTGCTTATAAGAATTTAAGCGAATGGCTAAACATTCCCCTCCCCCACCTATTATTTGGGAGACGAGAATACTTGTTGAAATAAATACCAGGGTTGTAATAATTGTTTCTATTTTAGGCACAAGGCCAGCAATTAACCAGTACATTACTGGTACTTTATTTTATCGACCCCCGTGCGGATGAAAGGCAAAGTTAACCTCGGCGGGATTTGAACTGAGATCATAAAGGGACGTAACTCTGCTTCAAAGCATACTGTCCGACTCTCTACCGATACTGCCAATCCACCGTTGTAATAATTGTTTCTACTTTAGGCACAACAAGGCCAGCAATTAACCAGTACATTACTGGTACTTTATTCCACCGTTGTAATAATTGACTGAAAGAGTTATTGGTACATCAGCATGGCAGCAATAAATTTACTGAAAGCCACTGAGAGAATAAAACTGTCTTTTCATACTTTGAGAGGTTCATACTGCCAATAACTTCAAGTATCAATCGTTCTCCAACAGGTTTGCAGTCAAGCCCGTAGCGGTGGAGACTTCTGGTGTCCTTGGCTCTAGGGCTACCTCCCTACTCACTACCATAGGCGCTGAGCTGGCTAGCGCATGGGATTCTATTTGCTCATAATAGTGAGCGATGGGAAGGGCAAGAGAGATAGAGGCGATGACAGGTGGTAGTTCGAGGTTATGAACAGAACACGTGATATAATCGAGAACTATCAGAAGGTATGTGGATACATGATTTAGTGACGAAGTATTTTTTTTATGACTTTAAAGTACACAAAATATTCGAATTCGTTATGCCAGTATGGGATCGAGTGCCGCCGTGCTAGATGCCTCAGATTTATCGTTTCTTCAATTATATAATAACTAAATATTCAAAGGGAAATAATTTTGATTTTTTTTTTTTTTTTTTTTGGTTTTCAATCCGTAACACACTAAACAAGAGTTGTTTACCCCTGTATGAAAACTACTTTCCGGTCTCGAACCCCTACACACTTTTTAATGTTTCAGATTTTTCAGCCCAACCTATAAAATTTTGCTTATCTAATCTGTCTCCAGCGAAATATTATTTTAGGTGGTAGCATTCCCTGCGACAATTAATTTTCTTAAGACATTAAATGCATAACAAAAAAAGTACATTACTAGAAATCCCATTTATTATAAAATAAATAGGATGTCGTTTAAGTATGAAAGCTTAACAACTAATTCTGGTTTTTAAAAATAATCAAGGGAAACAATCTAGAAAAATTACTTATTTTCCATGACCCACTTATTCGAACTCAGCCATTTCTTTGCGAATAATCCCAAAGTGAAAATTCTTTCCATTCAGTGAATTATGGTAAAATCCTGAAGAACTAAAAATGAAACTAAAAAAGTCCAACAAAAGCACAAACAAATAATAATAATAATAATTGTTTCTACTTCAGGCATAAGGCCAGCAATTCTGGGGGAGGTGAAAGTTGATTAAATTGACCCAGTACATTACTGGTACTTTATTTTATCACCCGTAAGCGTGAAAGGCAAAGTTGAACAAGGAACGCAAAGGGCCGTAACTCTATGCTGCGAAGCAATGTGTCTGACGCTCTACCGATTCTGTCAATTCACTGCCTAATAATAATTATTATTTCTACTTTTGGCACAAGGCCTGCAATTACCCCAGTGTATTACTGGTGTTTTATTTTATTGACTCCCGTAAGGATGAAAGGCAAAATTAGCCTCAGCAGGATTTGAACTCAGACCGTAAAGGGTCATAACTCTATGCTGCAAAGCATAATGTCTGATGCGCTACCGATACTGCCAATCCACCGCCCTAATAATAATAATAATTTTGGAAATCAGTATGGGGAACAGAAAAATCCCATAATGCAGAAAGGATAAAGAACATGGAAGAAACATCATCTTCACCATCATCATCATCATCAGTTAACGTCCATCTTCCACGCTAGCATGGGTTAGACGGTTTTGTTCCATTTGATGCGGGAATGCTCGGGAGACCGTGTCTCGCTCGTACAGAAGTGTCTCAGGCAGGTTTTCTACAGATGGATGCCCTTTCTAACACCAACCACTTTACAGTGTGGACTGGGAGCCTTTTTACCATGTCTCCTACACGACCACTTTACAGTGTGGACTGGGAGCTTTTTGTTGTGTCACAGACACAGTGGATGGGATAGGGTGTGTGCGGTGGGGTGTATATTGGGTTAAGAGGTGCCTACTGACTGTTGGTTTGTATGAAAGGGAAGGCAATTCTTCTGTACAACTGCATGGTGCCAAAGATCTCGATCCAGTGACATTGTTTTAGAGAGGTGTAAGTGGGTGAAGTCAGTTTTTATCACCTCGTCCCAGGTTTTTCTTGGTCTACCGACTCCATAGCTTCCATCAATTTTCATTGATCTGCACTTTTTTATACAGCTGTCGTCTTTCATACGCATCACATGGCCAACATACAATAATTTAGAAAGACAGACTTCTATGGAAGAAATGGAGTTGGCACTAAAGAAAGCCAACAAATGGAAATTTCCTGGGGTTGAAGTGCCAAACTTCTGGTTATTTTCTCTAACTTCTACCCATGATATGTTGGTAAAATGTTATAACAAAATTATGCATAATCCTGAGAAAACTCCTGGTTAGTTTGCACAGGGTATAACATATCTCCTGCCAACATCGACAGAAACGAATAACCTCCAAAATTCTCACCTCAATCTAGACTGAGACAACCTACAAATTTATGGATCAAAATCACTTCTTTTCTATTGAGCAGAAATGGTGTCGCGGTGTGTCTTATCAGTGCAAAGACCAACTTCTCATTAACCGTATGATTCCAGAAAACTGTCACAAAACGTATAGACATCAGAGTCCTGCTTGGATTGACTATTCGAAAGCATTTGACAGAGTTCCCCACTTATGGATTTTGAAAACTTTGGATGTTCTGAAGATTTTCCCCAGTAATATGAAACTTCCTGAAATACTATATGGAATACAAACTTATCATTGTCACACAGTGATGGAATTATAAATTACAACAGCATAAGTATTAACTGTAGTATTTTTCAGGGTGATTCATTTTCTCCTCTGATATTTTATATTGCTCTCACACTGCTGTCTTTAGCACTCAACTAAACAAAATATGGATACAAAATAGACACCAAAATAATAAATCAACTGTTTTATACTTGTAGCTGTATGACAGAAATGACAACGAATTGGAAGGATTGCCGAGGACAGTTAAGGTGTTCAGGGATGGAGTTTGGACTGGAAAAATACACCAAAGCAACATTCAAGAAAGGCAGAATGACAAACACAAACTCAATGGAAATAGATGGGAATTCAGTAATTAGGGAACTAGAACAGGAACAACCCTACATATATCTAGGGTTCAATGAAGGCCAAGGTATTTACCACACCAACAGGAACAACCCTACAGATATCTAGGGTTCAATGAAGGCCAAGGTATTTACCACACCAACAGGAACAACCCTACAGATATCTAGGGTTCAATGAAGGCCAAGGTATTTACCACACCAACAGGAACAACCCTACAGATATCTAGGGTTCAATGAAGGCCAAGGTATTTACCACACCAACAGGAACAACCCTACAGATATCTAGGGTTCAATGAAGGCCAAGGTATTTACCACACCAACAGGAACAACCCTACAGATATCTAGGGACCAATGAAGGCCAAGGTATTTACCACACCAACAGGAACAACCCTACAGATATCTAGGGTTCAATGAAGGCCAAGGTATTTACCACACCAACATGAAAGAGAGAATCAGGAAGGAATGCTACTAGAGAGTACATGCTATTATCAAAACAGAGCTTAACCCAAGAAATAAATTATCTGCCATAAATGCACTTGCAATCCCAGTTATCACCTACAGTTTCAATATTATAAATTAGAACATTAATGAAATTAAGAGAATTGACACCATAATCAGGGAATTTTTTATCTGTAATAGAACATATCACCCAACAGAAGATGTGGATCACCTCTGTCTCCCTAGACAAAATGAGAGGAATGCTCCAGCCCAAGCTGTCATACAAGATATCGACTATTGGACTGAATCAGTACCTTAAAACCACAGATGACAGGATGATGAAAATGGTTGCAGATCACGAAAGGAGGAAGAGGTTACATTCAGTCACAAAGGAAAGTAGGGAGTTTGCTGAAGAACTGGGAATACAGTTTGAAAATAATTGTTTCTACTTTTGGCACAAGGCCAGCAATGTACTTTATTTTATCGACCCCGTAAGGATGAAAGGCAAAGTTAACCTCGGCGGGATTTGAACTCAGTCTGTAAAGGGACATAACTCTATGCTGGAAAGCATGGCGTCCGACTCTCTACCGATACAGTTTGAAAATAATTGTTTCTACTTTAGGCACAAGGCCAGCAATTACCCAGTGTATTACTGGTACTTTATTTTATCGACCCCGTAAGGATGAAAACAATTCTGCTATTAAAGCCACAAAGAATATCAAAGTGTTGGCAAAATATGAAGGCCTACAAAGACTCTGAACTAAATAGGAGCAAAAAGCACTGCATGGGTGGTATGTTCTCTGTAGCAAAGAACCTGATATAGATCAGTCCGTCACCCATCAGTGGCTGTGGAGTTCTGGGCTAAAGGCAGAGAGTGAAGGCTTCATTTTGGCTGCACAAGACCAATGTCTCCTAATGCACAACTTTCAAGCCAATGTGATCAGAAATGGAACTGACCAAAAGTGTCAATTCTGTGATGAGCAAGTTGAAACCATTGACCAACTGGTTTCAGGCTGCAAAGCTCAGTAAATATAAAGAAAGATCTATCAGTTGAAATTGAGAAAATATGGCATCTCAAGGCCTGTACAATACCAGTGATAGTAGGTGCACTTGAAATGATAAAAAAAAGGAGCTGCAAGAGATACAAAAAATATTGCTGACTGGTACTGCCCATGTCCTGAGAAGGGCATTATCAATTTAAAAACTTTGCAAAGACATTTACTGTTGTTTGTGCCGTTGTGGCATCATTTGTGTGACAATTGATTGTAAAAGTGTGTATTATTAAATTTTACCTCGGGTGTCAGGTTGACACTCGGGTGTCAGGTTGACACTTGGGATGATTTGGAAAGAAGCAGAACTCAAAGGAATTTTTAAATTAAAAAAAAAATAATAATAATAATTGTTTCTACTTTTGGCACAAGACCAGCAAATACCCAGTGTATTACTGGTACTTTATTTTTTTTTTTAAATAATAATAATAATGATTTCTTTATTTACCATAAAGAAAAACATTATGATGGCACAGGACAGAAACATAGTGTATGTATATGTGTGTGTGTGTGGGGGGGGGGGGGGGTATGTGCGCGTGTGTGTATGTGTATATGTGTGTGGGTGTGTTGGTAAACAAATTTAACAATGTTAAAAAAGAAAGATAATAAAAATTAAAACAAAGGAGTTTCCTCAATAAGGAGGAGATGTTTGAAAGTAACTCATGGAAAAAACCTCATAAAACCATGGGTACCCTGATCTCTAGGGTTAGTGCCATGTTCCAGTTGTTCTCAAATCTACAGGCTCATAGTCAGAGTAGGCCATGCTTGCCTCTCTCACCCACCTTTCAACTGATTTTCCTCTTCAAGTGAAACCTGAAAAATCAAGGCTTCGCCTAAGAGGAAAGTGTTTGTTTTCAAACCTTTCAAGCATGTCCACTATTGTACCTCATTTGCCATGGCCACCAGACAGATAAAAACAGGCTGCCTTTCCTGACTAAAGGACGGTGGCAGGACAATCTTCAAAATGGACTCAGCTGATAGCCAGATTTGTCCCACATGCGACAGCAGGTGTTCAACATAAACCCACAAATCAGCAATGCTCTGACATTGGACGATTGCATGCAGGATGGTTTCATTGCCCTGTGAACATCTCGGACAGGCCCGGCTGATGGCACTTCCATGCCTGTAGAGTTTATCTCGAATTGGCAAAGCTCCTCAGTGCCATTACCATGCCAGGGATTTCTGGAAATCATCCATGGGCCCTGGACTGAAAGTTCTACTGAAAAGAGTGACTAGTTGATTTTCATCAATGCCTAGAGTTTCCTCAAGAATGTTGTCACTTTCTTCTGCCACTAATTCTCTATAGAAAGCCAAGTTGCAGTTTCCACCGACTATACTGCCTGATTGGCAGAGGGCTGTGAACACCTAAAGATATTTCAGTGTCCAAGATTTCTCCTTCGGTCTCTGCTTGACTAGGACTGCAGCTCCGTTTAGGGGACGAGCTGGGGGAAAATGCGTCAATTTATCCCTCTTATACTCAGTTTTTCTCTCAACTCATCTATGCTTGGTCATTCACACACATTGACATTGCACATCCAACGGAGCATGCTTGCTTCATTTCTCTCCAGCTGTTGCAGATTCTCCACAGTTGCTGCCCATGTCTCACTACCATGCAGCATCATGCATCTCACACAGGCATCATATAACTGGCCTTTCGTTCGTAGGGAGAAACCCTTCATTGTAGCAGAGGAAGCAGCTCCCTAAACTTCTTGCAACCCATACTTTTTCTACATACTATGGCCTCGGAACACTCTCCTCCCTTGCTAATCTGATCACTTAGGTACCGGAAGCTATCAACCACCTCTATAGATCCTACCTGCATTTGAAAAATGTGTCTATCACTTGGACTTCTACTGTCAAATTTCCATGATGGAATCAGAGCTTTGTCCACTTTTCTACTTATCAACGCAAGGTTCACTCTCATTCCTCTTGATTCCAACTGCTGTTTCCATAGCCAGAATTTATTCTCTAGCTCTTCTACTGATTCTGATATAAGAACCAGATTATCAGTATATAGGAGTTCCCAGGGGCAGCCAGTCTTAAACTCCTCTGTTATGGCTTGGGGGACAATAATGAACAAGAGAGGTACGAGGATCGAACCCTGATGTACTCATACTTGTGTCTAGAACTCCCCACTAAACTCCATTCCTACCATCACTTTACTGACAGCACATAGCTTGCACTGTCCTATAGAGTAATGTAAATGTTATGTGAGGTATTATGTGAGGTAAACCTTTACTGTGAAAATGCAATAGTATATATAGAGTAATGTAAATGTTATGTGAGGTATTATGTGAGGTAAACCTTTACTGTGAAAATGCAATAGTATATATAGAGTAATGTAAATGTTATGTGAGATATTATGTGAGGTAAAGCCTTTACTGTGAAAATACAATAGTATATATAGAGTAATGTAAATGTTATGTGAGGTTATATGTGAGGTAAAGCCTTTACTGTGAAAATACAATAGTATATATAGAGTAATGTAAATGTTATGTGAGATATTATGTGAGGTAAAGCCTTTACTGTGACAATACAATAGTATATATAGAGTAATATAAATGTTATGTGAGATATTATGTGAGGTAAACCTTTACTGTGAAAATACAATGGTATTTATAGAGTAATGTAAATGTTATGTGAGGTAAAGCCTTTACTGTGAAAATACAATAGTATATATAGAGTAATGTAAATGTTATGTGAGATATTATGTGAGGTAAAGCCTTTACTGTGAAAATACAATAGTATATATAGAGTAATGTAAATGTTATGTGAGATATTATGTGAGGTAAAACCTTTACTGTGAAAATACAATTGTATATATAGAGTAATGTAAATGTTATGTGAGATATTATGTGAGGTAAACCTTTACTGTGAAAATACAATGGTATTTATAGAGTAATGTAAATGTTATGTGAGGTTATATGTGAGGTAAAGCCTTTACTGTGAAAATACAATAGTATATATAGAGTAATGTAAATGTTATGTGAGATATTATGTGAGGTAAAGCCTTTACTGTGAAAATACAATAGTATATATAGAGTAATGTAAATGTTATGTGAGATATTATGTGAGGTAAAACCTTTACTGTGAAAATACAATTGTATATATAGAGTAATGTAAATGTTATGTGAGATATTATGTGAGGTAAACCTTTACTGTGAAAATACAATGGTATTTATAGAGTAATGTAAATGTTATGTGAGGTTATATGTGAGGTAAAGCCTTTACTGTGAAAATACAATAGTATATATAGAGTAATGTAAATGTTATGTGAGATATTATGTGAGGTAAAGCCTTTACTGTGAAAATACAATAGTATATATAGAGTAATGTAAATGTTATGTGAGATATTATGTGAGGTAAACCTTTACTGTGAAAATACAATGGTATTTATAGAGTAATGTAAATGTTATGTGAGATATTATGTGAGGTAAAGCCTTTACTGTGAAAATACAATAGTATATATAGAGTAATGTAAATGTTATGTGAGATATTATGTGAGGTAAACCTTTACTGTGAAAGTATAATAGTATATATAGAGTAATGTAAATGTTGTGTGAGGTAAAGCCTTTACCGTGAAAATACAATAGTATATATAGTGTAATGTAAATGTTATGTGAGATATGTGAGGTAAAGCCTTTACTGTGAAAATACAATTGTATTTATAGAGTAATGTAAATGTTATGTGAGATTTTATGTGAGGTAAAGCCTTTACTGTGAAAATACAATTGTATTTATAGAGTGGTTTCTTTATTTGCCACTAGGGCACAAAAGGTAGGGACAGATACAAGGGGGGAAGTTTACATATAATTAACGAGTACAAAAATATAACAATGAAATAACAACAACAAACGAAGTCCTCAATAGGGAGGGGGCATTAACATGGGTCGCACACACCCCGGAAAAAATGTGCAACCCTTCTCTTCAGGAGCACAAAGAGTAGGTGCTTCCCTCGTCTCCTCTTTTTCCTCTTCTTTCACCTACAGGCTGATATAGAGAGAAGACCCATTCACTCTGGCCATTCTCCCTACTTTCACCCACCTTTCATAAAACTTGCTGGGGTAGAGCACCTCTCTCTCCATTCTGATCCTTTTTACAGGTTGGAAGGGTCCCCCCTCTTCGTCACTAGGTGCCGTTTCAGCTGGGTCCTCGTCCGTGCTGTCGGGTAGTGGTGTATTTTGGGGTTTTGTTGTGTTTGTGTGTGTTTTTGGAGTTGTTTTGGGTGGGGCCGTGTCTTGTGTTGTTTTTCCGTGTTGTTTTTGTTGTTGTGGTGGTGGTGGTGGTGGTGGCGGTGGTGGTGTGTGGGGTTTAGGCAAAAGAGCCCTTTTTTTGTCAATTGAGGACAGGCAGCCCTTAGATGACCCCTGCTTGAAAAGTAGTAACATATGGGCCTCCTACCCTCGGCTGAAATGTATATAAATGTTTCTCAATCGAGGGACACCCTCTGTGGTATTATAGCTATTCGTTCTGGTCTCATTTGGACCAGAACCTCCACGCTCAAACCGCCGAAAACGTCTGTGGTGACTTCTCCTACTGAGAGGATTCCGTCCTCGTCTTCTAAAAATCCTGTTAGTACCCAGGAAATGCATGCATTTGGCCGGATTCCGGAGACTCTTATTTTCTGCGTTCTTTTCCCTAAATATGTGGGGAAAAATGTGTGTAGCTTGGAAACAATTGGCGCCACAGAGTATTTCCTGGCCGTCAATTGATCCTTTATTAGCACCGTTATATTCCCATAGAGTGGCCCTTTTTGTATGAACGATATATCACTCCACACATTTTTTAGGACCAGCTCAATTTCTTTTTGGGATAATTGAGCTGGTTTCCTTTTTATGTTGGAAATTGTTCTGAAAGATATCGTTCTTAGTGTCGTGTCTCTTTTGATTTCTTGTGGGGAGGTGAGTGTGAAGTCTCCTCCTTCTTTGAAAGTTACATACTGTTTTGCTTCCTTCATCTTTTCTCTCAGAGTTGTAATGTCCAGTTGCTTGCAGGTCTGTGTTTTCCGGACCGCCTGTGCAAAGGAGGCACCAGTAGTGGGTTCGCTTTGTTTGGTGTTATCGTTATTTTTTCCTTGGTTGGTGTTGTGACTATTGCTGTCATTGTTGTTTTTGTCTGCGTTTATGTGACTTTCTGGGTTTTCACCCATTTTTACAAATTTTTCTTTTAATTCCGTGTTCCATGTTTCTTTTGCAGAAGTGAGGAGGGAAGACTTAGAGCCTTGTGCTTCTAGCTTCTCTGTATCACCTTTCTTAGGGGGCGTGGCTTTCTCGTTAGGATGAGATGTGAAAATTCCGTCCATTTCTATTAGTTAATAAATTTTTAACTGGAAAATTCGCCCCAAAAAGGGGCGAAAATAAATAAACTCAAAGTTTGACGACCAAGGCAAGGGGTTAATGTATATTACAGTATAAACAAATTTATCAAAACTCACTTTTGAGTAAGTAAATCCAACTCGGTAGCCGAGCTTGTTCACACACGTCAACACACGTCTCTCGTATACGAGATATTTATGTGAGATATTATGTGAGGTAAAGTCTTTACTGTGAAAATACAATAGTATATATAGAGTAATGTAAATGTTTTGTGTGATATTATGTGAGGTAAAGTCTTTACTGTGACAATATAATAGTATATATAGAGTAATGTAAATGTTATGTGTGATATTATGTGAGGTAAAGTCTTTACTGTGAAAATACAATAGTATATATAGAGTAATGTAAATGTTTTGTGTGATATTATGTGAGGTAAAGCCTTTACTGTGAAAATACAATAGTATATATAGAGTAATGTAAATGTTATGTGAGGTAAAGCCTTTACTGTGACAATACAATAGTATATATAGAGTAATGTAAATGTTATGTGAGGTATTATATGGCCGGTGCACAGGGGCAGTAAGTAGCAAGAACCCTCAGGATACAACCACCTTCAAATGCTCAGAGGGCTCGGTTGAAGTGGTAGATAATTTCTGTTACCTGGGTGACCAAAGCAGTAGAGGGGGAGGGTATTCCGAAAGCACAGTAACCAGAGTGAGGTCGGGTTGGAGAAAATTCAGGGAGCTACTACCATTACTAACTACAAAAGGTTTTTCTCTCAAAATGAACGGCAGACTGTATAATGCATGTATACAAACAACAATGTTGCACGGCAGCGAGACCTGGGCTCTTTGTGTAGGTGTAGAGTACCAGCTTAGATTGGAAAGAAATGAAGCCTCCCTGCTTCGCTGGATGTGCAATAGCAATATACGTGAACGGCAACGTATAAATACACTGTGTGAGAAATTAGGCTTAAGAGGGATCAGCTGTTGCAGGAGAGGAGATTGCGTTGGTATGGAGTTGTGATGTGTATGAAGGATGACAATTGTATAATAAGGTGCAGACTGCACAAAGTCTGTGGTGTGGGCAGGCCTAGGAAGACTTGGGATGAGGTAATAAAAGCTGACCTTACACAATTATACCTCTCAAAGGCAATGACTCAGGACCACGACCTCTGGCAGTTTTACAGAAGACACACCCTATATCATTCTCAGGATGAGGCTTATACCTAGTAGGCAACACCTTCCTTGACCTTCTATCTCCTCTCATTCACCTCCATTAGCAGTAACCATACCTTCCCCTACTACTCTGTCCACATTTACCCCAAGCTTCCTCCACCCTGATCTTTTTGTATACACAATACATAGGAAAACGGAAACAAAAAAAAACCAGATATTTTATTTATCTCGTTAACAAGTGTGCTAAACTTACGCAGCATATCTATTTGTTTACCTTTTGCTCTACTGTATGGATGGACAGAGAGAACAAATTTGCTATTGTGACACCCATGGATGAAGTGTGTGATAAAACTGGCCGATGTTCCAAAATAGAACATTGCCCAGAAAATCGCATCGGCGTTTCTTTGAGGCTCAGCCTCCGGATCTGCGAGCCACACCAGTGTCGCCGCGGATCCACCGTGGACTCTTTCGGCCTCCATCCGCTTTCCTGTCGCCAAAGTGCCAGCCGCCTTACACGCCATGCTGCCCTCAACGAGGTCATAAAGCATGGCTTGGACGCTGCAGGTTTCACTTCCCAGCTCGAGCCGATGGGGCTGGACCGAGGAGACGGCAAAAGGCCAGATGACATGACCATCTTCCCATTCCACGGTGGCAAACCCTTCGTCTGGGATGCTACTTGCACTGACACTTTCTGCAGCCGCAAGCTGTTGCAGTCTGCGACTAACCCAGGTTCTACTGCACATCCGGCTGAGGAGGCCAAACTCCTCAAATACCGGTCACTCTCCGACAGATTTGCGGTGGTACCCTTGGCAGTGGAGACTTCTGGTGTCCTTGGCTCTAGGGCTACCTGTAGCGAAATCTGTCCGCGCCTTGAACTTTGGGTGATACCTAAAGATCAAATTCTAGGTCACACATTTATTGTGTTAACAGGTAGACGCGTTGGCTGTCCCCTCAAGGTGGGGAACAGGAAGCGATAGTTATATAAAGCCTGTGCTATCATCCCACTCAAGGAGATACATCGGAGCATTTACACCTATAACAAGCTATGTAAGGATTTACTGCTATTCAACAGACCCCATGAGGTCTACAGATACACCCAGAGCGATTGGAACCCTACTACTACAGAACACAAATGTGGAAGATTCACCGCTGTCTGCAACCCTCGGTAGTTCAGTTACTACAGACCATTCAGAGATATACATACCATATCTCTCAACTACTACCACGGACTCCAAATTCCAACAACAACAACAATTATCTATCGCTCGCTGTTTTCACACCAACAACAACAACAGACTACAACAGCCTCACATCAGAAACAATAACAACATTAACAACTCTTAGTAACTGTTTTATATGTACTTTTTAATTGATTCACGTGTAGTAAACTATATATAACCAAATCATTTATTCTTAATATTCCTATATTCTTTATATTCTTATTATTACATCTAACAACTTTGTTATAAACATTTCTAATAACCACATATAATCATTCTAACTTTTTATTATACCCTTCGTTAAATACCTTCCTACTCACCATCATAGGCGCTGAGCTGGCCAGCTGTAGGTGTGAGACCAACGAGTTGGAGTGGCTTTTCCAGTGCGTCTCCCTTGCCGTCCTCCGGGAAAGTGCCTTCTCCATTCTGTCCGAAGTAATTGCCATTGGTGTTTCAGAAGACATAGCTGATCTTCAGGCATTTGCTGTCAGCTCATCCAAAGACCTAGGTTGTGCTTCCCCGAAGGGTGCTCTCTGCCTTGGCTGACCAGGTCCAAAACCCAGACTAATTAGGCTATCTTACTGAGGCATGTTCATACCATTTAGCCTCTGATAAAGCTAGGCATGAAAATTGGATTACCTTTCGAACATGTCCTGGCCTACCACTTGCTACGTGCTGCAGCTTCCTTAAATCGCAACCCAATACAACATGAAAGCTTCAGCCTGCATTATGATGGGAAGATATGGAAGTTTATTAAGGCTGGTAAAACATGGAAAAGAGATACCAGCTGGTCTGAGCTCCCTGAACCCATAATAGCTGACAATGAAAAAACTGTGGCAAGCTGAATAAGAACAACTTGCCATCCCCTATACATCATCATAAACTGAAATCAAGGTACAAATTGTTGTCCTTAAATGCTCATAGTTTGTGTAACAAATTACATCTTTTTGATTCTTACGTCAAAAGTATCGACCCTGATTTCCTTACAGTCATGGAAACATGGGCACATTCCTTACTCTGTGATAGGGTTTTCAGTATAGCTGGCTACAACTTATTTGTAGTGCAAAGTACAAATGATTTCCTTGAGCTAGTGCTGGACTCGAACTAGTCCCAAGTAGTCACCTGCCCAACAAGAGGTGACAACACTTTGGATCTACTCTTTACCACTACTCCTGAAACAGTTATTAGTGTTACTACTGAAGAACCTTTAGGTGATTCTGATCATGCTATGATCATTGCCAATCTGTCTCTTTTAGGCAGTAACAAAAACCTATTTAAACCTGTATATAGCTATGGTGCGGCCACACCTAGAATTTGCATCACCAGTCTAGAACCCCATCTTGCTCAGAACATTGACATCCTGGAAACTGTTCAGAGACGTGAAACCACTTGAATACCTTCCATCAGGCATCGTTAATTTGACAGTGTAATCACTACTACAACTACGATAACGACAATAGTCAATGAGACTTACGGAACACCTTGCTCTCACTTCCACTCAGGTAAGAGAAAAAGAAAGTTAGTCGCTAGCTATTTTAGAAGATGAAAAACAAAGTAGTCGTGAGCTTTTTCGTAAATTTGAGGTACTAATATTTCAACAACTGTCTTTAACCAAACTGTTCAAGAGAAAATTATGAACTCCCGGCGCAATTTCCTTCTTTTTTTATCTTATGTCGTCGTAGCATTTATGTTTGGAAATTCATTGCACGTGGCATTAGCTAGTAAGTTATTCAATTTTCATTAATTTATTTCACTGTTATTATTATTATTCTTTTTTTATTAACGAGATAAGATTGTAATTATGATTATTTTTATATAGGTACTTTATTTTCACTACCGACTCCAACAGTAAAAGATAAAATATCGTTAATTTATGACAACCGTGTTAATAGTTTTCAGCTTATGTGTTGTATCCTTGGTAACAGCAGTTATCATATCTGCTCTCTTTATATATTTTTTGAAATAACACGTTTTTGTGCTCCATTTTTTTTTAAAGAAAAACAGTATATATATATTTTTTTAAATGTTTGTAGTCAATTGCGAAGGGCATCTGTGTAAAGTATTTTAATTGATAATCCCGGCCACCTTGTATAGTTTCCCACCCTAATTAATTTTACGACTTACCACATGAACTTTGTTTGGATCAACACTTTAAAAGTGGGAAAGTAACGAAACTAAACCAATCAGTCCTACCTTCGTTACTTACCTACTTTTAAAGTGTTCAATACACCAGTAATCAATATTCCCTGTTATGTGTATGGTAGAAGCATTTCGATCACCTGTAACTTAACTCTTTAAAAAACTACTATAAAACCTATAAATGGAGCAGATGAGACGATGTGTAAAAACATGTAAACATCAAGGATTCTAAGTAAATTACGAAAACATTAACAGTCTTCATCGTGTCTTACACATAATTTTTATACATCCGTGTTCTCACTCCTACCACCTATTTACAAACCATTTATTGGGAGAAGTGGATATTCTTCCACTCATTCACTCTATCACTCACACAGGTGCGTGTAATACCTAATTACTATCAAGCTCTTCCTCCTCATGCCAAATCTCCCGTGAAACAATTTCTAACTTCTGACCCTTTTTATAGTTTTATCATTGTTTCATTAAAGGAATTCAGTAGAAATTCTATTATGGTCAAAATGTATTTAAAAGCAGAAAATATAAATGAGGAGTTTTTTTTATTCATGTTTGTTTTAAAGTTCTATAGAAATTTACGTTTTAAATATTCAGTTAATGAATTTAACAGTAGTTGTATAAATAACATTAAAATATGTTTTAAATATATACATAAATATACATAAATCACATTACAAATGTGTAAATAACATTATAAATTTCTCGCAATTCGTTCAGGAGAACATACAAATATAATTGTTTCTACTTTAGGCACAAGGCCAGCAAATACCCAGTGTATTACTGGTACTTTATTTTATCGACCCCGTAAGGATGAAAGGCAAAGAGAACATACAAATATAATGTCGGTGGTAAACACAAATATTAACAAAAGAGAGAAAAAAAGGGGGTTGAAGATAAACTACCTTAATTCACCACAAAGTCAGACAATCGGTCGCACATCCCATCATAAGGGTTAACTAAACAGACGCATCAGATCGATCTACTAGCAACTAGCAAGATGTAGCACTTAGCAAAAAACTTTGGCCCTCTTGACAAGGGCCCAGCAACATTCTTCCTTCTGCATTTCAACACATCAACCAAGTTTGGAATCATCGAACCAGACCAATGTAATGACAAGCAATATCTCTTCGTGGGCAGGACCACTAGAAATAACAGCTAGCCACTTCTATAAGGCAACTTGTATCACTGCACACAAGCATTCATCCTACCTAAACATATTTCACATTCCTTATACAACACAAATTCTCTCCTTGTTTGTTGTTCATATCTTTTGGCTATAACAAAATGTTAATTCATGTGACTCTGTTGTGAAATACTTCGCAATAAATCTATTATTGCTTGTCTGTAATGTAATACAGCGGAAAAGGCGCATAATGGAAATATATGGAGTTTTTCCTGGTACCTTCATAAATAGAGAGAGAGAAAGAGATAGTGGTTATGAGAGAGTAGATTGAAAGAGAGAGAGGGGGAGAGGGAGAGGAGACAGAGAAGGAGAATGGAAGAGAGAGAGCTGGTGGTGTTATATATATATATATATATATATGTAAGTGTTTGTATATATGTGTGTCTGACCAGTGTATATAGATCAGACACCCACATATATATATATATAATGGTTGTCTTTTTCCGGGTATGTCAATATTTATTTATTTATAAAACAAATCTGTATTTTATCTGATGAAAGCGCACCATAATTTGCCTTGGTTGCCCTTGAAATATGTATAATAAAATAAATATGGTTTTATAAATATAGTTTCCATTTATTAATATATTGTATATATTAATGAAGGCACATGGCTTAGTAGTTAGAGCATTGGGCTTGCAATCGAAAGGTTGTGAGTTCAATTCTCGGACCGGGTGATGTGTTGTTTCCTTGAGCAAGACACTTTATTTCACATTGCTCCAGTTTACTCAGCTGTAGAAATGAGATGATAGGGACAGAGGTCCCTATCATTCCACTGCAAAGTGGTCGTGGAGGTGCCACGGCAAAAAAAGCACCCAGCACTCACTGTAAATGAGGTTGGTGTTAGGAAGGGCATCCAGCTGTAGAAATCAAGCCAGAATCAGTTCCCGTATGAGCAAGACAAGGTCAGTCGACCGGGCACTGCCCACAACAGCACAACCTGTCTAACCCATGCTACCGTGGAAGAACGGACGTAAAACGGTGATGATGATGATGATGATTATATATATATATATATATATATATTTTTCCTCCGCTGCGACCTGTCTGTTTCTTTCTTACTGCTTCCCCTTTCTCTGTATCTCTCACCTTCTTTTTACCTCCTCTGCCAGTCACTCTCTCTCGGCTGGCCTCTTCCTCACACTTTCACTCACTCACTCTCTGCTTCTCCTCCTCTCTCACTTCCTCCCGTTTGACCTATGTGAAATCCTTTTCTCGCTCACATCTCGCCCAGGTCGGATGGTCTTTACCTCTCGTCTATGATTTCACCGGGCTTAAGTTCACAGATATCACGGACTTGTTTCTCCTCTTCCTATCTTTCCGTTGCATTCCCATCTATGTTTGTTTACATGTCTTGCCGCTCGCTTCACCCTATTTTACTTGTCCCAATAACTTTCTTTAGTTATTGCTCGCACCAACCAGAGGTATATGATCTTTAAAGCGAAGAAATACCAATGAAGGTTGGAAGATCACTGATGAAGGACTAATTTTATTCATCTGTAACCCATGTGCAACCACACAGCATGCCATTTTTCATATATATATATATAAATATATATATATAAATATATATATATATATATATATATTAAAGGGTTAAACAAGATTCAATGAATACATCAAAGAATGAGTTTTACAGTAGATTGGAAGCACTCTACAGGAAAATATTTTCCAGAGTTATTAATATTAATTCAAATATTAACAAAATAGATATTCTTGTGATCGATTAAACTTTATTATACATATTTCGGAGGTACTTGAATCAGGTTCAACAGTATGTCCTCATCAGATAAAATAAAATGATACATGACATACCCTGACATGTTAGATGGTTAAGATTTAATCAAGGTGGTGATTAACTTATGAGAAAATTCAATATTTATACCCTAATATTGAGAACATGCGAGGTCGGGTGACCTTGTCTTGCTCATATGGGAACTGATTCTGGCTTGATTTCTACAGCTGGATGCCCTTCCTAACACCAACTTCATTTACAGTGAGTGCTGGGTGCTTTTTTTACCGTGGCGCCTACACGACTACTTTACAGTGTGGTCTGGGTGCTTTTTTTACCGTGGCGCCTACACGACTACTTTACAGTGTGGTCTGGGTGCTTTTTTGTTGTGACACCTACACGACCACTTTACAGTGTGGTCTGGGTGCTTTTTTGTTGTGACACCTACACGACCACTTTACAGTGTGGTCTGGGTGCTTTTTTGTTGTGACACCTACACGACCACTTTACAGTGTGGTCTGGGTGCTTTTTTGTTGTGACACCTACACGACCACTTTACAGTGTGGTCTGGGTGCTTTTTTGTTGTGACACCTACACGACCATTTTACAGTGTGGGCTGGGTGCTTTTTTGTTGTGACACCTACACGACCACTTTACAGTGTGGGGTGGGTGCTTTTTTGTTGTGACACCTACACGACTACTTTGCAGTGTGGGCTGGGTGCTTTTTTTACCGTGGCGCCTACACGACTACTTTACAGTGTGGTCTGGGTGCTTTTTTTACCGTGGCGCCTACACAACTACTTTACAGTGTGGTCTGGGTGCTTTTTTGTTGTGACACCTACACGACCACTTTACAGTGTGGTCTGGGTGCTTTTTTGTTGTGACACCTACACGACCACTTTACAGTGTGGTCTGGGTGCTTTTTTGTTGTGACACCTACACGACCACTTTACAGTGTGGTCTGGGTGCTTTTTTGTTGTGACACCTACACGACCATTTTACAGTGTGGGCTGGGTGCTTTTTTGTTGTGACACCTACACGACCACTTTACAGTGTGGTCTGGGTGCTTTTTTGTTGTGACACCTACACGACCATTTTACAGTGTGGGCTGGGTGCTTTTTTGTTGTGACACCTACACGACCACTTTACAGTGTGGTCTGGGTGCTTTTTTGTTGTGATACCTACACGACTACTTTGCAGTGTGGGCTGGGTACTTTTTGTTGTGACACCTCCATGACAACTTTACAGTGGGAGGTGGTGGGGGCATACTGTCGATATGCTTCAGCTTCGGTTTGTACCCATGAGAAGTCGGGTCTTCTGTATAACTGCGTAACACCAGAGGTCTCGGTCCTCTGTCATCACCTTTGAGAGGTGCAATTGGGCAAGGTCAGCTTTTATCACCTAATCCCAGGTCTTCTTGGGTCTCCCCACTCCATGGCTTCCATCGAGTACCTCACTGTTATTTCATATCACCTTATTAAGGTATCCTAATACATATGTAAGATACTAGCTGCCTTGCCCAAATGGTTTGGAGGTCTTGGCCTGCACAAATGCACATCTTTGTCCCTTGCTTTCTTCCCGCCAACCATGCCTGCTGCCCTTTGGTGGGTGATCTCCTCTCCTTCCCAACTTGGACTAGTTCCACCAGGGAGTTGGCTGAAGCTTTACTACAGAGGAGATAGCTGGGTTTGTCAGTCCCTGTTACTGATGAGGATAGACAGAAGCAGAGAGTATGGGACAATCTGTTCAAGGGAAACTTTTAACTTTCTCTTTGATCTTTCCGATCAATTTTCTAGATGCCGCTTACTTTCTGCTAGTGCAAAGTTCTTGGGGGACTGGATTGATGCCCTGCCTGTGGCCAACATTGGTGGCCTTCTCAGTCAGGATGAGGTCAACATCTTCATTGCACATCGAGTGGGAGCTGATGTCTGTGAGGGGTCTGAGATGCCGCTGTGGTAGGTCCCTCGACTCCACAGTTGATATGAAGCTTAAAAAATATTGCGAGCAGTGAAGTGTTAAATCATCATGTTGATTTAACACCTCCTACATTATATATATATATATATATATATATATATATATATATATATATATAAATATATATATATATATATATATATATATAATATTAAAGATACTATTTATAGTTATGTATATTTTAAACCATAATCAGGGAAGGTCAGTAATTTATTACTACCTTATTACCAGTAAGATAAATAGCTCAATGTAATAACATCAGTTGTTCTACAGAGCAGAATTCACAAGAATCAAAGCTATGTTCAAAGCATTTATTCACTTACAATTGTTTCATCCAAACCTAGGCCTGGAGTCTTCAAAGCATTTTTCAATAAGCAAGAGTATTATGGTGGTTGTAGTGGGAGGGTATTTTTTGTATAGATCAAAAAAGTATGTGTGCAGAAAAAGAAAAAGAAAAAGAAAGTTATAGTTTTTGCATCCACCACCATTTTCACATTCAGAAAAAGGAAGTTATAGTTTTCACATCCATCACATATGTTACGATGATTCCATACTGAATGTTTGATGCCGTAAATGATTGTAACATATTGAGGCTCAGTGTTATTTAATCCATATTTATAGAATATGTTCTTTCTGCTGCGAGAATTTACAGTGGTTTATTATCCAGAAGTAGGTGTGTAATTAAGGGGAGGTAACTAGCTGATTCTCATAACTAAATTCATTGTTCTAACATACATTATATGGTGTCTCAATTGACTCCCTTATATAAAAGGTTATATATTTATATTTAATTTTAAATACAGTCTACTCTATCATAATGTACTAAAGGTATCTATAGGAAGTTGATTACTCCTCATTATGTAGCACTATAATTGAGTTTCCCACGCAAAGTGCTATATCTTTATATCAAAATTCACTGTAAATACAGTCTACTCTCAAAACATATCAAAGGACCAATTAGAATTTTGTCTACATAACCCCTGGAAAGTTATGGAGCAGCGTACGGCTGTTTGCATGATAAAATCAAATACATCTCTTGGGTAAACAAATACATCCCTCATTTACAATGTCATTAATCTATCCATCAAGTTATACAGGCATATATAATTCATTGCACCACCCTACATATAAGTTAGACAGATCCCTTATGTTAATAAATTAATCCTATATATATCCAATGTTATTACTCTATACATTTAATTACAGATGCATATATAATTCATTGTTGTATCTAGTATTTAAAGTTTATATAGACTGTATTATATTTCAATCCCTATATAATTATAAGTAATTAAAAGTAATTATATTAAAAGTTGGTGTTTATGGGGATATTTCTAGGGTATAAAGTTATAGATAGATAGAATGATTTGTGTCGAGGGAAGGGTGGATCAGAGAGTGTGGTGTAGTGATGGAAGGCATGCCCTTGAGGTGTGGTGTTAGAAACGGTGATGGGTTCAAGTTTGACATTGTTATATATTGGGTTTAAAGCTTTGGAAGGAGTGTCGGAAGCAGTGCTGGCACGACGCAAACACTTCTGATTTTTTATTAAGGAGGTTAAGGTTCGAAAAGATTATAGTATGGGTTTCTAGTAGACAGAGGTTACAGAATCTATTAGGTGGTTTGTACGATGCCGCCTTACCTATCACTTCCCATTGAAGTGTATCTGATCTATTTCTAATTTTCAGATAGTGTATGTAGCTAGATAGTGAAGTGGAGTTGGCTAGACTGTGTTTTTTGAAAGAATGGAGATGTGAGTTGTATCTCGTTTTGAAGCAGTTCGAGGTAGAGCCTATATAGGTTTCAGAAGAGTTGCTAGTTCTGACCGTGCATGAGTAGATGATGTCCTTGATTAAGCAGTTTTTACCTAAAGGGCAGGTTCTATTAGATCTACAGTTACATTTATTTTGGATGTTAACCTGTTGGTTATTATGTTGTGTAGAAGTCTGGTTGCTAGGTATTGCATTATGGCTATGAAGGTTGTCGCTCATAATGCTATTGATTTCATTAGTATTATTACTATTATTACTATTGATATCAGGGTTTGCAGTTATTACGTTGTTTTGAAAGTTTACCCCCTGCTGTGTTTTAGTTTGTTGAAAGTAAGTATTAATCTTTCTTTTATTGCTACTAGCTATGTGGTATGCTATGTTAAGCGTGGTAGAGTAGGAGATTTTAATGGTGTTTTTATTTATAAGACTATGGTACATGTGGCCAGATGGGAAGTTTTTATCCAGGAGTGAGAAGAAAGCCTTAGGTAGGTTGGTAGAGACGTTTAGATTGAAAAGGGGGTTGAAAAATGTATTAGTTCTTCTATTTTTTGTTTTTTTATATCTGTTGAGGTGTTTCCGTTTATGATATTTTGGTGTCCTCTCTGGTGTGAGTTATGTTTGTTGCTACCCTTCGTATTAGTGTGTGGTTATTACTCTTATTACTATTTTTCCTCATGGACATATTGTGAGAAATAATGTTGTAACTATGTGTTTTTATAGGTAGGAACTCAATCTCATTATTATGGCCTGATCTAGCTAATGCCTGATTATAGTATTGTGAGTTTTTGCTAAATATGGTTTTGTCATAAGATAGATTAGAGATTCTATTGGATATTCCTTTAGTGATAGAGTTTAATATTGATCTAGGGTGGTTAGACTTGGTATCTACGTAAATTAGTTTTTCGTTAGGTTTATGGAATGGTGTATATATTTTAGAGTCTAGGTAAAGGGTAGCATCAAGGAAGTTAACATTTTTAGTGTTTTTGTCTAAGGTGATACTTAGGTTATAGTTTTTGAAAGTTTTATGCAATAGTTTCCTAGTTCTTTCTATATTAAATTTTTTATAGTCTATAAATAGTAGTGCATCATCGTGGTACAAACCACCGTTGAGGTATGGTAGGTCCTTATGGATTTCGTTTAGTAGGTATAGGCCCACCAAATCAGTGACCTGCGCCAAGTCACTAGATCCCATAGTTATGTCAAAGTTGTTATGCGTATCCTTGCGGGTCCATAACTGATCTTCAAATGTAATTATGGTTTTACGGGCCGTAAGTATGACATCAATCTGGGGTCTAGTCAGGTCACTATAGTTCATGGCCATAATTAGTGCCTTATTTAATAGGATAGGGGAAATAGAGGTGTAGTATGAATTGATATCAAACTGAATAAATTTTTTATTTTTGTTCTCTTTGATATCCTTAAACCATTCAATAACTTCCCCCGTATTTCCCCATTGTTTAAGGTATATTTTGTGTTTAATCTGTGGGATGATTTTATCCAAAATTTTCTTACTGATAATGCCAATGTCAGACTTGGAAGGGCAGATTAGTCTAATCGAAAGGTTACTAATGAAATCCTCCTTATGGTCCTTCAGAGAGAATCTAGGGGGGTTCGGTGTGTATGGTTGTGTATGTCTCTGAAGTCCCAATTTGGACACTATACTACGGCCCTCCAAATTAATATTTTCTAGGTTTTTCATAGTAGTTTTCTTATAGCTCCTGTGTAGTTCATTATATATAAATTTTCTATATGTATCATAATCTAGGCTGTATATGTTATTAGTTTTGTCTGCATGCACAATAATTTTACTACTTGTTTTGAATCCATTAATAGAGGAGTTAAGTTTGTTTAAGAATGTGTTGTTTCTATTACAATGCTTTTTGTATTTAATGTTCTTAACTAGTTTTATTAGGTCATTTTCAAAGGAGTTTAGTAGTGTGTTGTGAGGAGGGCTTCTAAAAGTTTTAAAGCCGAAGGAGTCGAATTTGTTAGTATCATAAATTATGTTAGATCTGTTTTTATCATAATTGATAAAGCAGCTGACACTATTGATCAATAATTTTTCGTATATATCTTTGGATGGTATTGGTATGTTCTTAGTTGACACAGGAAGTTGGTCTTTGATCAGCATACTGGTAATTTAATGTATGTTAGCTCAACAGTATGGAGCAGTTAATAATATTAAGGATACTATTTATAATTATGTATATTTTAAACTTGTTATAGTTATGTATATTTTAAACTATAAACAGGGAAGGTCAGTAATTTATTACTACCTTATTACCAGTAAGATAAATAGCTCAATGTAAGAACGTCAGTTGTTCTACAGAGCAGTTATATAGAATTCACAAGAATCAAAGCTATGTTCAAAGCATTTATTCACTTACAATTGTTTCATCCAAACCTAGGCTTGGAGTCTTTGGAGCATTTTTCAATGCTTGTACATATAATTGACCTCCTATCCAACGCAAGAGACATACAGATACATATATATATATTGATGTACAGTGGAGTGACATATATTATACTATACTATACTATATTTGTACAGCAATTCAAATTTAAAATCAAAATTAAAATACACGCGGCAGATAACACAGATAATGCAAGAGGATAGTTCAATAGTCAGATCTAGTAGGTAGTGTATGCGTTAGTCATACATGGAGCATGCAAGTGTGTCTCATTTATATACGAGTATTGTGTGGCAAGGTATTACATGTAATACAAGCACTTTAAGCAGGTAAGCAAGAGTATTATGGTGGTTGTAGTGGGAGGGTATTTTTGTATAGATCAAAAAAGTATGTGTGCAGAAAAAGAAAAAGAAAAAGAAAGTTATAGTTTTTGCATCCACCACCATTTTCACATTCAGAAAAAGGAAGATATAGTTTTCACATCCATCACATATGTTAAAAGCCGGGGCTTTTTTATAATTTTTCCTAAGTTCCTTTAAAATATAATAACTTGATTTTACAGAAGATCTTACAGAAATTAATGAGGATGCATATAAATTAATTACCAATTTAGGAATAGAAGGAAGAACAGAGCCACTTATACCTAGGCAGCCGTGGATCAACTTAAAAGATTACAAAAGAAACTTCGAGGAAGACCTGCCAGTTAGACTGATTGCTCCATCCAAATCGGATATTGGAGTAATCAGAAAAAACATTATCGATAGAATTCTACCTGCTCTTAAATTGAGATCTAAATTGAGCTTGTGGAAAGATACAAACGAAGTCATAGAATGGTATAAGAATATAGATGATAAGAAAAACCATAAATTCATCAAGATGGACATAACAAGCTACTATTCTTCCATAACGCCCAACCTACTAAATAAGGCTCTATCATACGCTTACTGATCTAACCACAGATGAAATTGATATCATACTAACAGCCAGAAGAACTCTTATTAACTTCAACAACGAATATTGAACTCGCTCAGATAGAAATAGAAACTTTGATATTACCATGGGGGCATCTGATTCAGCGCAAATCACAGATCTGAGGATTTTCATATTAAATATGATAAATAGAAAACTGACGGAGATTACCGGTGGTTTATATAGGAACAACATTTTATTTACGGTTGTCAAATAACAATATTGAACTAAATAGAGTAAAGAAAAGTATAATTGAATTCTTTAAAATGTATGACCTTAAGTTAGAAGTAGAAAGTGGTACCAAAATAGTTAATTTTCTTGATGTTACGTTTAACTTAAACTATGGCTTTTATTATCCTTTTCATAAGCCCAATGAAAACTTAAATTATGTTAGTTATTATTCACTGTCAGCCTAAGTCAGTAAAAAAAGCAATTGTAAATAGTGTGCAAAAACGCATTAATAGAATATCTGCCAATAAAGCAATATTTGATGAAAATGCAGGATACTACAATGAAGCGCTAAAAAGAGCAGGTTATGAGAATAATATTGAATATGTAGATAATAATAATCCAAGTTTTAATCCTGATAAAAATAATGGCATATATAAACGAAATTCTAATAATTACAATTCAAACACCTATACGGTGAACAAATCGACGAAAAGAACCAGAACTAAATCCGTTATATGGTCCCCCCCCCTGCTTCCGTAGCAGTAAGAACACCAATAGCAAACCTATTCTTTAAAGCTTTGGACAGCTCTTTCCCTAGTCAACATAAATACCATTCCATTTTTAATAGACACACTATTAAATTATCTTATTCTACAACTATGAATATGGCCCAAAACATTTCTAAAATAAACAGTAACATTCTAAAGCAGAATCAGCATAATGATTTTAATAATAGTGTTAACATAAATAATAATAAATCAAAATGTAATTGTAGAAATAAACCAGATTGCCCTCTGCAAAATAATTGTTTGGACAGTAATTTGGTGTATAAATGCACCGTAAAAACTGATAACAACACATACAACTACATAGGAGCGACTTCTTCTACATTTAAGGCTAGATTTGCGAATCATAAATGCTCATTTTCGAATTCTAATAGGAAATCATCGACTTCTTTATCACAGCTTATATAGTCATTAAAAGACAAAAATTTAAAATATTCGATCTTTTGGACGAAACTTTGTAATAGTGGAGTTTATCTCAACTCAAGTATATCAATTAACTGCAGCCTCTGTACAAAGGAGACCCTATTAATAATTAATAATTATGAAAACTTAATTAACAAAAAAAGTGAATTATTCTCAAACTGCCTTCATAAAGCTTTGTCTACATTCCAAACTTCGCATAAGGTCAGGAAAAAACAGTAAGCCACCAAGCCTGGTTTTTAGACGTACATCATCAACTGTTGAAAATATAAATCATAATGGCTTATAAAACTTTAATAATGCTTTATCTTCTAATCATTTATAATGGAAATAATGTTTGAATGAATGACACTTATTTAATAACATGTTGGCAGGTTGATATACATAACCTATGGTTCTTTGGATATTCTTCACTTTGATTCAGACCTTTATTTTTCTATCTCTGTTTTAAATATAGTTTAGATATCTAACCTGTAAATTTTACCGACCTTAATTTGAACTGTGAATCATTCATGCATTTACATTTTTATATATATGTATGTATTTTATATATATGTGTGTATTTTACTCATTTGGGGATGGTTTGTGCAAATATCTTTACCTAGTGTAATAACATAATCATAGTTATGCATGTATGATTCTACTATCAAAGATTATAATCGTTATTCTTTACTAAATGAATACCGTCTCATTAATACTTAGTATATCTCTCTATATATAGTTTGTGCAAATATGTTTATATTGTATAATAACATAATCATAATTATAGTTCGGTATATCTCTGTCTATAGTTTTGTACAAATATGTTTATAATGTATAATAACATAATCATAATTATAGTTCGGTATATCTCTCTATATATATAGTTTGTGCAAATATAATTATATTGTATAATAACATAATCATAATTAGAGTTCGGTCTTCCCTAGAAGGTAGAACTAATGTAGTGATTTAATATAATATATGAACAAATAATAATTTATAGTCCTCTTATTATGATCAATGCACACACATATATATATATATATATATATATATATATAGCTGAAAACTCTGGTTTAATTATTATACTTTAGGCACTCTAACTATTTAACAATAAATTCCTTGATAGTTATAACAGAAAATACTTCATAAACTATACATACGGAAAATGTTGTCACTGTTACAAGTAATTTTGTTAAAGATTACCTTTGTGAGAATATTGAACAGTATATATTTTTCTTTCACGGGCCTAGTAAATCCTTCAAATTTGTTTTCATAAAACTTTGAATCTTAGAAATTTAACACATTTATAAAATTTATAAAATTAATACAAATAACCATCAACTTTCAAAACTAAAATTTTGATTCTTTACCCTAACATAACATAAATTAAATATTTTGAAATTTAACTGCCAAGGCTATACATGTTTATATGTGTCCGAAGAAAATTTGAGCATAAATTACCCCCCTTTATCTCTCCCTCTCTTTAATTATCTATCAGTTGCATTCTCAAGCTAAAAACTAAATAAATTATAACTCCAGATACGTCTTCTTCTATAGTCCTATAGTAGTATTCCAGACTTTAAAAACTCTATAACTGTTACATTAAGATGATGTTTTTCTTACTCACACTCTCCCTATTGATTCTATTACGTTTTCGCATGTTCTCAATATTAGGGTATAAATATAGAGATTTCTCATAAATTAATCACTACCTTGATTAAATCTTAACCATCTAACATGTCAGGGTATGTCATGTATCATTTTATTTTATCTGATGGGGACGTACTGTTGAACCTGATTCAAGTACCTCCGAAATATGTATAATAAAATTTAATTGATCACAAGAATATCTATTTTGTTAATATTTGAATATATATATATATATATATATAATATATATATTGAATATATATATATATATATATATAATATATATATATATATATATATATATAATGTAGGAGGTGTTAAATCAACATGATGATTTAACACTTCACTGCTCGCAAGTGTTTTTAAGCTTCATATTATGTCTCCCTATTTTATCTGATGAGAACGCAAATATCATCCCATGATGATATTTGTTTTTGAAATGCGCATAATAAAATACATGGAACTCTTTTAACCATCTTTTGATTTTATATTATATATATATATATACACACACACATTTATATATATACATACACGCGTATATATATATGGACCTTCCAGTTTCATTTCACATTATATACATGTTTGTGTATATTTTAATTATTTAAAATTATTTTTAAGTGAACATGAGCCAATGGGTGACGGGTTGTCTAGTCTCATCTAAAAGTAGTGGGTGTTTTTGTTCTTCCATACCCCTAGCAATGTAAAAGGGGAAAATCACTTTTCAACAGATGTACACATTGGTTACCTATCGCAATTATCTACAACCAATACACATCATCATCATCATTCACTCTTCTACAACAGTGAGAACTTCCACTGACAACCACATGCAAACATACCATTACAAGCTGACATCTCAGGAAGGGGAGATGCCAGCGATGACAACAACTTCGCTGTCAGCAGCCAAATTCCACCAAACATTTCAAGCGCCACTGGCTGGAAAAAATAATTACTAGGTATTTACGAATTATATTCCATTCAACAATGGAAGCTGTGACCCCTACATTTAGTGCAGTATCCATGATGTGGAAGGAAACAAAGGGAATCGCTGACTGTGGCCTCCCAGATAAGACACCTGCCTCTTACAGAGTGACAAGGGGTAAAGCCGTCTGGTCTCTTCCCATCACTTCTGGATAAACCAGCCGGCTCCAGAACTGAGAGGATATTTACCTGATTCAGGGCCCATTTGATTATCAGGTTTAGCTTGGTATGACGGGCAAAACGACCAGCATTCAGGCAGCAGGACAAACCATGTAAACCTGTGGAGTCGAGGGACCTACCACAGCGGCATCTCAGACCCCTCACAGACATCAGCTCCCACTCGATGTGCAATGAAGATGTTGACCTCATCCTGACTGAGAAGGCCACCAATGTTGGCCACAGGCAGGGCATCAATCCAGTCCCCCAAGAACTTTGCACTAGCAGAAAGTAAGCGGCATCTAGAAAATTGATCGGAAAGATCAAAGAGAAAGTTAAAAGTTTCCCTTGAACAGATTGTCCCATACTCTCTGCTTCTGTCTATCCTCATCAGTAACAGGGACTGACAAACCCAGCTATCTCCTCTGTAGTAAAGCTTCAGCCAACTCCCTGGTGGAACTAGTCCAAGTTGGGAAGGAGAGGAGGTCACCCACCAAAGGGGAGCAGGCGTGGTTGGCGGGAAGAAAGCAAGAGACAAAGATGTGCATTTGTGCAGGCCAAGACCTCCCAACCATTTGGGCAAGGCAGCTAGTATCTTACATATGTATTAGGATACCTTAATAAGGTGATATGAAATAACAGTGAGGTACTCGATGGAAGCCATGGAGTGGGGAGACCCAAGAAGACCTGGGATTAGGTGATAAAAGCTGACCTTGCCCAATTGCACCTCTCAAAGGTGATGACAGAGGACCGAGACCTCTGGTGTTACGCAGTTATACAGAAGACCCGACTTCTCATGGGTACAAACCGAAGCTGAAGCATATCGACAGTATGCCCCCACCACCTCCCACTGTAAAGTTGTCATGGAGGTGTCACAACAAAAAGCACCCAGCCCACACTGTACTGAGTGAACACTAGGTGGAACATCATCAGCTGGTTTAACAGCTGCAGTAGGGTTGGAATGAATTAGCTTGAAGAATGTATCAAGTTTCAATTGCTTACATTGTTGTTTTGGGAGGAAATGATCGACAAGATCCCAGACCTCCTTACCAAGTGGGATGGAAACAATGTTTCCTTGGTCTTTCCATTGCTGATGCCATCTACTCTTGGTAGAAAAAGAAACAGGAAATAAAATGTCTTGCTCAAGAACATAATGCATCATCCAGTCCAGGAATCAAACTTTCAACCTCACAATTACGAATCCAAATCTCTAATCCTTAACCCTTTAGCATTTTAACTGGCCATATCCAGCCAGAATTCTCTCACCTCTTTCTGTTCAAATCGGACATTAGTGGCCACTCATACTGATGTTAAGGTATTGTTCTCAATTTAAATAACATCAAAATCTCAAAGATTCGATATTATGTGAGATAATTATATAAAATAATGTCTTTACCACAAAAATACAATAGTAAATAGAGAGTAATATAAATGGTAAAGGATTAAAATCATGCTACTTTCTAGATAATGAATTTCCTTTAATGCTATAAGATGTTAAATACCAGTTTCTGTTGACAAGTCACTCTATGAAATGACATTATTAAAAGACTCTTGTGTAACAAAAAATTAGTGTTGTTTGGAAATTTTTTTGTCTTTACATTCTATTAACAATTGGTATCCAGGATCACTGTTTGTATTTTTTAACTAAGTTCTGCATCACCTACTCACTGAAGTATACAAAGAAAACATCCCTTTCCTCCATTTTTCAAAATCATATTCTATTCCTGCATCGTACAGATTTTTTCTGAGCATTGGTACTTGGAAGATCATCCAGCTGAAGAGAGCTTGCTAAAGGGTTGGGCGGACCCTTTAGGCAAGGACATGACAAGCTTTCTACTGCTAGTGCTATGATAAAATGCATTTGGTAGAATGTGGAAGCATATGTAAACGAGATACAAACCCCTAGCCTGTTTGAGAGGCCTGCTTCAGTGCAGACTCAGTCTGCAAAGACCTACCCAACCCTTGCGAGCAGGGAAAAGGATGTTAAATGATGACAAGGATGAAATTGGTAGTCTTCAGTGCTTTCCTTGAAGCTACACAACTGAATATTGCAGACTTGAGGTTGTAGTTATTGATGTTATGTTGTGTTGCAGACTTGAGGTTGTAGTTATTGATGTTATGTTGTGTTGCAGACTTGAGGTTGTAGTTATTGATGTTATGTTGTGTTGCAGACTTGAGGTTGTAGTTATATCTTGTTCTGAGTTACTAGTAAAGGTGACATTAAAAAATAAATATACAATCTTAACTTATTTTAAGCTGACCTCATCTCCAGGTGGATATTACTGCAAGTAATATCACATTCTAAAAAATACCACTTGACTAATTGGTATAAAGTTACTCACACACACTCCAGGTTCTGGTCTACAGATGTGCTGTCTCATTTCTTTGCCATTTCTACCACTTCTAGAAAGACCTCTTCTCTTCAAAGCTGACTGATATTTTGCCACCTCCACTCAGGCACACTCAACTTACTTGTCATACTTCTCAGCACCAATGTTGTATTCAACTTCCAGCCCAGAATAACAGCCCTCTGGTACTTCCTACCTACTAATATTTTCCCTACAGTTTGTGACATCAATCTCATTGGTCTTAGAGCGCTTATGAAAGCCATGGGTATTGTCTTTCCACCAGACTTAAAATGTAAAAAAATTTTTGTAAAGAAAACCAGTTTCAGTTAATGAATTTTCAATGAATTTATACGTACAAATTCTTATAGTGAAACATAGTGTTTATTAGAGTGTGAACGCAAATCAGAAATATTAAGTTTTATATAAGTAATAGATAAACAATAAGTAGAGCGAGGATTAATTAATTAATTACAATTGTAGGTGAATTATCATTGTAGTTTGTAGGCAGGGATTGTAGGTTGCTAGAAAGACAGAGCAGTATAAAAGAAAACAATAGGGTTTGTACTGACGAAATATCTTGTCTTTATTGTTGTCACTTTGCTATTATTGTTTTACTATCAGGTCCTGTCACAATATCATACATCCAGCTATAGTATACTATACTATCAGGTCCTGTCACAATATTTGATAATAGGGGACAGAACAATTAGGGATCAATCATTATATTATTATGTTAGTTAAATATAATAAATTTACCATTTCTAATCGGTGTACAGTGTTTACTTAGCACACAAACAATATATACCTTTCTAACTTCTGTAACACACTATATACACCTCTATAACACTATATACACCTCTACAACACTATATATACACCTCTATAACACTATATACACCTCTATAACACTATATACACCTCTATAACACTATATACACCTCTATAACACTATATATACACCTCTATAACACCATATATACCCCTCTATAACACACTATATACACCTCTATAACACACTATATACACCTCTATAACACACTATATACACCTCTATAACACTATATATACACCTCTATAACACTATATACACCTCTATAACACTATATATACACCTCTATAACACTATATATACACCTCTATAACACTATATATACACCTCTATAACACTATATACACCTCTATAACACTATATAAACACCTCTATAACACTATATATACACCTCTATAACACTATATACACCTCTATAACACTATATACACCTCTATAACACTATATACACCTATAACACTATATATACACCTCTATAACACACTATATACACCTCTATAACACTATATACACCTCTATAACACTATATACACACCTCTATAACACTATATATACACCTCTATAACACTATATATACACCTCTATAACACTATATACACCTCTATAACACTATATACACACCTCTATAACACTATATATACACCTCTATAACTCTATATACACCTCTATAACACTATATATACACCTCTATAACACTATATATACACCTCTATAACACTATATACACCTCTATAACACTATATATACACCTCTATAACACTATATACACCTCTATAACACTATATATACACCTCTATAACACTATATATACACCTCTATAACACTATATACACCTCTATAACACTATATATACACCTCTATAACACTATATATACACATTCTATAACACTATATATACACCTCTAGTAGTTATTGTTAGAAGAAATAACACGAAATAGATGGTGTACTTTTGATATCAAATTTACTTCACTTCAGTTAAAAAGAACAACGAATAGGTTACTACAAGTTATAATAGTTGACAGTGTTTTGGTTGGGACTTCGTTATGTTGGTGTAGAGGTCTGTAGAAGTCTGTAGACCAGGAGAGAGAGAGTAAATGTCTGTAGACCAAGAGAGAGAGTAAAGGTCTGTAGAAGTCTGTAGACCAGGAGAGAGAGAGAGAGTAAAGGTCTGTAGAAGTCTGTAGACCAGGAGAGAGAGAGAGAGTAAAGGTCTGTAGAAGTCTGTAGACCAGGAGAGAGAGAGTAAAGGTCTGTAGACCAGGAGAGAGAGAGAGTAAAGGTCTGTAGAAGTTTGTAGACCAGGAGAGAGAGAGAGAGAGTAAAGGTCTGTAGAAGTCTGTAGACCAGGAGAGAGAGAGTAAAGGTCTGTAGAAGTCTGTAGACCAGGAGAGAGAGAGAGAGAGTAAAGGTCTGTAGAAGTCTGTAGACCAGGAGAGAGAGAGAGAGTAAAGGTCTGTAGACCAGGAGAGAGAGAGAGAGTAAAGGTCTGTAGACCAGGAGAGAGAGTAAAGGTCTATAGACCAGGAGGGAGAGAGTAAAGGTCCGTAGAAGTCTGTAGAAAGCAAATGATTTACATAGTTATTTTCTCATGTACTGCTCCAAAGTGTTTTTGCTTGGTCTGATACATGCTATTTATATCTGTCACCTAATCAGTTTCTCACCTCTAGGGATGGCCATGAATAGACTTGTTTACGCCAAAAAGGAGGTGACCCAGAATATCACATTTCTGTGTCACCCAGGTTTCAAGGTGTGGACAGATTTCACTATATATACACACCTCTATAACACAATATATATACAGCTCTATAACACAATATATATACAGCTCTATAACACAATATATACAACTCTATAACACTACATACACCTCTATAACACTATATATACACCTCTATAACACACTATATACACCTGTATGACACTATATATACACCTCTATAACACTATATATACACTTCTATAACACTATATATATACACCTCTATATATACACCTCTATAACACTATATATATACACCTCTATAACACTATATATATATACCTCTATAACACAATATATACACCTCTATAACACTATATATACCCCTCTATAACACTATATAACCTTCTATAACACTATATATACACCTCTATAACACACTATATACACCTCTATAACACTACTAGCATTAAAGCCCGGCGTTGCTCGGGGTCAGTAAGTTACCAAAGTTAGGTTGCACCACCCATTTTATGACAGCACTTTTTTGTCTGCCAGGCACTGGGTGAATGAATTGCAGACCTGGACTGCCGAAGCAGGAGCTGCGCCAGCAGTGGCAATTGTAGTTTCGCCTATTGATATTATCTCTGTGCAAAGAAGTGTTCAAATTTATTGTTTCTCAGTACTTGCGCAACATGCGCGTAGACGATGCCAGCCGAACAACAGAGCTGCGATGGAGTTGTTCTGCATGACATGTTTTAACGGGGGAGGGGGTGGATTGAGGGAACCGCAAACAGGGGCCTGAAAACATTGTCGAATTATGACAACCAAAAAAGAGGAAGAGGGGTCATTGTATGGTTGGTGCATCATGTACATCGGACGTAGAAGATGAGCCTGCTGCTGTGCCGACGGAGGGAGGGAAATAGAGCTGAGCGGAGGCCAGGTGTTGGTGAAGTGTGAAGTAATTGCAGGGAACCGCCTAAAAATGTAAATCCCATCATTAAAGCATTGTTGACCCTTTGAGAGTCGTACGGAGATGAAATACTAACCTGTCCACGGTCCTCCGAGGCCCACCAAACGGGGGTTGGTGAGGAGCAACAGCTGATATTTGAGTAGGGTCGGAGTTGCAATGAAGCTTTCTAACGCCGTGAGAATCAGCCTTTGTACGGCCGATGGTGGGGAGTGTCCAGTGCACTGCAGTGAAGGTTAACCTACTTAGAAAGTACTCACGAAAATGCAAAATATAAAAAAAGTTATAAAATTAGGAATCGAGGTAATCCTATAAAACCTCCTTGTACACAATGTGTTTTTGATTTTCCTTGCGGAACGAATGCGAAATCATCACTCTTGCTGCTGACATACGAGCAGCCAATGTAAAGCTGACCATGAGAGAAACACGGCTCCCCCAAATGTATTCCCGCGACAGACAGTGTTTGCCCCTGCGCTTTGTTAATTGACATTGCGAAGCATGGCCTGACCGGGAACTGGGACCTCCGAAATGTGAAAGGTAGGTCTGCTCCTGATGGGAAAAGATGCATCCTCGGTATGAGCACAACCTTGCCCCAACCGCACCCTGTGATTATCGTGGCCTCAATCAGATTGGGAGCTAAGGACTTAATGACCAAACGTGTGCCATTGCATTGTTTCGGCGGAACCAAATTTCGAATGAGCATTATAGGGGCACCAACTTTAAGTTTCAAAATGTGTGGGGGTAATCCGGGGGCTCAAAGGAATTTAGTACCTCTATTGGATAGTTGATGACGTCCTCGGGGTCAGGAGTTCTATCGATAGACTTATATACGTAGCCATCCCCAGGAATGAGTTTTAGCATTGGATCATTAATATAGTAAAGTTTTATTCCTCGGGGCCAGAATAGCCCTTTGGGCAAGCCAATCCATATTCTGATAATTTGCTTGGATATCTGGGAACACTGCATCCCCGAGATCAGAAGGCTTACTAACAACAGTACAAAGTGAGTCGATGGCAATATTACCCTTTTCATCCCCGGGCGTTTTGCCTTCGCCAAGTGCAAGGAGGGTGTGAGAAAATGCTGCTGATGCGATATCACCTCGCATATGAGCATGCATGTTAGTGTGAAGTTTCAGAGTCTTCACCAGGGGCCACAATTTGGATGACTTAAGACACGCACGTACTGCATCAGCTCTAGTCCCCTTTGGAATAACGGGAAGCGTTTGCCTGAGGTCCCCTGAAAGAAGTGTTATGCCTCCCATGGGAACCGTAGAGTCTTTGATGTCTCTCAGAGATCTATCTAGTGCCTCAAGAGCACCTCTGTGGGCCATCATGCATTCATCCCAAACGATAAGCTTGCAACGTCTGAACACTTCGGCCTGATCCGAGCTCTTGCTGATGTTGCAAGTGGGTGTCTCAGTCTTCGCTAAGTCAAGCGGGAGCTTGAAATAGGAGTGAGCTGTCCTGCCGCCCGACAACAAAGTAGCCGCAATTCCAGATGATGCCACAGCTAAGGCAATGCCTTCTGTTCGCCTAATCTCAGCTAATATTAATTTGGTGACAAAAGTTTTCCCAGTCCCCCCAGGAGCATCCAGGAAAAAAAATCCCCCCCAGCTTTGCCCCGGACAGAATTAACAAATGAGTTGTAAGCGAATTTCTGTTCTGGAAGGAGCTTTGGCTCATTCTCCGCTATGTACTGGGCAAGCTCGTCAACATTATAAGATGTCTCGCGCAGCAAATCCGAAGACAGAGTGTTTGCGTCTTCCCGGTTTGTTGAAGGTGGGCCATACACCGCCAACGCACTACCGCCCATACCGAGAACAGTATCTTCGATTTCAAGCAGCGCCCTGTTGTAAATGAGGTCACTGTACCCGACCTCCATCGATGGGTTTAGCAACTGAGTGTGACGCAGGAAATCATCAGACATGTAATCTTTGTAGCTAAGCTATAAAGAGGCCGGATCACCCAAGTCGCACCATAGGAGTAGAATAGCGAAAAGCGATCTTAGTCTTTTAGGAGATTTCAACAAAACACCTTCTGCCATAGTGGCGCCCCATTGTGAATCATCCTCCAAAAGGCCACGCCTAAAGCAGGCTTCCCGGAAAGTATCACATAATTCACCGTCAACAGTTCTTATGTCTCGAAAGCTTTGTGGGCCAAAAACCTCATGGAGGAGAAGGCGCAGGTGAAAACACTCATGCTGGTTGGGAGGTACAGTGTACACTCTTCCTAGACAACTGTCAAACTTGACACAAGGATGTCATTGAACATCCTGACCTGACTTCCTATGCACCCAAGTGTTGTTTGACCACACGTAGTAGGACGGGACCTGAGGATATGAAAGTGTTTTTGCAAATGTGTCAAGTTGGCAAAGCGTAAAAAAAAAGTCAAAGTTGTTTCTTTTGGATTGGCCGCCAAATGAGCAGCAGTCTGTTCAGTAAAGTAAGCCCGCTGGCCATTTTCCAAATGAACCGCTAGTTGTATGATGGCGGGGTGCCTTTGGTGAAGTGGAAACCCGAATATCCGCCAAAAAGCTTCACCAGTGCTGATATATCGACCTGCCAAGTACTCCGAGACCTCGTCCCTGCTATTGTCGTTTTGAAGGCCGAACATGGCAGCGTTGGAACCCTTGTTAACATATTTACATAACGTCATAGTGAATCCACCGTTCTCAGGCCACCTTCGTCTGTACAGTGGGTATCCATCATCGCCAGTCTGGGTCTCCTCAACAAACCTCTTTGGGTATCGTTTAGTGCACACATGGTCCTTTGTGGCTTGAAGAGAACTCTTGAAAACCGGGACAGCACGGACCGTGCACCATGTGTGCCTTCACAATGTCGTACAGCTGCTGGTCAACAACGGGGTCCGGTATTTACGCTGCGATGACGTCATCTATAACTGTAAGGTCTATTTTGGTGACCAACCAAACCAAAATAGCGTGTGGCAACCCTCTCTTCTGCCACTCAACAGTATACATGTGGGACTTAACAGGCCTGAAAACCTTCCCTTTTCTTATTAGATCAATTAGCTTAGCCAGCTTCTGCCTGAAAACCCTGGCAATAATATCATGCTGATGGCAGTACTGCTGCTCTGGGATAAGTTCCCGCGTAACCTCAACCCACTTGGGGTTACACGTAAACGTGATGAATAAATAATGCCCATAATGCCGAACGAACGTCATAGCGTCCTGTGTTCGCTCGTGCATGTAACGCGGCTCCCCCGTATATGTTGAGGGTAGAATTCACATTTTGCCGATGTTCCGGGGGTCAGTGTCATTCCTGATGCCGTCACACAAATGGATGTAGGAGTCTGAGCGCAGCTGCTTCTGATTCAATTTTATGAAGCTCAGTCTCTCCGACTCCATCTTTGCAGCCATGTCAACTGCAAACTGGTGAAACAGTTCCCGTGACCTGTGCAGGGTGCTGAAATCGTTAGGCCTCGTCATGAAGCGGTATGAGTATAAAGCCATGCATGAAACAGTTTTAGATGTCTCAGCAGTGGGCTCGTTTGGTTTGCGCTGAGGAATGCCAAAATGGTACCCGTCTTCTCCGTATGCAAAAAGAAGGGGATACTGCAGGGCATCGTATGAACGATGCGTCTCATTAATACGTCGAAGACCACTGTCACGACTTTGAAGAACTATGTCTCGCATGGATAACTACGGCCACTTCATTGCACGAAGGAGCATTATAACGGCGTGCGGGCTCCCCAGAAGGTCTTTTGTCAGCATCGATGACAATGGTGAAGTTTGGTGAAGGATTTGTTTCCAATGCGTATTTGAAACTGCGAATATAACTGTTGCGCTCATAAAGCATGTTTTGAAGACCGAGCAGCACGTCCCTTTCAAAAGTGTCAGCGTCAGTGTTTGCAGGTGTTGGAATAACGCCGAACCGCGCATCAACTTGCCTACTGTAGTTAGAAATGAAGTAAATTTGAAGGAACGAAGGCTTGCAATTTTGTAGTGGCTGGAGTGACCCAATAAGATGGTACACCTGCCCCTGGACCTTGAAAGTAGGCACCCAACCACTTTCTCTGACAACGTTAGCCCCGAAAGAAGTCATTTGAAATGCACAATTGTACTTCCTGATGAGTTGAAGGAATTTGGATGACCTTGAGGTAGAACCAGTAAGTAGTTCCTTCAAAGGCTCCGGTGGTTCCCCAAGAGGGGGAAAGCTGACCTTACCGTTTAAGCAGCACATTGCAGGTGGCTCCCCAGCCCACTTTTTAGCATTGCAGAATTTGCAATTGAAGCGCATTTCCCCTATATTTATGTCGGCACAAATCGAGTAGTTAACGTTGGGCTCATACTTGAAAGCCCGTAGGTGCCAGTATGGGCTGGTGGGGCTTGTCACACCGCGGGCAGCTTCTTGTCGTCGACTGTTCCGCTCCAGCGTAGAATGTTGCTCCTGTGGGTCGTGGGAAGCTCTCGCAGCAGTAGCAGCAGCGTTTCTATTCAGGCGAGTCGACCTTTGTTCCGGGCCCTCTGAAGCCCTGGAAGTAGCAGTAGAAGCGTTTTTTGGGGAATGACGTATCGCCCGCTCTGAATTGCACATCGCAGTACGTCTTGAGGCGTCGTATGAAGCCATCTTGGCTAGGCGTGCGGTGCGTTGTTGAAAACTTTCAGCAGCTCTGCATTCCGCTGAACGTAAGGCGCTCTGTGAAAGTCTTAAAGCAGTTTCCTCGGGGGGCTCGTTTGCTGTAATCGCCCTCTGCGCCGCCGCTGATGCGGTATGGCGACCGAGGCGACTTCTCTTTTTAGGTGGCATTTTATGTGAAAAAGAAAGGGTGAAAGTTACTTCTACAGCAAAATTGCCTTTGAAAGAATAAGGCTGAAAACTGTCTGCGTTTCGTTTCGCAGGGGAAAAAAATGGGAGAACGAACGGCAAATAAATAACTCACAGTTTGTTGAAAGCACGCTTCTGTCAGCAATTTGAAGTTGTTTGGCCAAAAATCCCTATGTGGTTTTTTTTTTCACTCAATAAACGTGTAAATATGTTATACACAAAATGCAATTTTGTGTGAGCATGGATTTTTTTTTTCGACTTTTATGTGGAGTAGAGAGGGGAAATTATTTCCGTAATTGTGGGTGATTTTGAAATAAATAAATAGTCATTGACCTAAGTTAGACCATTTACAACATTCTTACAGACTTTGAGTCGAATCGGTTTGAAATTGTGCAAATGTATAAACATGGAACATGCACACACAAACACACAACAACAACAATCTGCCTTTTATAGATAATTGTTTCTACTTTAGGCACAAGGCCAGCAATTACCCAGTACATTACTGGTACTTTATTTTATCGACCCCGTAAGGATGAAAGGCAAAGTTAACCTCGGCTGGATTTGAACTCAGACTGTAAAGGGACGTAACTATGCTAGAAAACATGGCGTCCAACCCTCTACCAACACTGCCAATTCACCGCCCTTTTATAGATAATGATATATATACACCTCTATAACACTATATATATACACCTCTATAACATACTATATAGATACACATCTATAACAATATATATACACCTCTATAACACACTATATACACCTCTATAACACTATATATACACCTCTATAACACAATATACACACCTCTATAACACTATATACACCTCTATAACACTATATATACACCTCTATAACACAATATATACACCTCTATAACACTATATACACCTCTATAACACTATATATACAGCTCTATAACACTATATATACACCTCTATAACACTATATACACCTCTATAACACTATATATACAGCTCTATAACACTATATATACACCTCTATAACACAATATATACACCTCTATAACACTATATACACCTCTATAACACTATATATACAGCTCTATAACACTATATATACACCTCTATAACACAATATATACACCTCTATAACACTATATATACACCTCAATAACACTATATATATACACCTCTATAACACACTATATATATATACACCTCTATAATATACTATATAGATACACATCTATAACAATATATATACACCTCTATAACACACTATAAACACTTCTATAACACAATATATACACTTCTATAACACTATATATATACACCTCTATAACACAATATATATACACCTCTATAACACACTATATATACACCTCTATAACACACTCTATACACCTCTATAAAACTATATAGATTCACATCTATAACACACTATATATATACACCTCTATAACACTATATACACCCCCATAACACTATATATATATACACCTCTATAACACTATATATATACACCTCTATAACATACTATATAGATACACATCTATAACAATATATATACACCTCTATAACACACTCTATACACCTCTATAAAACTATATAGATTCACATCTATAACACACTATATATATACACCTCTATAACACTATATATACACCTCCATAACACTATATATATATATACACCTCTATAACACTATATATACACCTCTATAACACAATATATATACCAATGGTGTGTGCAGGAGAGAAGACTGGTGGTATGTGTGGGTATGGTGTGGTGTGCGGTGGCCGGAAGCTGGGGAGTGCTCGACCGGAAGAGTGCTTGACTGGAAGGGTGCTTGGCCGGAAGGGTGCTCGACCGGAAGGGCCAGCAGATCGGTCTCTCTCTAGTGGTGACCAGGAACGGTGCGGACACGAGTTTGGCAGCTCCCGGGTATTAATGAGTTGGACGCACGTGGAAGAGGAAACCAGCCATGGTATTTAGCGGCACCTATGAAAAGCGGTAAGTGAGATAGCTTTTTCTAACCACAAGCTATTTCGGCACTGGAAACAGATCTGATTGAAAAAAAAAAAACTTTCTCGAAAACAAAGCTACTGGAAAAACAGAGAGGAGTCTGTTGTTTTTTTTATTACGTACCGCAAGACAAATTAGGATATGGCGATGAGACTACGAACGAGCGAAGCGATTAGGGCATTTACCGGTGAAGGCGATGTTGTCGCTTGGCTGCGAAAAGTCCGGCTGGTCGCAAGCTTACAGAAGATAGAAGATGTGGCTGGCCTCATGGCACTGTACCTCGAGGGGGACCATTGGTACTCTTCCTTGAGTTGGATGAACACAGCCAAAGGGATGTGCAAAACATTGAGAGGCGCATGATGGAAGCGTTCGCAGAGGGACCGTTAGCCGCTTTTGCTAAGCTGGCAAGAATTAGATGGAACGGTGAACGCATTGACATTTTCGCAGCGGAAATACGGCAATTGGCCATGTTGGCTGGATATCAGGTGGAATGCGAACGCATGGTGCGGTTGGCGTTCATAAATGGATTTCCAGACGACATAGCGGTGAGACTGCAACATGTTCTGGGTTACAAAGAAATGGAGATGCGTTCACTGGTGGAGCAAGCCCGTATCATAGCAGAAGATGCCAAGAAGAGTGTCGCGGTGATAGCAACTACAGAGGCTCAAGACAGCTGGCAGCGAAATGGTGAAAGGGAGGCAACCACGGCACGCGGTCGCCCGCGAACGTTTAGAGGTCGTTGTTTTAGGTGCCAGGGCCTGCACATGGCGAGAGACTCTAGAGAGTCAAGGCCAGAAATAATATGCTACCGGTGTAAGCGACCAGGCCACATCGCTACGATGTGGGAAACGATCCAAGGGGAACTACTACGCCGGTAGTTGCCCCTTACGAGGAGAGGCGCTGCCCGTGGTGGAAGTCTTCGTGAGGGGAAAGCCACAGCGAGCCCTCGTGGACATGGGCTGTACGACGACACTGGTGACCATGGGGGTGGTGGAGAGGGAAGAGCAGCGTAAGGGCAGTCGATGGCAGGAAAATTGAATGCCGAGGTCGCAGCGAGGTGGAGATGGCAGTACGGGGAAGGAAAATAAGGCTTTCTGCCATCGTAGTTGACAACGTGGTGGATGGGATCAGCGTGGTTAAGGGCATGGACGCAATTGGCCGTCTAGGAGGCGTCACAGTGAACAATGTCGGTGTGTCGTGTGGCGCCGCTGCATCGGTATGCGCTGTGAGTATGCGACAGGAGAACCAGAAGGCCCACGAGGAGAAATACTCTGCTTACACTGTACAGGACAAAGACTTCAAGGCCGTGTGCAATGGGAAGCGATGGGTTGTTGAGTGGTACTGGAAGGGAGACCACCAACACTGAAGACCAAAGTGGGCTGCTATCAACACACATTGAAGGGAGACATTAGGAGCGAGTTTGAGCGAGAGGTAGAGAGATGGATTGAGGAGGGCATACTGCTTCCCTGGAAAGAGGAGGTGAAGTGCGGAGTATTGCCGTTAATGGCGGTGGCGCAACCCATGAAGAACAAGGTGAGGCCGGTACTCGACTTTCGGGAGCTGAACGAGCACGTGTCATGCCACACGGGTGGCGAGGTCACGGATGTCTGTGGGGAAACCCTGCGTGAGTGGAGACGCATGACGGGGGGTTCCGCAATCGTAGATCTAAAGTCAGCATACTTGCAATTGCATATAGATGAGAAGCTCTGGCAGTATCAGCTGGTCAGGTATAAGGGCCGGACATATTGCCTGACCAGGCTCGGTTTCGGGCTGAGCCCCGCACCGAAGATCATGGCGGCGGTCCTCAAGACCATTCTGGGAAAGGCCGACAAGATGAAGAGGGCCACTAATTCCTACATTGACGACATCCTAGTGGACGAGTCTGTGGTGTTGGCGGCGGAGGTCATGAGCCATTTACAGGGGTATGGACTGGCTGCGAAGCCGTCAGAAGCGTTGGAGGGAGGAGCCGCACTGGGACTTAGGCTACGGCGAGACAGGACGGGCGTCTTGGTATTCCAGAGGGGAAATGAAGTTCCAGAAATGGGCCCAAGTATGAGTAGGCGGGAGCTTTTCTCGGTGTGTGGAAAGTTGGTGGGTCACAACCCGATTGCTGGGTGGCTCCGGATGGCATGCAGCTATGTCAAGAGACGAGTGGGAGGGGTGACTTGGAGTGACAGAGTGGGAGATAGGACGGTGGCCATGATGCAGGAGATCGTGGAGAGGGTGAAGGCCGACGACCCAGTGTGGGGACGCTGGTATGTTCCCAAATCGCAGAGCGGGACCGTATGGTGCGATGCCAGCAGCATAGCGCTGGGTGTCACGTTGGAGATAGGAGGTGTTGAGGTCGAGGATGCAGCCTGGCATAGGAAGAAGGACAACTGCAACCACATCAATGTGGCTGAACTGGACACGGTGTTGAGAGGGATGAACCTCGCCCTGAGATGGCGACTGCACACCATCAAGATACGCACCGACTCGGCTACTGTACTCGGATGGGTGAGATCAGTGCTCACCAGTGAGAAGAGAGTGCGAACGAGAGGGGCAGCGGAGATGCTGATAAAGCGCCGCCTGGGAACTTTAGGAGAGCTGGCCACTGAGTTCGACCTGAGGCTGAGTGTAGTTTTCGTGCCCTCAGAGAAAAATAGGGTGGACATCTTAACCAGGGTGAAGAAAGCCTGGATGGAAACCCCGGAGGAGGTAGAAGAGGAGATAGCTGCCGTGTGCCGGTTGACCGAGTCGGATCTGAAAGGGTTGCATGACATGCATCACATGGGAGTGGATAGGACCCTGTTCCTAGCCAGGAGAATCGACTCGGACGTTAACAGACACAGTGTTCAAAGGGTGGTTAGAGGCTGCGTCCGATGTCAGTCCATTGATCTTGCCCCAGGTGTGCACGAAACGGGAAGCCTCCTGGTGGATCGCGACTGGAAGCGATTGGTGGTGGATGTAACGCACTACCGACAGGGAACGTACCTCTCGATGGTCGACTGTGGACCAGGACGGATGGCGATATGGAGGGAGATGAAGACTGGAACGGCCGAGGAAATAATGCGGACGTTGAGAGAAGTGTTCTTGGAGCAGGGCCCTGTGGACGAACTGCTGATGGACAACAGCGCAGCGTTCCGCTTGGAGGCGCTGAGGGAGATGCTGGATAGATGGAAGGTGGACCGTTTCTTCAGAGCAGCACACAGGCCGAGCGGGAATGGAATTGTGGAGCGACACCACCGGACGATCAAGGCAATGGCGGAGCGGGGCCATATCTCACCAATGGAGGCAGTGTTCTGGTACAACATGTCCCCTTGGGTGGGACAGGTTGAGGAATCGGTGCCACACAGAGCAGTATTCAGATACGAGTGGCGGCACCCGTGCACGCCACCACAATGGCCAGTGGGGAGAGAGAATGCATTCGTGCAGGTGGGCGAAGAAGTCTGGGTCAAGCCCCCAGATGCACGTTGCACATCTCAATGGGGAAGGGGAACGGTGACGGCCATAAATTCCCAGAACAATGTGTCCGTGGACGGGGTACCACGTCATGTCCTGGATGTCCGTAGAATCACTGTGTCAACGGACTCCGAGGAAGAGGAAACTCAAAGTGCCGCCCCAACACTGCGGAGATCGCAAAGAAGTCGCAAACCACCAACCTGGACAGCAGACTTTCATATGCACATGGAAGAGGAGAAACCAGCCATGGGATTTAACGGCGCTTATGATAAGCGGTAAGTGAGATAGCTTTTTCTAACAACAGTATGGTCACGTGGTGTGCATGAAGGTAGACAGCTGCTTAAAAAGGTGCTGGTCTTTAGAGTTGTAGCCCCCCCCCCAAAAAAAAAATAAATAAATAGGAGGATGTGATATGAAACGATAAAGGTGGACCTGACTCAACTAAATCTCCCAATCTCACAGTCCTCTGGTGCTACAACATATGACAAAAGACCTGTGTTGACAACTCCACCCTGGACTCAGCTCATAACGGCGGCACCACCCAGGCCACACTGCAAACACGGTCGACAGCAGGACCACCCACTGACATGGCTCCCTTTTTGAGTAAGGCTCGGTGCGTCCAAATGGCCCAACTTCCCTCATAAACTGTGGTTCCGCTGTGAGCAGGGTATGGTGTAGTCAACCGACCTGTTCCTCCTCATAGCAATGCCATTCAGTTCCACACTGAATGGCATCTGTGGTTCCCACACTTTGACTCCACTGTAAGAAGAGTTTGGCACAGCCTGTCCCTCTTCATAACAGTGCTACCTAGTCTCACACTGTAATAGTGTTCATGTTAGGAAGGTCATTTAGTTGTAAAAATCCTGGTCAAATTTACAGTTCCTTCTGAGCAAGCATGGAAAATGTATGTTCAACTTTGATGATGATGATGATAACACACACAATATACACCATCGTAACACTGATTTTATGAAGTAACAGTCTCCGGTTTAACAGGGTCTGGTTTAATGAAGGTTTGCTGTAATAGAAACCTGCGTCAAATGAGTACCCTTACAGTTTGTACCCTGTACCACATCACCTTCCAATCTTTTGGTGTAGAGGAAATGGCCAAGCCCTTTTGTGGTTTAAATTTTATTTCACTGAAATAACAAAATGTGCAATAACCATAATCAAACCAATGTGTGATCTTCTATGCAATTATTAGACCTCATAGAAATTGTAGCCAAATGTTTCAAATACTTAGAAAGAAGTAGGACAGATAATATAATTCTAGATAAGTTATGAAGAGAAAATGGGAGGGTCACAGCTGACATATCTTCAATAATGGCTTTGGGCTAAATAAAACACTCACTATAAAAATAACAGGTCACAGCTTATCACCACTATAGTATTCCAGTAGGTGTGTTTATTATCCTCTTTTCAATGACCACTCCTCTTTCCTTTATCACAATTATACTGGAAAACATTTTCGGAAACAACATGTTGCCTTAGTTTTATGACTCATATTTCAGAAAACAATGTCTCAATTGAATGCTATGTTCTAGTTTTATAGCTCAAATTTTTGTAAAGAAAAAGATTTTATTCAACAAATTTAATTGATTGAAAACTGGATGCAAAAAAAAAAAAAAAAAAAAAAAAAATATCAAAAGTAAGGGGAAATGAGAGGGGAAGTGGTAGACTCTACACCTCAGTCTAGGTGGTATATCTCAGCTGTGGTAGGGAGTGACAGACTCTACACCCCAGTCTAGGTGGTATATCTCAGCTGTGGTAGGGAGTGGTAAACTCTACACCTCAGTCTAGGTGGTATATCTCAGCTGTGGTAGGGACTGACAGACTCTACACCCCAGTCTAGGTGGTATATCTCAGCTGTGGTAGGGAGTGGTAGACTCTACACCCCAGTCTTGGTGGTATATCTCAGCTGTGGTAGGGAGTGGCAGACTCTACCAGTCTAGATGGTATATCTCAGCTGTGGTAGGGAGTGGTAGACTCTACACCCCAGTCTAGGTGGTATATCTCAGCTGTGGTAGGGAGTGACAGACTCTACACCACCGTTTTGGTGGTATATCTCAGCTGTGGTAGGGAGTGGCAGACTCTACACCCCAGTCTAAGTGGTATATCTCAGCTGTGGTAGTGAGTGGTAGACTCTACACCCCAGTCTAGGTGGTATATCTCAGCTGTGGTAGGGAGTGACAGACTCTACACCCCAGTCTAAGTGGTATATCTCAGCTGTGGTAGTGAGTGGTAGACTCTACACCCCAGTCTAGGTGGTATATCTCAGCTGTGGTAGGGAGTGACAGACTCTACACCCCAGTCTAAGTGGTATATCTCAGCTGTGGTAGGGAGTGGTAAACTCTACACCTCAGTCTAGGTGGTATATCTCGGCTGTGGTAGGGACTGACAGACTCTACACCCCAGTCTAGGTGGTATATCTCAGCTGTGGTAGGAAGTGGTAGACTCTACACCTCAGTCTAGGTGGTATATCTCAGCTGTGGTAGGGTGTGGTAGACTCTACACCCCAGTCTAGGTGGTATATCTCAGCTGTGGTAGGGACTGGTAGACTCTACACCCCAGTCTAGGTGGTATATCTCAGATGTGGTAGGGAGTGACAGACTCTACACCCCAGTCTAGGTGGTATATCTCAGATGTGGTAGTGGTAGACTCTATACCCCAGTCTAGGTGGTATATCTCAGCTGTGGTAGGGACTGACTGACTCTACACCACCGTTTTGTTGGTATATCTCAGCTGCTTCCCCTGCAGACAAAATGGTAAAGTTATTATCAAGGAAAGCTCCTTTCCCATGTAGAATGGTAAACAGCAATTTAGAGGCCAACATGTCTCAACAGCGACCGGCTGTCTTCCTCCAAATTTGTTTCATTTTTTTTTTAATCGGAAGGTTCAAATAATATATTTATATATTAGTTTTTGCCTATTTTGCAGATCTTATGGTGAGATTCAAGTTGAATATGCTAATTTATGAATATGAGAATTAAAAACATATGCACTAATAAATTTGAGATAATTTGTATACGTGTGTGTGTGTGCATGTGTGCATGTGTGCGTAAATTATTTCATTGGCTTAGTTTTTGTTTCGTTACTGACATGTTAGATCTGTTTCCCTTAAAAGACCCCAATAATTGATTTATCTTTTATTTACTCTACAATTTGTTCTCTAGAAACTAATTTACCTGAGAGCTGCCATGTACTAACCTTATCTCACTAAATACATTTCCCACAGTTCTATCAAAGATGATCAATTTTAAATGATTCTTCAGTTAATACAGGAAATTCATTAAAATATTACAATATAGATTAATTTTGCCTTCAGACAATAATATTTTATTAACATAACCCCCCCCCCCCCCCCAAAAAAAGGGGAAAAGTAAATGAATTCTATTGTATAATAATTGCTTCTACTTTTGGCACAAGGCAAGCAATTACCCCAGTGTATTACTGGTACTTTATTTTATCGACCCCATAAGGATGAAAGGCCAAGTTAACCTCGGATCATAACTAGATCATAAAGGGCCGTAACTCTGTGCTGCAAAACATGGCATCCGACCCTCTAACCTAAAACTGTATTTGGTTATCACTTGTGAAATGTTCACTACTATATTAAATGCAAATCTTATTCTTTGCCCACTTACTCCTTGTAGAGTGGTGGGGTCGGAGTCCTCAAACACCTTCCAGTAGGTCCTGTTATAAGCTACTCTCTCCAGTTGATACAAGTCTCACTAGGGTGGTGGGTTTGGAGTCCTCAAGCACCTTCCAGTAGGTCCTGTTATAAGCTACTCTCTCCAGTTGATACAAGTCTCACTAGAGTGGTGGGGTCGGAGTCCTCAAACACCTTCCAGTAGGTCCTGTTATAAGCTACTCTCTCCAGTTGATACAAGTCTCACTAGGGTGGTGGGGTCGGAGTCCTCAAACACCTTCCAGTAGGTCCTGTTATAAGCTACTCTCTCCAGTTGATACAAGTCTCACTAGGGTGGTGGGGTCGGAGTCCTCAAGCACCTTCCAGTAGGTCCTGTTATAAGCTACTCTCTCCAGTTGATACAAGTCTCACTAGGGTGGTGGGGTCGGAGTCCTCAAACACCTTCCAGTAGGTCCTGTTATAAGCTACTCTCTCCAGTTGATACAAGTCTCACTAGGGTGGTGGGGTCGGAGTCCTCAAGCACCTTCCAGTAGGTCCTGTTATAAGCTACTCTCTCCAGTTGATACAAGTCTCCTCGCTGGCAGTATATACTAGTTCATTCAAAATAAATAATTTTACATTTCTCTATTTTATTTTGTTGATGCAAAAGAGATAATTAGATCTAGTTCATATATCTTTATGAACAAAATTCATTTTTTACAAGTGACAGATTATCTATTCTGTTAATCAAATTTAGTTGAGTATAATTTTAAATGTTCAGTTTTAAAATCTGTATCCATAGAAAAACTGTTGTATAAATATTAGGTTGCATTTTTATTTTAAAACACTACTCAGAGCCAATGTACATGTAAAATTTGTGAGTATAGAAAGTCTAAGTCTAATTAATTGGGAAAATCAAAACATATACAATATTAAAAACTTATTAAGAATCATGGGAATGTCAGAGATAATTTAATAGACAATTGTTAACAAATTATTATTATGAATAAAGAGAAAAATGTTACGTTCTTATGTAAACCAAATGTATGAATTCTAAAGTTAATAATTATTTTATAACTATTTCTCATGCAAGGGTGTGTGTATATCATGTAAATACTGTTAGAAACATTATTAGGTAGAAGTGTAGCTAATGCACAGGACAATTAACTTTATTAAGTTATTCAAAACATATTAATACAAACTGAATCGAAAATGACAGGTATATCAGATAATTACAGAAAAATAATAATAAATTATTGTTAATTTTAATTATTAATATAGTTAATATAAAGATAACAATTTAACTTGGTTATGAGAGTTACATGAGTAGACCTCGAACACCTCCCACCACATCAAAAGAAGGGGTTGTAGGGGTGTCTAGAATGCTGTGAATCATCATCATCATCATCATCGTTTAACGTATCTGTCAATAAGTACAACAGTTACTCTCAGTAGGTGAGGCCTGGCTTCAGCAGTAGAGGATGGCACCAAATGTTTGAGTTACCAAATCAGAGACTGTCAGCATCTACACTACTGTGAGTAGGGAAAGCTTAATGGCAGAGAAAAAGTTTGCTTTGCAGGCTAGATATAGCAGATATTGAGTCTGAGGTCCATAGTTGGCTCAAGCACCTTGAGCCAAAGTTCAGATAGAACCACCTTGGTGGGGTGAAGTGCCATCTGAGGCAATTACTCTGACCACAGCTGAGATATCATGTTCAATGAATTTAGCATTTATGTGGTCACATAATTGCTTTGAGCCAATATCAGAGGCTTGCAGGTAACATAATCAAATACACTAAAATATTGTACTTAATTAGTACTGCTAGTGAGAGATCACTTTCATTGGCCATAGATATATGGAGACCAGAGCAAATGGAGTCCAAGGCCCTTTCCATTGAAAAGGTGAGGGCATCGGCTGCTGATACATGTGCTGCTTTTGGGATTTTCTGACGGATTTTACAGATTTGAGCAATGTTTGTAAACAAGGCTTGAGCATCAAACAAGTTCATTGTTTTGTTTATGCCCTGTAAGTTACCGTGTGTGATTTGGCTAAGTCAGGCCAATCATATATATTTTCAACTTCTGCCCAAACCGAGACTTTCCTGCTACTTTTAATAAACTAATTCTCTTTGTGCTTTGACCGTGGTAAGGTAAATAACCATTTTGCTTTTGCTCCACAACCATTAACCAATATGTAACTCAGCAGTGTAACCATGGGCCTGGCTAACACCTCAGCCAGTGGACCGTACCTTCTGAAACCTTAATTTGTTTGTTTCATTTGTTTTGGCATGCAAGCTCAATCCAGCTCTTCTCACCTTAACCTTTGTTAATAAATTATGTAAAAACCTGTTACAACAAACTACATATTGTCATTGATATTATTATTACATGGCATAATATTTACCACTAGAGGTGACTATCAAATGACTGCTATATTGGTGACCTCTCTTGATACATAAAACTTCAATACAAACTACAAACACAAATAATAACTATTATCATTATTTTATCTATTGCAACACTAGCATCTATATGATCAGCTGAAATTAAGGCAGCACCCTAACATGGCCACAGATTGAAATCTGTAAAAGAATAAGTAAATTTTTACACCCACACGTGTCTTGGGTGTAATTGTAAATATTAACCAAATAATGTTAGGCTACATTTTTTGTTTTTACTTGATATGAATTGTAAGTATGGAAGGATATCTGTGACACGATCGAATTAGTAAATAAATGCTATATACCATACATATATTAGATAATTTGTTTTCCCTCTAGTACTTACATTCACACACATACACATAATTTTTGTGACATTTTGTGTGTCCAATTCCTCTTCTCCTCTCTTTCAATGTCTGTTTTTCCATATCTTGCTCTCTATGACCAACCTTCATCAACAATGTTCCAGTTCTGACCATCTACCTTCTTTTAAGAAGAAGCTGCATCAATGACTATCCACTGTTTTTTTTATCTGTAATCAAGACTATCCAGTAGAATTTCTTATGCCATAAAAGGCCCACCAATTCAGTGTATTAGTTTCTTAGCAACACTGGAGACACTTCTAATATATTTATATAAGTAAAAATTATATTAAATTGTTAATTCAGTATTACACCTGTCACATTCTAAAGTGGGTGACCCATTTCAGTCAAACAAAGGCCTTGATTTGTGGATTTGCAAAAATGTAACAATATATTAGTTGACTTTGCCTTTCATCCTTACGGGGTCGATAAAATAAAGTACCAGTAATGCACTGAGTAATTTGCTGGCCTTGTGCCTAAAGTAGAAACAAATATATTAGTTATTTATGTTTTCAATAATCCAACTTTCCTTTATTGCCCTCTTATTTTATTGTGTCTACTTTCTTTTATTTTTTACTTTCAATGTCTATGAAATTGTAAATTTTAAATTTCCAGATATAAATGAATGTAGCAATAGTACAACGAACAACTGTTCACAATTTGCTACATGTCATAACTATGATGGTGGACACAACTGTAGCTGTGTTGCAGGATATATTGGAGATGGTTTCAATTGTAGAGGTTCGTATAAGAAATATATTAATGATATATGAAACTTTCTGTATAATACAAGAGGACCAATATGTCCTTATTACTCCCACCATTTCCTCCATATCTACTATAGTATCCTCTACATCCTGATAACCCCTATAGCTAGCCTTGTTTTAATCATACCTTGTCTGTGCTGCAACCATGTAAGAAATGTGATTTCTGGCTCATTCATAACTAAATGCACCTTGTACACTCTGTAAAGTGGTTGAGATTAGGAGAAGCATCTAGCTTTATAAACCATGCCATAAAGGGTTGTGAGGACTTTTCATCAGCATCAGGGACAGGACAATGTCTGTAGTGCTGGTGCCACTATAAAATGCTCTCGGTAAGGTTGTTGAGATTAGAAAGAACATTGAGTCATAATAAAAAGAAAATATACCAAACAAAATATTGTGATGTCTCTTCTGTTGTGTCAAGAATATGGCCACCTCCCTAGTACTGGGGCCATGATAAAATGTACCCAGTACACTCTAATAGGTTTGTTGTTAGGTAGGGCATCCAGCTGTGGAAATAGCAATGATAACCTATGGAAAACACTCCTTCTCTCAAGAAAGCCTATGCAGGTTGCTTTCCGTGTATGTGGAGTTACACTGAAGCAGGGGGTGAAGTTCAAATATCTCAGGGCCATTTTCATGAGTTTTAGATGGGATGAGACAGAATTAAATAGAAAAATTGCAGGAGCTTCCTGCATTAATGTCTGAGTTGCAACACTCAGCCACTTAAAGAAGGGAATAGTTGCAAGAATCAAACTCACTAACTTCTAGTTTGTGTTATGTCAAAACTTACTTATGGTCATTAATCTTGATAATATGAGCAGCCAAAATGACATTCCTCGAAAGGGTGTTTGGGGTAATGTTACTTGATAAAGTTAATATCTCAGTGATCAGAGAGCCACATCAGATAGAACTGCTACTCTTCCACATCGTGGGATAACAGCTCCTGTAACACAGGCATGTTGGTGAGAATGTCTAAGGAAAGAATAGCTGATTTTATAGGCAAAGTCAACTGTCAGGGAAGCTAGAGGCAGACTACAAGCAAGATGGTTGGATAACATCTATAAACCAGGTTGGTCTTGTTTATACATCCATATAGATCAATTGGAGATGCTTGCTTCTGATAGGACTCTCATGAAGACCTGTCTGAAGACTCTATCTCCATCAGCCTTTCATGAATAAATGTGTGAAGAAGAAGTTACATATATAATATTCATACAAGATTGAGATCATACTTTTAAATTTCCAGATATAAATGAATGTAGCAATAGTACAACGAACAACTGTTCACAATTTGCTACATGTCATAACTATGATGGTGGACACAACTGTAGCTGTGTTGCAGGATATATTGGAGATGGTTTCAATTGTAGAGGTTCGTATAAGAAATATATTAATGATATATGAAACTTTCTGTATAATACAAGAGGACCAATATGTCCTTATTACTCCCACCATTTCCTCCATATCTACTATAGTATCCTCTACATTTTGATAACCCCTATAGCTAGCCTTGTTTTAATCATATCTTGTCTGTGCTGCACCCATGTAAGAAATGTGATTTCTGGCTCATTCATAACTAAATGCACCTTGTACACTCTGTAAAGTGGTTGTGATTAGGAGAAGCATCTAGCTTTATAAACCATGCCATAAAGGGTTGTGAGGACTTTTCATCAGCATCAGGGACAGGACAATGTCTGTAGTGCTGGTGCCACTATAAAATGCTCTCGGTAAGGTTGTTGAGATTAGAAAGAACATTGAGTCATAATAAAAAGAAAATATACCAAACAAAATATTGTGATGTCTCTTCTGTTGTGTCAAGAATATGGCCACCTCCCTAGTACTGGGGCCATGATAAAATGTACCCAGTACACTCTAATATGTTTGTTGTTAGGTAGGGCATCCAGCTGTGGAAATAGCAATGATAACCTATGGAAAACACTCCTTCTCTCAAGAAAGCCTATGTAGGTTGCTTTCCATGTATGTGGAGTTACACTGAAGCAGGGGGGTGAAGTTCAAATATCTCAGGGCCATTTTCATGAGTTTTAGATGGGATGAGACAGAATTAAATAGAAAAATTGCAGGAGCTTCCTGCATTAATGTCTGAGTTGCAACACTCAGCCACTTAAAGAAGGGAATAGTTGCAAGAATCAAACTCAATATCTTTTAGTTTGTGTTATGTCAAAACTTACCTATGGTCATTAATCTTGATAATATGAGCAGCCAAAATGACATTCCTCGAAAGGGTCTTTGGGGTAATGTTACTTGATAAAGTTAATATCTCAGTGATCAGAGAGCCACATCAGATAGAACTGCTACTCTTCCACATCGAGGGATAACAGCTCCTGTAACACAGGCATGTTGGTGAGAATGTCTAAGGAAAGAATAGCAGATTTTATAGGCAAAGTCAACTGTCAGGGAAGCTAGAGGCAGACTACAAGCAAGATGGTTGGATAACATCTATAAACCAGGTTGGTCTTGTTTATACATCCATATAGATCAATTGGAGATGCTTGCTTCTGATAGGACTCTCATGAAGACCTGTCTGAAGACTCTATCTCCATCAGCCTTTCATGAATAAATGTGTGAAGAAGAAGTTACATATATAATATTCATACAAGATTGAGATCATACTTTTAAATTTCCAGATATAAATGAATGTAGCAATAGTACAACGAACAACTGTTCACAATTTGCTACATGTCATAACTATGATGGTGGACACAACTGTAGCTGTGTTGCAGGATATATTGGAGATGGTTTCAATTGTAGAGGTTCGTATAAGAAATATATTAATGATATATGAAACTTTCTGTATAATACAAGAGGACCAATATGTCCTTATTACTCCCACCATTTCCTCCATATCTACTATAGTATCCTCTACATTTTGATAACCCCTATAGCTAGCCTTGTTTTAATCATATCTTGTCTGTGCTGCACCCATGTAAGAAATGTGATTTCTGGCTCATTCATAACTAAATGCACCTTGTACACTCTGTAAAGTGGTTGTGATTAGGAGAAGCATCTAGCTTTATAAACCATGCCATAAAGGGTTGTGAGGACTTTTCATCAGCATCAGGGACAGGACAATGTCTGTAGTGCTGGTGCCACTATAAAATGCTCTCGGTAAGGTTGTTGAGATTAGAAAGAACATTGAGTCATAATAAAAAGAAAATATACCAAACAAAATATTGTGATGTCTCTTCTGTTGTGTCAAGAATATGGCCACCTCCCTAGTACTGGGGCCATGATAAAATGTACCCAGTACACTCTAATATGTTTGTTGTTAGGTAGGGCATCCAGCTGTGGAAATAGCAATGATAACCTATGGAAAACACTCCTTCTCTCAAGAAAGCCTATGTAGGTTGCTTTCCATGTATGTGGAGTTACACTGAAGCAGGGGGGTGAAGTTCAAATATCTCAGGGCCATTTTCATGAGTTTTAGATGGGATGAGACAGAATTAAATAGAAAAATTGCAGGAGCTTCCTGCATTAATGTCTGAGTTGCAACACTCAGCCACTTAAAGAAGGGAATAGTTGCAAGAATCAAACTCAATATCTTTTAGTTTGTGTTATGTCAAAACTTACCTATGGTCATTAATCTTGATAATATGAGCAGCCAAAATGACATTCCTCGAAAGGGTCTTTGGGGTAATGTTACTTGATAAAGTTAATATCTCAGTGATCAGAGAGCCACATCAGATAGAACTGCTACTCTTCCACATCGAGGGATAACAGCTCCTGTAACACAGGCATGTTGGTGAGAATGTCTAAGGAAAGAATAGCAGATTTTATAGGCAAAGTCAACTGTCAGGGAAGCTAGAGGCAGACTACAAGCAAGATGGTTGGATAACATCTATAAACCAGGTTGGTCTTGTTTATACATCCATATAGATCAATTGGAGATGCTTGCTTCTGATAGGACTCTCATGAAGACCTGTCTGAAGACTCTATCTCCATCAGCCTTTCATGAATAAATGTGTGAAGAAGAAGTTACATATATAATATTCATACAAGATTGAGATCATACTTTTAAATTTCCAGATATAAATGAATGTAGCAATAGTACAACGAACAACTGTTCACAATTTGCTACATGTCATAACTATGATGGTGGACACAACTGTAGCTGTGTTGCAGGATATATTGGAGATGGTTTCAATTGTAGAGGTTCGTATAAGAAATATATTAATGATATATGAAACTTTCTGTATAATACAAGAGGACCAATATGTCCTTATTACTCCCACCATTTCCTCCATATCTACTATAGTATCCTCTACATTTTGATAACCCCTATAGCTAGCCTTGTTTTAATCATATCTTGTCTGTGCTGCACCCATGTAAGAAATGTGATTTCTGGCTCATTCATAACTAAATGCACCTTGTACACTCTGTAAAGTGGTTGTGATTAGGAGAAGCATCTAGCTTTATAAACCATGCCATAAAGGGTTGTGAGGACTTTTCATCAGCATCAGGGACAGGACAATGTCTGTAGTGCTGGTGCCACTATAAAATGCTCTCGGTAAGGTTGTTGAGATTAGAAAGAACATTGAGTCATAATAAAAAGAAAATATACCAAACAAAATATTGTGATGTCTCTTCTGTTGTGTCAAGAATATGGCCACCTCCCTAGTACTGGGGCCATGATAAAATGTACCCAGTACACTCTAATATGTTTGTTGTTAGGTAGGGCATCCAGCTGTGGAAATAGCAATGATAACCTATGGAAAACACTCCTTCTCTCAAGAAAGCCTATGCAGGTTGCTTTCCATGTATGTGTAGTTACACTGAAGCAGGGGGTGAAGTTCAAATATCTCAGGGCCATTTTCATGAGTTTTAGATGGGATGAGACAGAATTAAATAGAAAAATTGCAGAAGCTTCCTGCATTAATGTCTGAGTTGCAACACTCAGCCACTTAAAGAAGGGAATAGTTGCAAGAATCAAACTCAATATCTTTTAGTTTGTGTTATGTCAAAACTTACCTATGGTCATTAATCTTGATAATATGAGCAGCCAAAATGACATTCCTCGAAAGGGTCTTTGGGGTAATGTTACTTGATAAAGTTAATATCTCAGTGATCAGAGAGCCACATCAGATAGAACTGCTACTCTTCCACATCGTTGGGATAACAGCTCCTGTAACACAGGCATGTTGGTGAGAATGTCTAAGGAAAGAATAGCTGATTTTATAGGCAAAGTCAACTGTCAGGGAAGCTAGAGGTAGACTACAAGCAAGATGGTTGGATAACATCTATAAACCAGGTTGGTCTTGTTTATACATCCAGATAGATCAATTGGAGATGCTTGCTTCTGATAGGACTCTCATGAAGACCTGTCTGAAGACTCTATCTCCATCAGCCTTTCATGAATAAATGTGTGAAGAAGAAGTTACATATATAATATTCATACAAGATTGAGATCATACTTTTAAATTTCCAGATATAAATGAATGTAGCAATAGTACAACGAACAACTGTTCACAATTTGCTACATGTCATAACTATGATGGTGGACACAACTGTAGCTGTGTTGCAGGATATATTGGAGATGGTTTCAATTGTAGAGGTTCGTATAAGAAATATATTAATGATATATGAAACTTTCTGTATAATACAAGAGGACCAATATGTCCTTATTACTCCCACCATTTCCTCCATATCTACTATAGTATCCTCTACATCCTGATAACCCCTATAGCTAGCCTTGTTTTAATCATACCTTGTCTGTGCTGCAACCATGTAAGAAATGTGATTTCTGGCTCATTCATAACTAAATGCACCTTGTACACTCTGTAAAGTGGTTGAGATTAGGAGAAGCATCTAGCTTTATAAACCATGCCATAAAGGGTTGTGAGGACTTTTCATCAGCATCAGGGACAGGACAATGTCTGTAGTGCTGGTGCCACTATAAAATGCTCTCGGTAAGGTTGTTGAGATTAGAAAGAACATTGAGTCATAATAAAAAGAAAATATACCAAACAAAATATTGTGATGTCTCTTCTGTTGTGTCAAGAATATGGCCACCTCCCTAGTACTGGGGCCATGATAAAATGTACCCAGTACACTCTAATATGTTTGTTGTTAGGTAGGGCATCCAGCTGTGGAAATAGCAATGATAACCTATGGAAAACACTCCTTCTCTCAAGAAAGCCTATGTAGGTTGCTTTCCATGTATTTGGAGTTACACTGAAGCAGGGGGTGAAGTTCAAATATCTCAGGGCCATTTTCATGAGTTTTTGATGGGATGCGACAGAATTAAATAGAAAAATTGCACGAGCTTCCTGCAGTAATGTCTGAGTTGCAACACTCAGCCACTTAAAGAAGGGAATAGTTGCAAGAATCAAACTCACTAACTTCTAGTTTGTGTTATGTCAAAACTTACTTATGGTCATTAATCTTGATAATATGAGCAGCCAAAATGACATTCCTCGAAAGGGTCTTTGGGGTAATGTTACTTGATAAAGTTAATATCTCAGTGATCAGAGAGCCACATCAGATAGAACTGCTACTCTTCCACATCGAGGGATAACAGCTCCTGTAACACAGGCATGTTGGTGAGAATGTCTAAGGAAAGAATAGCAGATTTTATAGGCAAAGTCAACTGTCAGGGAAGCTAGAGGCAGACTACAAGCAAGATGGTTGGATAACATCTATAAACCAGGTTGGTCTTGTTTATACATCCAGATAGATCAATTGAAGATGCTTGCTTCTGATAGGACTCTCATGAAGACCTGTCTGAAGACTCTATCTCCATCAGCCTTTCATGAATAAATGTGTGAAGAAGAAGTTACATATATAATATTCATACAAGATTGAGATCATACTTTTAAATTTCCAGATATAAATGAATGTAGCAATAGTACAACGAACAACTGTTCACAATTTGCTACATGTCATAACTATGATGGTGGACACAACTGTAGCTGTGTTGCAGGATATATTGGAGATGGTTTCAATTGTAGAGGTTCGTATAAGAAATATATTAATGATATATGAAACTTTCTGTATAATACAAGAGGACCAATATGTCCTTATTACTCCCACCATTTCCTCCATATCTACTATAGTATCCTCTACATTTTGATAACCCCTATAGCTAGCCTTGTTTTAATCATATCTTGTCTGTGCTGCACCCATGTAAGAAATGTGATTTCTGGCTCATTCATAACTAAATGCACCTTGTACACTCTGTAAAGTGGTTGTGATTAGGAGAAGCATCTAGCTTTATAAACCATGCCATAAAGGGTTGTGAGGACTTTTCATCAGCATCAGGGACAGGACAATGTCTGTAGTGCTGGTGCCACTATAAAATGCTCTCGGTAAGGTTGTTGAGATTAGAAAGAACATTGAGTCATAATAAAAAGAAAATATACCAAACAAAATATTGTGATGTCTCTTCTGTTGTGTCAAGAATATGGCCACCTCCCTAGTACTGGGGCCATGATAAAATGTACCCAGTACACTCTAATATGTTTGTTGTTAGGTAGGGCATCCAGCTGTGGAAATAGCAATGATAACCTATGGAAAACACTCCTTCTCTCAAGAAAGCCTATGTAGGTTGCTTTCCATGTATGTGGAGTTACACTGAAGCAGGGGGGTGAAGTTCAAATATCTCAGGGCCATTTTCATGAGTTTTAGATGGGATGAGACAGAATTAAATAGAAAAATTGCAGGAGCTTCCTGCATTAATGTCTGAGTTGCAACACTCAGCCACTTAAAGAAGGGAATAGTTGCAAGAATCAAACTCAATATCTTTTAGTTTGTGTTATGTCAAAACTTACCTATGGTCATTAATCTTGATAATATGAGCAGCCAAAATGACATTCCTCGAAAGGGTCTTTGGGGTAATGTTACTTGATAAAGTTAATATCTCAGTGATCAGAGAGCCACATCAGATAGAACTGCTACTCTTCCACATCGAGGGATAACAGCTCCTGTAACACAGGCATGTTGGTGAGAATGTCTAAGGAAAGAATAGCTGATTTTATAGGCAAAGTCAACTGTCAGGGAAGTTAGAGGTAGACTACAAGCAAGATGGTTGGATAACATCTATAAACCAGGTTGGTCTTGTTTATACATCCAGATAGATCAATTGGAGATGCTTGCTTCTGATAGGACTCTCATGAAGACCTGTCTGAAGACTCTATCTCCATCAGCCTTTCATGAATAAATGTGTGAAGAAGAAGTTACATATATAATATTCATACAAGATTGAGATCATACTTTTAAATTTCCAGATATAAATGAATGTAGCAATAGTACAACGAACAACTGTTCACAATTTGCTACATGTCATAACTATGATGGTGGACACAACTGTAGCTGTGTTGCAGGATATATTGGAGATGGTTTCAATTGTAGAGGTTCGTATAAGAAATATATTAATGATATATGAAACTTTCTGTATAATACAAGAGGACCAATATGTCCTTATTACTCCCACCATTTCCTCCATATCTACTATAGTATCCTCTACATTTTGATAACCCCTATAGCTAGCCTTGTTTTAATCATATCTTGTCTGTGCTGCACCCATGTAAGAAATGTGATTTCTGGCTCATTCATAACTAAATGCACCTTGTACACTCTGTAAAGTGGTTGTGATTAGGAGAAGCATCTAGCTTTATAAACCATGCCATAAAGGGTTGTGAGGACTTTTCATCAGCATCAGGGACAGGACAATGTCTGTAGTGCTGGTGCCACTATAAAATGCTCTCGGTAAGGTTGTTGAGATTAGAAAGAACATTGAGTCATAATAAAAAGAAAATATACCAAACAAAATATTGTGATGTCTCTTCTGTTGTGTCAAGAATATGGCCACCTCCCTAGTACTGGGGCCATGATAAAATGTACCCAGTACACTCTAATATGTTTGTTGTTAGGTAGGGCATCCAGCTGTGGAAATAGCAATGATAACCTATGGAAAACACTCCTTCTCTCAAGAAAGCCTATGTAGGTTGCTTTCCATGTATGTGGAGTTACACTGAAGCAGGGGGGTGAAGTTCAAATATCTCAGGGCCATTTTCATGAGTTTTAGATGGGATGAGACAGAATTAAATAGAAAAATTGCAGGAGCTTCCTGCATTAATGTCTGAGTTGCAACACTCAGCCACTTAAAGAAGGGAATAGTTGCAAGAATCAAACTCAATATCTTTTAGTTTGTGTTATGTCAAAACTTACCTATGGTCATTAATCTTGATAATATGAGCAGCCAAAATGACATTCCTCGAAAGGGTCTTTGGGGTAATGTTACTTGATAAAGTTAATATCTCAGTGATCAGAGAGCCACATCAGATAGAACTGCTACTCTTCCACATCGAGGGATAACAGCTCCTGTAACACAGGCATGTTGGTGAGAATGTCTAAGGAAAGAATAGCAGATTTTATAGGCAAAGTCAACTGTCAGGGAAGCTAGAGGCAGACTACAAGCAAGATGGTTGGATAACATCTATAAACCAGGTTGGTCTTGTTTATACATCCAGATAGATCAATTGGAGATGCTTGCTTCTGATAGGACTCTCATGAAGACCTGTCTGAAGACTCTATCTCCATCAGCCTTTCATGAATAAATGTGTGAAGAAGAAGTTACATATATAATATTCATACAAGATTGAGATCATACTTTTAAATTTCCAGATATAAATGAATGTAGCAATAGTACAACGAACAACTGTTCACAATTTGCTACATGTCATAACTATGATGGTGGACACAACTGTAGCTGTGTTGCAGGATATATTGGAGATGGTTTTAATTGTAGAGGTTCGTATAAGAAATATATTAATGATATATGAAACTTTCTGTATAATACAACAGGACCAATATGTCCTTATTACTCCCACCATTTCCTCCATATCTACTATAGTATCCTCTACATTTTGATAACCCCTATAGCTAGCCTTGTTTTAATCATATCTTGTCTGTGCTGCACCCATGTAAGAAATGTGATTTCTGGCTCATTCATAACTAAATGCACCTTGTACACTCTGTAAAGTGGTTGTGATTAGGAGAAGCATCTAGCTTTATAAACCTTGCCATAAAGGGTTGTGAGGACTTTTCATCAGCATCAGGGACAGGACAATGTCTGTAGTGCTGGTGCCACTATAAAATGCTCTCGGTAAGGTTGTTGAGATTAGAAAGAACATTGAGTCATAATAAAAAGAAAATATACCAAACAAAATATTGTGATGTCTCTTCTGTTGTGTCAAGAATATGGCCACCTCCCTAGTACTGGGGCCATGATAAAATGTACCCAGTACACTCTAATATGTTTGTTGTTAGGTAGGGCATCCAGCTGTGGAAATAGCAATGATAACCTATGGAAAACACTCCTTCTCTCAAGAAAGCCTATGTAGGTTGCTTTCCATGTATGTGTAGTTACACTGAAGCAGGGGGTGAAGTTCAAATATCTCAGGGCCATTTTCATGAGTTTTAGATGGGATGAGACAGAATTAAATAGAAAAATTGCAGAAGCTTCCTGCATTAATGTCTGAGTTGCAACACTCAGCCACTTAAAGAAGGGAATAGTTGCAAGAATCAAACTCAATATCTTTTAGTTTGTGTTATGTCAAAACTTACCTATGGTCATTAATCTTGATAATATGAGCAGCCAAAATGACATTCCTCGAAAGGGTCTTTGGGGTAATGTTACTTGATAAAGTTAATATCTCAGTGATCAGAGAGCCACATCAGATAGAACTGCTACTCTTCCACATCGTTGGGATAACAGCTCCTGTAACACAGGCATGTTGGTGAGAATGTCTAAGGAAAGAATAGCTGATTTTATAGGCAAAGTCAACTGTCAGGGAAGCTAGAGGTAGACTACAAGCAAGATGGTTGGATAACATCTATAAACCAGGTTGGTCTTGTTTATACATCCAGATAGATCAATTGGAGATGCTTGCTTCTGATAGGACTCTCATGAAGACCTGTCTGAAGACTCTATCTCCATCAGCCTTTCATGAATAAATGTGTGAAGAAGAAGTTACATATATAATATTCATACAAGATTGAGATCATACTTTTAAATTTCCAGATATAAATGAATGTAGCAATAGTACAACGAACAACTGTTCACAATTTGCTACATGTCATAACTATGATGGTGGACACAACTGTAGCTGTGTTGCAGGATATATTGGAGATGGTTTCAATTGTAGAGGTTCGTATAAGAAATATATTAATGATATATGAAACTTTCTGTATAATACAAGAGGACCAATATGTCCTTATTACTCCCACCATTTCCTCCATATCTACTATAGTATCCTCTACATCCTGATAACCCCTATAGCTAGCCTTGTTTTAATCATACCTTGTCTGTGCTGCAACCATGTAAGAAATGTGATTTCTGGCTCATTCATAACTAAATGCACCTTGTACACTCTGTAAAGTGGTTGAGATTAGGAGAAGCATCTAGCTTTATAAACCATGCCATAAAGGGTTGTGAGGACTTTTCATCAGCATCAGGGACAGGACAATGTCTGTAGTGCTGGTGCCACTATAAAATGCTCTCGGTAAGGTTGTTGAGATTAGAAAGAACATTGAGTCATAATAAAAAGAAAATATACCAAACAAAATATTGTGATGTCTCTTCTGTTGTGTCAAGAATATGGCCACCTCCCTAGTACTGGGGCCATGATAAAATGTACCCAGTACACTCTAATATGTTTGTTGTTAGGTAGGGCATCCAGCTGTGGAAATAGCAATGATAACCTATGGAAAACACTCCTTCTCTCAAGAAAGCCTATGTAGGTTGCTTTCCATGTATTTGGAGTTACACTGAAGCAGGGGGTGAAGTTCAAATATCTCAGGGCCATTTTCATGAGTTTTTGATGGGATGCGACAGAATTAAATAGAAAAATTGCACGAGCTTCCTGCAGTAATGTCTGAGTTGCAACACTCAGCCACTTAAAGAAGGGAATAGTTGCATGAATCAAACTCACTAACTTCTAGTTTGTGTTATGTCAAAACTTACTTATGGTCATTAATCTTGATAATATGAGCAGCCAAAATGACATTCCTCGAAAGGGTCTTTGGGGTAATGTTACTTGATAAAGTTAATATCTCAGTGATCAGAGAGCCACATCAGATAGAACTGCTACTCTTCCACATCGAGGGATAACAGCTCCTGTAACACAGGCATGTTGGTGAGAATGTCTAAGGAAAGAATAGCAGATTTTATAGGCAAAGTCAACTGTCAGGGAAGCTAGAGGCAGACTACAAGCAAGATGGTTGGATAACATCTATAAACCAGGTTGGTCTTGTTTATACATCCAGATAGATCAATTGGAGATGCTTGCTTCTGATAGGACTCTCATGAAGACCTGTCTGAAGACTCTATCTCCATCAGCCTTTCATGAATAAATGTGTGAAGAAGAAGTTACATATATAATATTCATACAAGATTGAGATCATACTTTTAAATTTCCAGATATAAATGAATGTAGCAATAGTACAACGAACAACTGTTCACAATTTGCTACATGTCATAACTATGATGGTGGACACAACTGTAGCTGTGTTGCAGGATATATTGGAGATGGTTTCAATTGTAGAGGTTCGTATAAGAAATATATTAATGATATATGAAACTTTCTGTATAATACAAGAGGACCAATATGTCCTTATTACTCCCACCATTTCCTCCATATCTACTATAGTATCCTCTACATTTTGATAACCCCTATAGCTAGCCTTGTTTTAATCATATCTTGTCTGTGCTGCACCCATGTAAGAAATGTGATTTCTGGCTCATTCATAACTAAATGCACCTTGTACACTCTGTAAAGTGGTTGTGATTAGGAGAAGCATCTAGCTTTATAAACCATGCCATAAAGGGTTGTGAGGACTTTTCATCAGCATCAGGGACAGGACAATGTCTGTAGTGCTGGTGCCACTATAAAATGCTCTCGGTAAGGTTGTTGAGATTAGAAAGAACATTGAGTCATAATAAAAAGAAAATATACCAAACAAAATATTGTGATGTCTCTTCTGTTGTGTCAAGAATATGGCCACCTCCCTAGTACTGGGGCCATGATAAAATGTACCCAGTACACTCTAATATGTTTGTTGTTAGGTAGGGCATCCAGCTGTGGAAATAGCAATGATAACCTATGGAAAACACTCCTTCTCTCAAGAAAGCCTATGTAGGTTGCTTTCCATGTATGTGGAGTTACACTGAAGCAGGGGGGTGAAGTTCAAATATCTCAGGGCCATTTTCATGAGTTTTAGATGGGATGAGACAGAATTAAATAGAAAAATTGCAGGAGCTTCCTGCATTAATGTCTGAGTTGCAACACTCAGCCACTTAAAGAAGGGAATAGTTGCAAGAATCAAACTCAATATCTTTTAGTTTGTGTTATGTCAAAACTTACCTATGGTCATTAATCTTGATAATATGAGCAGCCAAAATGACATTCCTCGAAAGGGTCTTTGGGGTAATGTTACTTGATAAAGTTAATATCTCAGTGATCAGAGAGCCACATCAGATAGAACTGCTACTCTTCCACATCGAGGGATAACAGCTCCTGTAACACAGGCATGTTGGTGAGAATGTCTAAGGAAAGAATAGCAGATTTTATAGGCAAAGTCAACTGTCAGGGAAGCTAGAGGCAGACTACAAGCAAGATGGTTGGATAACATCTATAAACCAGGTTGGTCTTGTTTATACATCCAGATAGATCAATTGGAGATGCTTGCTTCTGATAGGACTCTCATGAAGACCTGTCTGAAGACTCTATCTCCATCAGCCTTTCATGAATAAATGTGTGAAGAAGAAGTTACATATATAATATTCATACAAGATTGAGATCATACTTTTAAATTTCCAGATATAAATGAATGTAGCAATAGTACAACGAACAACTGTTCACAATTTGCTACATGTCATAACTATGATGGTGGACACAACTGTAGCTGTGTTGCAGGATATATTGGAGATGGTTTCAATTGTAGAGGTTCGTATAAGAAATATATTAATGATATATGAAACTTTCTGTATAATACAAGAGGACCAATATGTCCTTATTACTCCCACCATTTCCTCCATATCTACTATAGTATCCTCTACATTTTGATAACCCCTATAGCTAGCCTTGTTTTAATCATATCTTGTCTGTGCTGCACCCATGTAAGAAATGTGATTTCTGGCTCATTCATAACTAAATGCACCTTGTACACTCTGTAAAGTGGTTGTGATTAGGAGAAGCATCTAGCTTTATAAACCATGCCATAAAGGGTTGTGAGGACTTTTCATCAGCATCAGGGACAGGACAATGTCTGTAGTGCTGGTGCCACTATAAAATGCTCTCGGTAAGGTTGTTGAGATTAGAAAGAACATTGAGTCATAATAAAAAGAAAATATACCAAACAAAATATTGTGATGTCTCTTCTGTTGTGTCAAGAATATGGCCACCTCCCTAGTACTGGGGCCATGATAAAATGTACCCAGTACACTCTAATATGTTTGTTGTTAGGTAGGGCATCCAGCTGTGGAAATAGCAATGATAACCTATGGAAAACACTCCTTCTCTCAAGAAAGCCTATGCAGGTTGCTTTCCATGTATGTGTAGTTACACTGAAGCAGGGGGTGAAGTTCAAATATCTCAGGGCCATTTTCATGAGTTTTAGATGGGATGAGACAGAATTAAATAGAAAAATTGCAGAAGCTTCCTGCATTAATGTCTGAGTTGCAACACTCAGCCACTTAAAGAAGGGAATAGTTGCAAGAATCAAACTCAATATCTTTTAGTTTGTGTTATGTCAAAACTTACCTATGGTCATTAATCTTGATAATATGAGCAGCCAAAATGACATTCCTCGAAAGGGTCTTTGGGGTAATGTTACTTGATAAAGTTAATATCTCAGTGATCAGAGAGCCACATCAGATAGAACTGCTACTCTTCCACATCGTTGGGATAACAGCTCCTGTAACACAGGCATGTTGGTGAGAATGTCTAAGGAAAGAATAGCTGATTTTATAGGCAAAGTCAACTGTCAGGGAAGCTAGAGGTAGACTACAAGCAAGATGGTTGGATAACATCTATAAACCAGGTTGGTCTTGTTTATACATCCAGATAGATCAATTGGAGATGCTTGCTTCTGATAGGACTCTCATGAAGACCTGTCTGAAGACTCTATCTCCATCAGCCTTTCATGAATAAATGTGTGAAGAAGAAGTTACATATATAATATTCATACAAGATTGAGATCATACTTTTAAATTTCCAGATATAAATGAATGTAGCAATAGTACAACGAACAACTGTTCACAATTTGCTACATGTCATAACTATGATGGTGGACACAACTGTAGCTGTGTTGCAGGATATATTGGAGATGGTTTCAATTGTAGAGGTTCGTATAAGAAATATATTAATGATATATGAAACTTTCTGTATAATACAAGAGGACCAATATGTCCTTATTACTCCCACCATTTCCTCCATATCTACTATAGTATCCTCTACATCCTGATAACCCCTATAGCTAGCCTTGTTTTAATCATACCTTGTCTGTGCTGCAACCATGTAAGAAATGTGATTTCTGGCTCATTCATAACTAAATGCACCTTGTACACTCTGTAAAGTGGTTGAGATTAGGAGAAGCATCTAGCTTTATAAACCATGCCATAAAGGGTTGTGAGGACTTTTCATCAGCATCAGGGACAGGACAATGTCTGTAGTGCTGGTGCCACTATAAAATGCTCTCGGTAAGGTTGTTGAGATTAGAAAGAACATTGAGTCATAATAAAAAGAAAATATACCAAACAAAATATTGTGATGTCTCTTCTGTTGTGTCAAGAATATGGCCACCTCCCTAGTACTGGGGCCATGATAAAATGTACCCAGTACACTCTAATATGTTTGTTGTTAGGTAGGGCATCCAGCTGTGGAAATAGCAATGATAACCTATGGAAAACACTCCTTCTCTCAAGAAAGCCTATGTAGGTTGCTTTCCATGTATTTGGAGTTACACTGAAGCAGGGGGTGAAGTTCAAATATCTCAGGGCCATTTTCATGAGTTTTTGATGGGATGCGACAGAATTAAATAGAAAAATTGCACGAGCTTCCTGCAGTAATGTCTGAGTTGCAACACTCAGCCACTTAAAGAAGGGAATAGTTGCAAGAATCAAACTCACTAACTTCTAGTTTGTGTTATGTCAAAACTTACTTATGGTTATTAATCTTGATAATATGAGCAGCCAAAATGACATTCCTCGAAAGGGTCTTTGGGGTAATGTTACTTGATAAAGTTAATATCTCAGTGATCAGAGAGCCACATCAGATAGAACTGCTACTCTTCCACATCGAGGGATAACAGCTCCTGTAACACAGGCATGTTGGTGAGAATGTCTAAGGAAAGAATAGCAGATTTTATAGGCAAAGTCAACTGTCAGGGAAGCTAGAGGTAGACTACAAGCAAGATGGTTGGATAACATCTATAAACCAGGTTGGTCTTGTTTATACATCCAGATAGATCAATTGGAGATGCTTGCTTCTGATAGGACTCTCATGAAGACCTGTCTGAAGACTCTATCTCCATCAGCCTTTCATGAATAAATGTGTGAAGAAGAAGTTACATATATAATATTCATACAAGATTGAGATCATACTTTTAAATTTCCAGATATAAATGAATGTAGCAATAGTACAACGAACAACTGTTCACAATTTGCTACATGTCATAACTATGATGGTGGACACAACTGTAGCTGTGTTGCAGGATATATTGGAGATGGTTTCAATTGTAGAGGTTCGTATAAGAAATATATTAATGATATATGAAACTTTCTGTATAATACAAGAGGACCAATATGTCCTTATTACTCCCACCATTTCCTCCATATCTACTATAGTATCCTCTACATCCTGATAACCCCTATATCTAGCCTTGTTTTAATCATACCTTGTCTGTGCTGCAACCATGTAAGAAATGTGATTTCTGGCTCATTCATAACTAAATGCACCTTGTACACTCTGTAAAGTGGTTGAGATTAGGAGCAGCATCTAGCTTTAGAAACCATGCCATAAAGTGTTGTGAGGACTTTTCAGTAGCATCAGGAACAGGAAAATGGGATCTATTTTGAGGAAACAGTAAATATTCTGTCAAAAAGTTTTAGCAAAAATGTTTTTTTATTTAACACCCATTGGCAGTGTATGAATCTGGTGAAAAAAGAGGATAAAGATTTTGTCAGGTATGCTTGGATTGTTAACAAGGAATGAGAATGATTTGAATTTAACAAAGTAACCCCAGACATGTTTAAATGCTTAATTTTCGTGCAAGGGTTAACTGCAAAGAAAGATGCAGAAACTTGTAACAGAATTCTGATAAAATTAGAGCAGAATCAGAACTTATCATTACAGGAAATATCAGAAGAATGCCAGAGAATTATAAATCTTAGACATGATACAGAAAGAATCAAAGAGAGAGACTGCTCTCATAAAGACTCTGTGTGACCTAAAGTAAAAAACGAAAAACAAAAATTAATGTTTTGGATGTGGCAGTTTACACTTCAGATACGATTGTCCTTTTAAAATCTTTAAGTGCTTCAAGTGGGGGAGAATAATACATAAAAATCACACTGTAACACAAAAGATGAAAGAGGTTTAGCAGGAAAATTTATGTAAACAGGTTATTGGTGAAAAAAAAAAAATTAACAATGTGTATGTGAAATTGCAGTCAAATACATGTAGTGACATTACTATAATCAGTGAAAATACTTGGAAAGCAACTGGGAAACCTACATTAAATAAAACCTCAAAGATTACATGTGGCATTTCGGGGAAGAAATTATTTTTTAAAGGCAAAATAGTAAGTAACATTACATTTCGTGGCAAAACCATAAAAGCTAAAGTTTATGTATTAAGAAATACAACAAACCTATTCTGTACTGACTGGATGGAGCTGTTCAACTTATGGGATTTACCCATAAATATTTTATGTAAAAATATAATTTGGTCATCTGCCAGTTCAAACAAAGAGTCAGGTTATTAAAATAAAAGAATAAAACAGTGTTTCCTAATGTTTTTCCGGATGAGTTAGGACGTTGTACTAAAATTAAAGTTAAATTTCAAGTGAAAGAAAATGTGACACCTGTATTTAAACCCAAACGTAATGCAATGTTTGCAGTGTTAGATCAAGTCAACAAAGAATTAGACTGGGAAAATTGACCACACAGAGTGGGCGGCTACAACAGTGTATGTAAAAACAAAAATTTAAAAAAAATTGTGTGTGCGCAGACTTTTCGACAGCACTAAATGAATGCTTAAACCCACACAACTACCCATTGCCAAGTCCAGAGGCAATTTTTTGTAAAATTAAATGGTGGAAAATTTTTCTCAAAATTTGACCTTTCTGCAGCTTACCTACAAATACAAGTTGAAGACAAATATACAAAGTTGTTGACAATAAACACACATAAAGGTTTGTACAAATTTAACCAACTTCCTTTTGGCATAAAAGTTACTCCGACTATATTCCTACAAGTTATAGATACGATGCAGGCAGATAGTGATTTCGTGATTGCATACTTGGACGGCATATTAATTAAAAGTGAATCTCATGGTCAGCATGTCGAGCATGTCAAGTGTGTTTTTGATGCACAATGTAAGAGCTCCACTAAATAATTTGCAAAAAAAAGACGTAAATGGAATTGAACTAATAAGTGCCAGAAGGCGTTTGAAGAAATAAAAAACATATTAACATCAGACTTATCACTAACGCATTATGACCCCAAAATAGAAATCATATTGGTTTCAGATGCTAGTGAATATGGTATTGGAGCTGTTATTCTGCACAAATATGATGTTGGTAGCATGAAAGCCATAGCTCATGCCTCACATTCTCTACTACCAGCAGAAAAAAATTAGTCAAATTGAAAAAGAGGCATTAGCAATAATATTTGCAGTGTAAAAATTTCATAAATTCATTAACGGAAGTAGTTTTCGTTTACAGACTGATCACCATCCTTTGTTGTCAATTTATGGGTCAAAGAAGGGAATTCCCACCCATACAGCAAATAGATTACAATGCTGGGCACCATCTTACTAAATTATGATTTTCAGATGGAGTATCTACCATCCAAAAAATTAGGACATGTTGATGGTCTATCAAGATTGATACCTAAAAATAGTGAACTTTTTGAAGAATCAGTGATCGTGGCATTAAGAGCTGAAAATAAAATAAAAAGCATATTGTGTAATGTAGTACGGGAATTACCTTAGAAGAAATAAAATTAAAAGTAGAAGACAATTTTATTAAGAAAATGAAAAGATTATTGAGAGCAGAAAAAATAAATAAAAATATGTGGTTTGCAGAACATAACCCGGATTCGAACTTGTACTTGATTTGTGACAATGTACTGGTGTATGTACAATGAGTAGTAATGCTGGTCACACTTCAAAAGTGAATATTAAGAATGAAATCTCTAATGTGAAGTTATGTATACTAGCCCAAAATGGACCAAGAGATTGAAAAGTTGGTAAAATCCTGCAGAGGTTGTGCTCTGGTAGCAAAATTGTCCACAACAAAATTTCAACCTTGGCTAAAGACGGATACTCCATGGTCCAGACTACATATAGATTTCGCAGGTCCACTAAACAGATCATATTATCTTGTAGTGGTAGGTAGATTTACTAAGTGGCCTGAAATTTGTAAGTGTAAAAAAACAACCTCCTCAATTACAGTAAGTTTTTATATGAATTGTTTGCAAGATATGGTATTCCTGATACCATAGTTTCTGATAATGGGACACAATTCATTGCGTATGAATTTAAAAGATTTTGTAAAATGTTCTTTATTGAACATGTGACCACTCCGCCGTATCATCCAAAGCAAACAATGAAATAGATGATTTAGCACTTCAACAATTCTTAAGAGTATACCATGTAATGCCTAATCCTAATACCCCTGGAGGCATGGCACTTGTGGAATTGATGTTCGCAAGGAAGATTAAGTCAGTGTTTAACAAACTGTTACCGGGTCAAAAAAGAAAAATATCGGATAACAAAAATAATACGACAAAATTTTTCAAAATTGGCGACAAAGTGTTTTTTAGAATGTATAAAAATGGTAAAGAAATGTGGGAAGATGGCGTGATAAGTAAGCAAATTGGTAAAATGTATAAGATCAGAAATAGGAACCTAAGAGACCTATAAATCAGTTGTATAAGGTGAGAAATAGGAACCTAAGAGACCGATAAATCAGTTAAAAAGAAGGTTTGCTGGAGAAAGGGTCACGAGAAGAACCAATCGGAGTGTTATATGATATTTTTGATGTGTCAACCCCCAAAGAAATTGTTGAACCTACACAGATGAGTATGAGCAAAAGGAAAGATATGGAATTTTAGATGTGGATCCAAAATGTAAAAAGTATTAAGTTCCAGACGGAGTTTAGTTCTCAAAAAGGGAGATGTTTTGAGGAAAACAACCCTTAAATAAACCCCCCCCCCTCCCCGTGACTAAAAGTGGACTAGGCAAAACTCTATAAATAAGAACTGAAGTGAACTGTCATGGGAACTGTGTGTATGGAGTCTCGTTGTAGTCTCTCGTCTCTCGTTGGTTGTTCGGAATTACACCTGGTGAATACCTTGGGTTTTACCTCGTTTTGTGTGTCACACCGTTATAACAAGAGGTAAGTCTAAACCAGTATACTTTAAAGTTATTGGAGTTAAGCTACCTTACTAATTATCTCACCTCTTTAGATGGACATCAACAAATCAAACCACTATCACAAATTAATAGTTGATGTTTGTTTTTCAGAAAACTAAATATTTTTCAGTAATTCTTTTTGTTTTGATCATAGGTTTTTGTTATATTGCAGCAGAGCATGTTTCAGTAAAATACCCAAATTTATAATGAACCTGAATATAATTTAGTTTCATGATCTCATTTAATAGTAATACTGGCTAAGAATGAAATATGTTTCTATTACATTTATTTAATGTGTATTATAACCACCCAATCTAACTGGAGGTTTTCAATAAATATGCTAATTCTGTATTGCAAATTTTTGTGTATTTATAAAAGATTTTGTTTAAATCTGACTAAGAGTATTTTTTTATCAATTTCTAGATATAAATGAGTGTAAAATTGACTCACAGAATAATTGTTCTAAATTCGCAACATGTAACAACTATGATGGTGGGTACAACTGTATCTGCAAACATGGATATAAAGGAGACGGTGTCATTTGTAAAGGTTTGTATTATTTTAATAACACTTACATTTCATAAATAGAAGATAGGAAAATATTTTTTCACATTTTCCATCTATTAAGGGTTTGCCTAGTTTTCCCTTTAACAGTTTGTCACTCTCTACCACAGCTGAGATATACCACCTAGACTGAGGTATAGAGTCTGTCACTCACAGTTGAGATATACTACCTAGACTGGGGTGTAGAGTCAGTCACTCACAGTTGAGATATACTACCTAGACTGGGGTGTAGAGTCTACCACTCCCTACCACAGCTGAGATATACCACCTAGACTGGGGTGTAGAGTCAGTCACTCACAGTTGAGATATATTACCTAGACTGGGGTGTAGAGTCAGTCACTCACAGCTGAGATATACTACCTAGACTGGGGTGTAGAGTCTGTCACTCACAGCTGAGATATACCACCTAGACTGGGGTGTAGAGTCTGTCACTCACAGCTGAGATATACCACCTAGACTGTGGTGTAGAGTCAGTCACTCACAGTTGAGATATACTACCTAGACTGGGGTGTAGAGTCTGTCACTCACAGCTGAGATATACTACCTAGACTGGGGTGTAGAGTCTGTCACTCACAGCTGAGATATACCACCTAGACTGGGGTATAGAGTCTGTCACTCACAGCTGAGATATACTACCTAGACTGAGGTATAGAGTCTGTCACTCACAGTTGAGATATACTACCTAGACTGGGGTGTAGAGTCTGTCACTCACAGCTGAGATATACCACCTAGACTGGGGTGTAGAGTCAGTCACTCACAGCTGAGATATACCACCTAGACTGGGGTATAGAGTCTGTCACTCACAGCTGAGATATACTACCTAGACTCGGGTATAGAGTCTGTCACTCACAGCTGAGATATACCACCTAGACTGGGGTATAGAGTCTGTCACTCACAGCTGAGATATACCACCTAGACTGGGGTATAGAGTCTGTCACTCACAGTTGAGATATACTACCTAGACTGGGGTGTAGAGTCTGTCACTCACAGCTGAGATATACCACCTAGACTGAGGTATAGAGTCAGTCACTCACAGTTGAGATATACTACCTAGACTGGGGTGTAGAGTCTGTCACTCACAGCTGAGATATACCACCTAGACTGAGGTATAGAGTCTGTCACTCACAGTTGAGATATACCACCTAGACTGGGGTATAGAGTCTGTCACTCACAGTTGAGATATACTACCTAGAGTGGGGTGTAGAGTCTGTCACTCACAGTTGAGATATACTACCTAGACTGGGGTGTAGAGTCTGTCACTCACAGCTGAGATATACTACCTAGACTGGGGTGTAGAGTCTGTCACTCACAGTTGAGATATACTACCTAGACTGGGGTGTAGAGTCTGTCACTCACAGCTGAGATATACTACCTAGACTGGGGTGTAGAGTCTGTCACTCACAGCTGAGATATACCACCTAGACTGAGGTATAGAGTCTGTCACTCACAGTTGAGATATACTACCTAGACTGGGGAGTAGAGTCTGTCACTCACAGCTGAGATATACCACATAGTCTGTGGTGTAGAGTCAGTCACTCACAGCTGAGATATACCACCTAGACTGAGGTATAGAGTCTGTCACTCACAGTTGAGATATACTACCTAGACTGGGGTATAGAGTCTGTCACTCACAGCTGAGATATACCACATAGTCTGTGGTGTAGAGTCAGTCACTCACAGCTGAGATATACCACCTAGACTGAGGTATAGAGTCTGTCACTCACAGATGAGATATACTACCTAGACTGGGGTATAGAGTCTGTCACTCACAGCTGAGATATACCACCTAGACTGAGGTATAGAGTCTGTCACTCACAGCTGAGATATACCACCTAGACTGAGGTATAGAGTCAGTCACTCACAGCTGAGATATACCACCTAGACTGGGGTGTAGAGTCTGTCACTCACAGCTGAGATATACCACCTAGACTGAGGTATAGAGTCAGTCACTCACAGCTGAGATATACCACCTAGACTGGGGTGTAGAGTCAGTCACACACAGCTGAGATATACTACCTAGACTGGGGTGTAGAGTCTGTCACTCACAGCTGAGATATACCACCTAGACTGAGGTATAGAGTCTGTCATTCACAGCTGAGATATACCACATAGTCTGTGGTGTAGAGTCAGTCACTCACAGCTGAGATATACTACCTAGACTGAGGTATAGAGTCAGTCACTCACAGCTGAGATATACCACCTAGACTGGGGTGTAGAGTCAGTCACTCACAGCTGAGATATACCACCTAGACTGGGGTGTAGAGTCAGTCACTCACAGCTGAGATATACTACCTAGACTGGGGTGTAGAGTCTGTCACTCACAGCTGAGGTATACCACCTAGACTGGGGTATAGAGTCTGTCACTCACAGCTGAGATATACCACCTAGACTGGGGTATAGGGTCAGTCACTCCCAGTTGAGATATACCACCTAGACTGGGGTATAGAGTCTGTCACTCACAGCTGAGATATACCACCTAGACTGGGGTGTAGAGTCAGTCACTCACAGTTGAGATATACCACCTAGACTGGGGTGTAGAGTCAGTCACTCACAGCTGAGATATACCACCTAGACTGAGGTATAGAGTCTGTCACTCACAGCTGAGATATACTACCTAGACTGGGGTATAGAGTCAGTCACTCACAGCTGAGATATACTACCTAGACTGGGGTGTAGAGTCTATCACTCACAGCTGAGATATACCACATACTCTGTGGTGTAGAGTCAGTAACTCTCAGCTGAGATATACCACCTAGACTGAGGTATAGAGTCTGTCACTCACAGCTGAGATATACTACCTAGACTGGGGTGTAGAGTCTACTACTCACAGCTGAGATATACCACCTAGACTGGGGTATAGAGTCTGTCACTCACAGCTGAGATATACTACCTAGACTGGGGTATAGAGTCTGTCACTCACAGCTGAGATATACCACCTAGACTGGGGTGTAGAGTCAGTCACTCACAGTTGAGATATACCACCTAGACTGGGGTGTAGAGTCTGTCACTCACAGCTGAGATATACTACCTAGACTGGGGTGTAGAGTCAATCACTCTCAGCTGAGATATACCACCTAGACTGGGGTATAGAGTCTGTCACTCACAGTTGAGATATACTACCTAGACTGGGGTGTAGAGTCTGTCACTCACAGCTGAGATATACCACCTAGACTGAGGTATATAGTCAGTCACTCACAGTTGAGATATACTACCTAGACTGGGGTGTAGAGTCTGTCACTCACAGCTGAGATATACCACCTAGACTGAGGTATAGAGTCTGTCACTCACAGTTGAGATATACCACCTAGACTGGGGTATAGAGTCTGTCACTCACAGTTGAGATATACTACCTAGAGTGGGGTGTAGAGTCTGTCACTCACAGTTGAGATATACTACCTAGACTGGGGTGTAGAGTCTGTCACTCACAGCTGAGATATACTACCTAGACTGGGGTGTAGAGTCTGTCACTCACAGTTGAGATATACTACCTAGACTGGGGTGTAGAGTCTGTCACTCACAGCTGAGATATACTACCTAGACTGGGGTGTAGAGTCTGTCACTCACAGCTGAGATATACTACCTAGACTGGGGTATAGAGTCTGTCACTCACAGCTGAGATATACCACATAGTCTGTGGTGTAGAGTCAGTCACTCACAGCTGAGATATACCACCTAGACTGAGGTATAGAGTCTGTCACTCACAGATGAGATATACTACCTAGACTGGGGTATAGAGTCTGTCACTCACAGCTGAGATATACCACCTAGACTGAGGTATAGAGTCTGTCACTCACAGCTGAGATATACCACCTAGACTGAGGTATAGAGTCAGTCACTCACAGCTGAGATATACCACCTAGACTGGGGTGTAGAGTCTGTCACTCACAGCTGTGATATACCACCTAGACTGAGGTATAGAGTCAGTCACTCACAGCTGAGATATACCACCTAGACTGGGGTGTAGAGTCAGTCACTCACAGCTGAGATATACTACCTAGACTGGGGTGTAGAGTCTGTCACTCACAGCTGAGATATACCACCTAGACTGAGGTATAGAGTCTGTCATTCACAGCTGAGATATACCACCTAGACTGGGGTATAGGGTCAGTCACTCCCAGCTGAGATATACTACCTAGACTGGGGTGTAGAGTCTGTCACTCACAGTTGAGATATACTACCTAGACTGGGGTGTAGAGTCAGTCACTCACAGCTGAGATATACTACCTAGACTGAGGTATAGAGTCAGTCACTCACAGCTGAGATATACCACCTAGACTGGGGTGTAGAGTCAGTCACTCACAGCTGAGATATACCACCTAGACTGGGGTGTAGAGTCAGTCACTCACAGCTGAGATATACCACCTAGACTGGGGTATAGAGTCTGTCACTCACAGCTGAGATATACCACCTAGACTGGGGTATAGGGTCAGTCACTCCCAGTTGAGATATACCACCTAGACTGGGGTATAGAGTCTGTCACTCACAGCTGAGATATACCACCTAGACTGGGGTATAGAGTCTGTCACTCACAGTTGAGATATACTACCTAGACTGGGGTGTAGAGTCTGTCACTCACAGCTGAGATATACCACCTAGACTGAGGTATAGAGTCAGTCACTCACAGTTGAGATATACTACCTAGACTGGGGTGTAGAGTCTGTCACTCACAGCTGAGATATACCACCTAGACTGAGGTATAGAGTCTGTCACTCACAGTTGAGATATACCACCTAGACTGGGGTATAGAGTCTGTCACTCACAGTTGAGATATACTACCTAGAGTGGGGTGTAGAGTCTGTCACTCACAGTTGAGATATACTACCTAGACTGGGGTGTAGAGTCTGTCACTCACAGCTGAGATATACTACCTAGACTGGGGTGTAGAGTCTGTCACTCACAGTTGAGATATACTACCTAGACTGAGGTATAGAGTCAGTCACTCACAGCTGAGATATACCACCTAGACTGGGGTGTAGAGTCAGTCACACACAGCTGAGATATACTACCTAGACTGGGGTGTAGAGTCTGTCACTCACAGCTGAGATATACCACCTAGACTGAGGTATAGAGTCTGTCATTCACAGCTGAGATATACCACATAGTCTGTGGTGTAGAGTCAGTCACTCACAGCTGAGATATACTACCTAGACTGAGGTATAGAGTCAGTCACTCACAGCTGAGATATACCACCTAGACTGGGGTGTAGAGTCAGTCACTCACAGCTGAGATATACCACCTAGACTGGGGTGTAGAGTCAGTCACTCACAGCTGAGATATACTACCTAGACTGGGGTGTAGAGTCTGTCACTCACAGCTGAGGTATACCACCTAGACTGGGGTATAGAGTCTGTCACTCACAGCTGAGATATACCACCTAGACTGGGGTATAGGGTCAGTCACTCCCAGTTGAGATATACCACCTAGACTGGGGTATAGAGTCTGTCACTCACAGCTGAGATATACCACCTAGACTGGGGTGTAGAGTCAGTCACTCACAGTTGAGATATACCACCTAGACTGGGGTGTAGAGTCAGTCACTCACAGCTGAGATATACCACCTAGACTGAGGTATAGAGTCTGTCACTCACAGCTGAGATATACTACCTAGACTCGGGTATAGAGTCTGTCACTCACAGCTGAGATATACTACCTAGACTCGGGTATAGAGTCTGTCACTCACAGCTGAGATATACCACCTAGACTGGGGTATAGAGTCTGTCACTCACAGCTGAGATATACCACCTAGACTGGGGTATAGAGTCTGTCACTCACAGTTGAGATATACTACCTAGACTGGGGTGTAGAGTCTGTCACTCACAGCTGAGATATACCACCTAGACTGAGGTATAGAGTCAGTCACTCACAGTTGAGATATACTACCTAGACTGGGGTGTAGAGTCTGTCACTCACAGCTGAGATATACCACCTAGACTGAGGTATAGAGTCTGTCACTCACAGTTGAGATATACCACCTAGACTGGGGTATAGAGTCTGTCACTCACAGTTGAGATATACTACCTAGAGTGGGGTGTAGAGTCTGTCACTCACAGTTGAGATATACTACCTAGACTGGGGTGTAGAGTCTGTCACTCACAGCTGAGATATACTACCTAGACTGGGGTGTAGAGTCTGTCACTCACAGTTGAGATATACTACCTAGACTGGGGTGTAGAGTCTGTCACTCACAGCTGAGATATACTACCTAGACTGGGGTGTAGAGTCTGTCACTCACAGCTGAGATATACCACCTAGACTGAGGTATAGAGTCTGTCACTCACAGTTGAGATATACTACCTAGACTGGGGAGTAGAGTCTGTCACTCACAGCTGAGATATACCACATAGTCTGTGGTGTAGAGTCAGTCACTCACAGCTGAGATATACCACCTAGACTGAGGTATAGAGTCTGTCACTCACAGTTGAGATATACTACCTAGACTGGGGTATAGAGTCTGTCACTCACAGCTGAGATATACCACATAGTCTGTGGTGTAGAGTCAGTCACTCACAGCTGAGATATACCACCTAGACTGAGGTATAGAGTCTGTCACTCACAGATGAGATATACTACCTAGACTGGGGTATAGAGTCTGTCACTCACAGCTGAGATATACCACCTAGACTGAGGTATAGAGTCTGTCACTCACAGCTGAGATATACCACCTAGACTGAGGTATAGAGTCAGTCACTCACAGCTGAGATATACCACCTAGACTGGGGTGTAGAGTCTGTCACTCACAGCTGAGATATACCACCTAGACTGAGGTATAGAGTCAGTCACTCACAGCTGAGATATACCACCTAGACTGGGGTGTAGAGTCAGTCACACACAGCTGAGATATACTACCTAGACTGGGGTGTAGAGTCTGTCACTCACAGCTGAGATATACCACCTAGACTGAGGTATAGAGTCTGTCATTCACAGCTGAGATATACCACATAGTCTGTGGTGTAGAGTCAGTCACTCACAGCTGAGATATACTACCTAGACTGAGGTATAGAGTCAGTCACTCACAGCTGAGATATACCACCTAGACTGGGGTGTAGAGTCAGTCACTCACAGCTGAGATATACCACCTAGACTGGGGTGTAGAGTCAGTCACTCACAGCTGAGATATACTACCTAGACTGGGGTGTAGAGTCTGTCACTCACAGCTGAGGTATACCACCTAGACTGGGGTATAGAGTCTGTCACTCACAGCTGAGATATACCACCTAGACTGGGGTATAGGGTCAGTCACTCCCAGTTGAGATATACCACCTAGACTGGGGTATAGAGTCTGTCACTCACAGCTGAGATATACCACCTAGACTGGGGTGTAGAGTCAGTCACTCACAGTTGAGATATACCACCTAGACTGGGGTGTAGAGTCAGTCACTCACAGCTGAGATATACCACCTAGACTGAGGTATAGAGTCTGTCACTCACAGCTGAGATATACTACCTAGACTGGGGTATAGAGTCAGTCACTCACAGCTGAGATATACTACCTAGACTGGGGTGTAGAGTCTATCACTCACAGCTGAGATATACCACATACTCTGTGGTGTAGAGTCAGTAACTCTCAGCTGAGATATACCACCTAGACTGAGGTATAGAGTCTGTCACTCACAGCTGAGATATACTACCTAGACTGGGGTGTAGAGTCTACTACTCACAGCTGAGATATACCACCTAGACTGGGGTATAGAGTCTGTCACTCACAGCTGAGATATACTACCTAGACTGGGGTATAGAGTCTGTCACTCACAGCTGAGATATACCACCTAGACTGGGGTGTAGAGTCAGTCACTCACAGTTGAGATATACCACCTAGACTGGGGTGTAGAGTCTGTCACTCACAGCTGAGATATACTACCTAGACTGGGGTGTAGAGTCAATCACTCTCAGCTGAGATATACCACCTAGACTGGGGTATAGAGTCTGTCACTCACAGTTGAGATATACTACCTAGACTGGGGTGTAGAGTCTGTCACTCACAGCTGAGATATACCACCTAGACTGAGGTATATAGTCAGTCACTCACAGTTGAGATATACTACCTAGACTGGGGTGTAGAGTCTGTCACTCACAGCTGAGATATACCACCTAGACTGAGGTATAGAGTCTGTCACTCACAGTTGAGATATACCACCTAGACTGGGGTATAGAGTCTGTCACTCACAGTTGAGATATACTACCTAGAGTGGGGTGTAGAGTCTGTCACTCACAGTTGAGATATACTACCTAGACTGGGGTGTAGAGTCTGTCACTCACAGCTGAGATATACTACCTAGACTGGGGTGTAGAGTCTGTCACTCACAGTTGAGATATACTACCTAGACTGGGGTGTAGAGTCTGTCACTCACAGCTGAGATATACTACCTAGACTGGGGTGTAGAGTCTGTCACTCACAGCTGAGATATACTACCTAGACTGGGGTATAGAGTCTGTCACTCACAGCTGAGATATACCACATAGTCTGTGGTGTAGAGTCAGTCACTCACAGCTGAGATATACCACCTAGACTGAGGTATAGAGTCTGTCACTCACAGATGAGATATACTACCTAGACTGGGGTATAGAGTCTGTCACTCACAGCTGAGATATACCACCTAGACTGAGGTATAGAGTCTGTCACTCACAGCTGAGATATACCACCTAGACTGAGGTATAGAGTCAGTCACTCACAGCTGAGATATACCACCTAGACTGGGGTGTAGAGTCTGTCACTCACAGCTGTGATATACCACCTAGACTGAGGTATAGAGTCAGTCACTCACAGCTGAGATATACCACCTAGACTGGGGTGTAGAGTCAGTCACTCACAGCTGAGATATACTACCTAGACTGGGGTGTAGAGTCTGTCACTCACAGCTGAGATATACCACCTAGACTGAGGTATAGAGTCTGTCATTCACAGCTGAGATATACCACCTAGACTGGGGTATAGGGTCAGTCACTCCCAGCTGAGATATACTACCTAGACTGGGGTGTAGAGTCTGTCACTCACAGTTGAGATATACTACCTAGACTGGGGTGTAGAGTCAGTCACTCACAGCTGAGATATACTACCTAGACTGAGGTATAGAGTCAGTCACTCACAGCTGAGATATACCACCTAGACTGGGGTGTAGAGTCAGTCACTCACAGCTGAGATATACCACCTAGACTGGGGTGTAGAGTCAGTCACTCACAGCTGAGATATACCACCTAGACTGGGGTATAGAGTCTGTCACTCACAGCTGAGATATACCACCTAGACTGGGGTATAGGGTCAGTCACTCCCAGTTGAGATATACCACCTAGACTGGGGTATAGAGTCTGTCACTCACAGCTGAGATATACCACCTAGACTGGGGTGTAGAGTCAGTCACTCACAGTTGAGATATACCACCTAGACTGGGGTGTAGAGTCAGTCACTCACAGCTGAGATATACCACCTAGACTGAGGTATAGAGTCTGTCACTCACAGCTGAGATATACTACCTAGACTGGGGTATAGAGTCAGTCACTCACAGCTGAGATATACTACCTAGACTGGGGTGTAGAGTCTATCACTCACAGCTGAGATATACCACATACTCTGTGGTGTAGAGTCAGTAACTCTCAGCTGAGATATACCACCTAGACTGAGGTATAGAGTCAGTCACTCACAGCTGAGATATACTACCTAGACTCGGGTATAGAGTCTGTCACTCACAGCTGAGATATACTACCTAGACAGGGGTATAGAGTCTGTCACTCACAGCTGAGATATACTACCTCGACTGGGGTGTAGAGTCTACCACTCACAGCTGAGATATACCACCTAGACTGAGGTATAGAGTCTGTCACTCACAGCTGAGATATACTACCTAGACTGGGGTGTAGAGTCTACTACTCACAGCTGAGATATACCACCTAGACTGGGGTATAGAGTCTGTCACTCACAGCTGAGATATACTACCTAGACTGGGGTATAGAGTCTGTCACTCACAGCTGAGATATACCACCTAGACTGGGGTGTAGAGTCAGTCACTCACAGTTGAGATATACCACCTAGACTGGGGTGTAGAGTCTGTCACTCACAGCTGAGATATACTACCTAGACTGGGGTGTAGAGTCAATCACTCTCAGCTGAGATATACCACCTAGACTGGGGTATAGAGTCTGTCACTCACAGCTGAGATATACTACCTAGACTGGGGTATAGAGTCTGTCACTCACAGCTGAGATATACTACCTAGACTGGGGTATAGAGTCTGTCACTCACAGCTGAGATATACCACCTAGACTGAGGTATAGAGTCTGTCACTCACAGTTGAGATATACTACCTAGACTGCGGTATAGAGTCTGTCACTCACAGCTGAGATATACCACCTAGACTGGGGTGTAGAGTCTGTCACTCACAGCTGAGATATACCACCTAGACTGGGGTATAGAGTCTGTCACTCACAGCTGAGATATACCACCTAGACTGGGGTATAGAGTCAGTCACTCACAGTTGAGATATACCACCTAGACTGGGGTATAGAGTCTGTCACTCACAGCTGAGATATACCACCTAGACTGGGGTATAGAGTCTGTCACTCACAGCTGAGATATACCACCTAGACTGGGGTGTAGAGTCAGTCACTCACAGTTGAGATATACCACCTAGACTGGGGTGTAGAGTCTGTCACTCACAGCTGAGATATACCACCTAGACTGGGGTGTAGAGTCAATCACTCTCAGCTGAGATATACCACCTAGACTGAGGTATAGAGTCAGTCACTCACAGCTCAGATATACCACCTAGACTGAGGTATAGAGTCTGTCACTCACAGCTGAGATATACTACCTAGACTGGGGTATAGAGTCAGTCACTCACAGCTGAGATATACTACCTAGACTGGGGTGTAGAGTCTGTCACTCACAGCTGAGATATACCACATACTCTGTGGTGTAGAGTCAGTAACTCTCAGCTGAGATATACCACCTAGACTGAGGTATAGAGTCAGTCACTCACAGCTGAGATATACTACCTAGACTCGGGTATAGAGTCTGTCACTCACAGCTGAGATATACTACCTAGACAGGGGTATAGAGTCTGTCACTCACAGCTGAGATATACTACCTAGACTGGGGTGTAGAGTCTACCACTCACAGCTGAGATATACCACCTAGACTGAGGTATAGAGTCTGTCACTCACAGCTGAGATATACTACCTAGACTGGGGTGTAGAGTCTGTCACTCACAGCTGAGATATACCACCTAGACTGAGGTATAGAGTCTGTCACTCACAGTTGAGATATACCACCTAGACTGGGGTATAGAGTCTGTCACTCACAGTTGAGATATACTACCTAGACAGGGGTATAGAGTCTGTCATTCACAGCTGAGATATACTACCTAGACTGGGGTGTAGAGTCTGTCACTCACAGCTGAGATATACCACCTAGACTGAGGTATAGAGTCTGTCACTCACAGTTGAGATATACCACCTAGACTGGGGTATAGAGTCTGTCACTCACAGTTGAGATATACTACCTAGACTGGGGTGTAGAGTCTGTCACTCACAGTTGAGATATACTACCTAGACTGGGGTGTACAGTCTGTCACTCACAGCTGAGATATACTACCTAGACAGGGGTGTAGAGTCTGTCACTCACAGCTGAGATATACTACCTAGACTGGGGTGTAGAGTCAGTCACTCACATCTGAGATATACCACCTAGGCTGGGGTGTAGAGTCAGTCACTCACAGCTGAGATATACCACCTAGACTGAGGTATAGAGTCAGTCACTCACAGCTGAGATATACCACCTAGACTGAGGTATAGAGTCTGTCACTCACAGCTGAGATATACCACATAGTCTGTGGTGTAGAGTCAGTCACTCACAGCTGAGATATACCACCTAGACTGAGGTATGAAGTCTGTCACTCACAGCTGAGATATACTACCTAGACTGGGGTATAGAGTCTGTCACTCACAGCTGAGATATACTACCTAGACTGAGGTGTAGAGTCAGTCACTCACAGTTGAGATATACCACCTAGACTGGGGTGTAGAGTCTGTCACTCACAGCTGAGATATACTACCTAGACTGGGGTGTAGAGTCAATCACTCTCAGCTGAGATATACCACCTAGACTGGGGTATAGAGTCTGTCACTCACAGCTGAGATATACCACCTAGACTGAGGTGTAGAGTCAGTCACTCACAGTTGAGATATACCACCTAGACTGGGGTGTAGAGTCTGTCACTCACAGCTGAGATATACTACCTAGACTGGGGTGTAGAGTCAATCACTCTCAGCTGAGATATACCACCTAGACTGAGGTATAGAGTCTGTCACTCACAGCTGAGATATACCACCTAGACTGAGGTGTAGAGTCAGTCACTCACAGTTGAGATATACCACCTAGACTGGGGTGTAGAGTCTGTCACTCACAGCTGAGATATACTACCTAGACTGGGGTGTAGAGTCAATCACTCTCAGCTGAGATATACCACCTAGACTGGGGTATAGAGTCTGTCACTCACAGCTGAGATATACTACCTAGACTGGGGTATAGAGTCTGTCACTCACAGCTGAGATATACTACCTAGACTGGGGTATAGAGTCTGTCACTCACAGCTGAGATATACCACCTAGACTGAGGTATAGAGTCTGTCACTCACAGTTGAGATATACTACCTAGACTGGGGTATAGAGTCTGTCACTCACAGCTGAGATATCCTACCTAGACTGGGGTGTAGAGTCTGTCACTCACAGCTGAGATATACCACCTAGACTGGGGTATAGAGTCTGTCACTCACAGCTGAGATATACCACCTAGACTGGGGTATAGAGTCTGTCACTCACAGCTGAGATATACTACCTAGACTGTGGTGTAGAGTCTGTCACTCACAGTTGAGATATACTACCTAGACTGGGGAGTAGAGTCTGTCACTCACAGCTGAGATATACTACCTAGCCTGGGGTGTAGAATCTGTCACTCACAGTTGAGATATACTACCTAGACTGGGGTGTAGAGTCTGTCACTCACAGCTGAGATATACTACCTAGACTGGGGTGTAGAGTCTGTCACTCACAGCTGAGATATACTACCTAGACTGGGGTGTAGAGTCAGTCACTCTCAGCTGAGATATACCACCTAGACTGAGGTATAGAGTCAGTCACTCACAGCTGAGATATACCACCTAGACTGAGGTATAGAGTCTGTCACTCACAGTTGAGATATACTACCTAGACTGGGGTGTAGAGTCTGTCACTCACAGCTGAGATATACTACCTAGACTGGGGTGTAGAGTCTGTCACTCACAGCTGAGATATACTACCTAGACTGGGGTGTAGAGTCAGTCACTCACAGCTGAGATATACCACCTAGACTGGGGTGTAGAGTCAGTCACTCACAGCTGAGATATACCACCTAGACTGGGGTGTAGAGTCAGTCACTCACAGCTGAGATATACCACCTAGACTGAGGTATAGAGTCTGTCCCTCACAGATGAGATATACTACCTAGACTGGGGTATAGAGTCTGTCACTCACAGCTGAGATATACCACCTAGACTGAGGTATAGAGTCTGTCACTCACAGCTGAGATATACCACCTAGACTGAGGTATAGAGTCAGTCACTCACAGCTGAGATATACCACCTAGACTGAGGTATAGAGTCAGTCACTCACAGCTGAGATATACCACCTAGACTGGGGTGTAGAGTCTGTCACTCACAGCTGAGATATACCACATAGTCTGTGGTGTAGAGTCAGTCACTCTCAGCTGAGATATACCACCTAGACTGAGGTATAGAGTCAGTCACTCACAGCTGAGATATACCACCTAGACTGAGGTATAGAGTCAGTCACTCACAGCTGAGATATACCACCTAGACTGGGGTGTAGAGTCAGTCACTCACAGCTGAGATATACTACCTAGACTGGGGTGTAGAGTCTGTCACTCACAGCTGAGATATACTACCTAGACTGGGGTGTAGAGTCTACCACTCACAGCTGAGATATACCACCTAGACTGAGGTATAGAGTCTGTCACTCACAGCTGAGATATACTACCTAGACTGGGGTGTAGAGTCTGTCACTCACAGCTGAGATATACCACCTAGACTGGGGTGTAGAGTCAGTCACTCACAGTTGAGATATACCACCTAGACTGGGGTGTAGAGTCAGTCACTCACAGCTGAGATATACCACCTAGACTGAGGTATAGAGTCTGTCACTCACAGCTGAGATATACTACCTAGACTGGGGTATAGAGTCAGTCACTCACAGCTGAGATATACTACCTAGACTGGGGTGTAGAGTCTATCACTCACAGCTGAGATATACCACATACTCTGTGGTGTAGAGTCAGTAACTCTCAGCTGAGATATACCACCTAGACTGAGGTATAGAGTCAGTCACTCACAGCTGAGATATACTACCTAGACTCGGGTATAGAGTCTGTCACTCACAGCTGAGATATACTACCTAGACAGGGGTATAGAGTCTGTCACTCACAGCTGAGATATACTACCTCGACTGGGGTGTAGAGTCTACCACTCACAGCTGAGATATACCACCTAGACTGAGGTATAGAGTCTGTCACTCACAGCTGAGATATACTACCTAGACTGGGGTGTAGAGTCTACTACTCACAGCTGAGATATACCACCTAGACTGGGGTATAGAGTCTGTCACTCACAGCTGAGATATACTACCTAGACTGGGGTATAGAGTCTGTCACTCACAGCTGAGATATACCACCTAGACTGGGGTGTAGAGTCAGTCACTCACAGTTGAGATATACCACCTAGACTGGGGTGTAGAGTCTGTCACTCACAGCTGAGATATACTACCTAGACTGGGGTGTAGAGTCAATCACTCTCAGCTGAGATATACCACCTAGACTGGGGTATAGAGTCTGTCACTCACAGCTGAGATATACTACCTAGACTGGGGTATAGAGTCTGTCACTCACAGCTGAGATATACTACCTAGACTGGGGTATAGAGTCTGTCACTCACAGCTGAGATATACCACCTAGACTGAGGTATAGAGTCTGTCACTCACAGTTGAGATATACTACCTAGACTGCGGTATAGAGTCTGTCACTCACAGCTGAGATATACCACCTAGACTGGGGTGTAGAGTCTGTCACTCACAGCTGAGATATACCACCTAGACTGGGGTATAGAGTCTGTCACTCACAGCTGAGATATACCACCTAGACTGGGGTATAGAGTCAGTCACTCACAGTTGAGATATACCACCTAGACTGGGGTATAGAGTCTGTCACTCACAGCTGAGATATACCACCTAGACTGGGGTATAGAGTCTGTCACTCACAGCTGAGATATACCACCTAGACTGGGGTGTAGAGTCAGTCACTCACAGTTGAGATATACCACCTAGACTGGGGTGTAGAGTCTGTCACTCACAGCTGAGATATACCACCTAGACTGGGGTGTAGAGTCAATCACTCTCAGCTGAGATATACCACCTAGACTGAGGTATAGAGTCAGTCACTCACAGCTCAGATATACCACCTAGACTGAGGTATAGAGTCTGTCACTCACAGCTGAGATATACTACCTAGACTGGGGTATAGAGTCAGTCACTCACAGCTGAGATATACTACCTAGACTGGGGTGTAGAGTCTGTCACTCACAGCTGAGATATACCACATACTCTGTGGTGTAGAGTCAGTAACTCTCAGCTGAGATATACCACCTAGACTGAGGTATAGAGTCAGTCACTCACAGCTGAGATATACTACCTAGACTCGGGTATAGAGTCTGTCACTCACAGCTGAGATATACTACCTAGACAGGGGTATAGAGTCTGTCACTCACAGCTGAGATATACTACCTAGACTGGGGTGTAGAGTCTACCACTCACAGCTGAGATATACCACCTAGACTGAGGTATAGAGTCTGTCACTCACAGCTGAGATATACTACCTAGACTGGGGTGTAGAGTCTGTCACTCACAGCTGAGATATACCACCTAGACTGAGGTATAGAGTCTGTCACTCACAGTTGAGATATACCACCTAGACTGGGGTATAGAGTCTGTCACTCACAGTTGAGATATACTACCTAGACAGGGGTATAGAGTCTGTCATTCACAGCTGAGATATACTACCTAGACTGGGGTGTAGAGTCTGTCACTCACAGCTGAGATATACCACCTAGACTGAGGTATAGAGTCTGTCACTCACAGTTGAGATATACCACCTAGACTGGGGTATAGAGTCTGTCACTCACAGTTGAGATATACTACCTAGACTGGGGTGTAGAGTCTGTCACTCACAGTTGAGATATACTACCTAGACTGGGGTGTACAGTCTGTCACTCACAGCTGAGATATACTACCTAGACAGGGGTGTAGAGTCTGTCACTCACAGCTGAGATATACTACCTAGACTGGGGTGTAGAGTCAGTCACTCACATCTGAGATATACCACCTAGGCTGGGGTGTAGAGTCAGTCACTCACAGCTGAGATATACCACCTAGACTGAGGTATAGAGTCAGTCACTCACAGCTGAGATATACCACCTAGACTGAGGTATAGAGTCTGTCACTCACAGCTGAGATATACCACATAGTCTGTGGTGTAGAGTCAGTCACTCACAGCTGAGATATACCACCTAGACTGAGGTATGAAGTCTGTCACTCACAGCTGAGATATACTACCTAGACTGGGGTATAGAGTCTGTCACTCACAGCTGAGATATACTACCTAGACTGAGGTGTAGAGTCAGTCACTCACAGTTGAGATATACCACCTAGACTGGGGTGTAGAGTCTGTCACTCACAGCTGAGATATACTACCTAGACTGGGGTGTAGAGTCAATCACTCTCAGCTGAGATATACCACCTAGACTGGGGTATAGAGTCTGTCACTCACAGCTGAGATATACCACCTAGACTGAGGTGTAGAGTCAGTCACTCACAGTTGAGATATACCACCTAGACTGGGGTGTAGAGTCTGTCACTCACAGCTGAGATATACTACCTAGACTGGGGTGTAGAGTCAATCACTCTCAGCTGAGATATACCACCTAGACTGAGGTATAGAGTCTGTCACTCACAGCTGAGATATACCACCTAGACTGAGGTGTAGAGTCAGTCACTCACAGTTGAGATATACCACCTAGACTGGGGTGTAGAGTCTGTCACTCACAGCTGAGATATACTACCTAGACTGGGGTGTAGAGTCAATCACTCTCAGCTGAGATATACCACCTAGACTGGGGTATAGAGTCTGTCACTCACAGCTGAGATATACTACCTAGACTGGGGTATAGAGTCTGTCACTCACAGCTGAGATATACTACCTAGACTGGGGTATAGAGTCTGTCACTCACAGCTGAGATATACCACCTAGACTGAGGTATAGAGTCTGTCACTCACAGTTGAGATATACTACCTAGACTGGGGTATAGAGTCTGTCACTCACAGCTGAGATATCCTACCTAGACTGGGGTGTAGAGTCTGTCACTCACAGCTGAGATATACCACCTAGACTGGGGTATAGAGTCTGTCACTCACAGCTGAGATATACCACCTAGACTGGGGTATAGAGTCTGTCACTCACAGCTGAGATATACTACCTAGACTGTGGTGTAGAGTCTGTCACTCACAGTTGAGATATACTACCTAGACTGGGGAGTAGAGTCTGTCACTCACAGCTGAGATATACTACCTAGCCTGGGGTGTAGAATCTGTCACTCACAGTTGAGATATACTACCTAGACTGGGGTGTAGAGTCTGTCACTCACAGCTGAGATATACTACCTAGACTGGGGTGTAGAGTCTGTCACTCACAGCTGAGATATACTACCTAGACTGGGGTGTAGAGTCAGTCACTCTCAGCTGAGATATACCACCTAGACTGAGGTATAGAGTCAGTCACTCACAGCTGAGATATACCACCTAGACTGAGGTATAGAGTCTGTCACTCACAGTTGAGATATACTACCTAGACTGGGGTGTAGAGTCTGTCACTCACAGCTGAGATATACTACCTAGACTGGGGTGTAGAGTCTGTCACTCACAGCTGAGATATACTACCTAGACTGGGGTGTAGAGTCAGTCACTCACAGCTGAGATATACCACCTAGACTGGGGTGTAGAGTCAGTCACTCACAGCTGAGATATACCACCTAGACTGGGGTGTAGAGTCAGTCACTCACAGCTGAGATATACCACCTAGACTGAGGTATAGAGTCTGTCCCTCACAGATGAGATATACTACCTAGACTGGGGTATAGAGTCTGTCACTCACAGCTGAGATATACCACCTAGACTGAGGTATAGAGTCTGTCACTCACAGCTGAGATATACCACCTAGACTGAGGTATAGAGTCAGTCACTCACAGCTGAGATATACCACCTAGACTGAGGTATAGAGTCAGTCACTCACAGCTGAGATATACCACCTAGACTGGGGTGTAGAGTCTGTCACTCACAGCTGAGATATACCACATAGTCTGTGGTGTAGAGTCAGTCACTCTCAGCTGAGATATACCACCTAGACTGAGGTATAGAGTCAGTCACTCACAGCTGAGATATACCACCTAGACTGAGGTATAGAGTCAGTCACTCACAGCTGAGATATACCACCTAGACTGGGGTGTAGAGTCAGTCACTCACAGCTGAGATATACTACCTAGACTGGGGTGTAGAGTCTGTCACTCACAGCTGAGATATACTACCTAGACTGGGGTGTAGAGTCTACCACTCACAGCTGAGATATACCACCTAGACTGAGGTATAGAGTCTGTCACTCACAGCTGAGATATACTACCTAGACTGGGGTGTAGAGTCTGTCACTCACAGCTGAGATATACCACCTAGACTGAGGTATAGAGTCTGTCACTCACAGTTGAGATATACCACCTAGACTGGGGTATAGAGTCTGTCACTCACAGTTGAGATATACTACCTAGACAGGGGTATAGAGTCTGTCACTCACAGCTGAGATATACTACCTAGACTGGGGTGTAGAGTCTGTCACTCACAGCTGAGATATACCACCTAGACTGAGGTATAGAGTCTGTCACTCACAGTTGAGATATACCACCTAGACTGGGGTATAGAGTCTGTCACTCACAGCTGAGATATACTACCTAGACTGGGGTATAGAGTCAGTCACTCTCAGCTGAGATATACCACCTAGACTGAGGTATAGAATCAGTCACTCACAGCTGAGATATACCACCTAGACTGAGGTATAGAGTCTGTCACTCACAGTTGAGATATACTACCTAGACTGGGGTGTAGAGTCTGTCACTCACAGCTGAGATATACCACCTAGACTGGGGTGTAGAGTCAGTCACTCACAGCTGAGATATACTACCTAGACTGGGGTGTAGAGTCTGTCACTCACAGTTGAGATATACTACCTAGACTGGGGTGTAGAGACTGTAACTCACAGCTGAAATATACTACCTAGACTGGGGTGTAGAGTCTGTCACTCACAGCTGAGATATACTCCCTAGACTGGGGTGTAGAGTCAGTCACTCACAGCTGAGATATACCACCTAGACTGAGGTATGGAGTCTGTCACTCACAGCTGAGATATACTACCTAGACTGGGGTATAGAATCTGTCACTCACAGCTGAGATATACCACCTAGACTGAGGTATAGAGTCTGTCACTCACAGTTGAGATATACTACCTAGACTGGGGTATAGAGTCTGTCACTCACAGCTGAGATATACTACCTAGACTGGGGTGTAGAGTCTGTCACTCACAGCTGAGATATACCACCTAGACTGGGGTATAGAGTCTGTCACTCACAGCTGAGATATACCACCTAGACTGGGGTATAGAGTCAGTCACTCACAGTTGAGATATACCACCTAGACTGGGGTATAGAGTCTGTCACTCACAGCTGAGATATACCACCTAGACTGGGGTATAGAGTCTGTCACTCACAGCTGAGATATACCACCTAGACTGGGGTGTAGAGTCAGTCACTCACAGCTGAGATATACCACCTAGACTGAGGTATAGAGTCAGTCACTCACAGCTGAGATATACCACCTAGACTGAGGTATAGAGTCTGTCACTCACAGCTGAGATATACTACCTAGACTGGGGTATAGAGTCAGTCACTCACAGCTGAGATATACTACCTAGACTGGGGTGTAGAGTCTGTCACTCACAGCTGAGATATACCACATACTCTGTGGTGTAGAGCCAGTAACTCTCAGCTGAGATATACCACCTAGACTGAGGTATAGAGTCAGTCACTCACAGCTGAGATATACTACCTAGACTCGGGTATAGAGTCTGTCACTCACATCTGAGATATACTACCTTGACAGGGGTATAGAGTCTGTCACTCACAGCTGAGATATACTACCTAGACTGGGGTGTAGAGTCTACCACTCACAGCTGAGATATACCACCTAGACTGAGGTATAGAGTCTGTCACTCACAGCTGAGATATACTACCTAGACTGGGGTGTAGAGTCTGTCACTCACAGCTGAGATATACCACCTAGACTGAGGTATAGAGTCTGTCACTCACAGTTGAGATATACCACCTAGACTGGGGTATAGAGTCTGTCACTCACAGTTGAGATATACTACCTAGACAGGGGTATAGAGTCTGTCACTCACAGCTGAGATATACTACCTAGACTGGGGTGTAGAGTCTGTCACTCACAGCTGAGATATACCACCTAGACTGAGGTATAGAGTCTGTCACTCACAGTTGAGATATACCACCTAGACTGGGGTATAGAGTCTGTCACTCACAGTTGAGATATACTACCTAGACTGGGGTGTAGAGTCTGTCACTCACAGTTGAGATATACTACCTAGACTGGGGTGTACAGTCTGTCACTCACAGCTGAGATATACTACCTAGACTGGGGTGTAGAGTCTGTCACTCACAGCTGAGATATACTACCTAGACTGGGGTTTAGAGTCAGTCACTCTCAGCTGAGATATACCTACCTAGACTGAGGTATAGAGTCAGTCACTCACAGCTGAGATATACCACCTAGACTGAGGTATAGAGTCTGTCACTCACAGTTGAGATATACTACCTAGACTGGGGTGTAGAGTCTGTCACTCACAGCTGTGATATACCACCTAGACTGGGGTGTAGAGTCTGTCACTCACAGCTGAGATATACTACCTAGACTGGGGTGTAGAGTCTGTCACTCACAGTTGAGATATACTACCTAGACTGGGGTGTAGAGACTGTCACTCACAGCTGAGATATACTACCTAGACTTGGGTGTAGAGTCTGTCACTCACAGCTGAGATATACTCCCTAGACTGGGGTGTAGAGTCAGTCACTCACAGCTGAGATATACCACCTAGACTGGGGTGTAGAGTCAGTCACTCACAGCTGAGATATACCACCTAGACTGAGGTATAGAGTCAGTCACTCACAGCTGAGATATACCACCTAGACTGAGGTATAGAATCTGTCACTCACAGCTGAGATATACCACATAGTCTGTGGTGTAGAGTCAGTCACTCACAGCTGAGATATACCACCTAGACTGAGGTATGGAGTCTGTCACTCACAGCTGAGATATACTACCTAGACTGGGGTATAGAGTCTGTCACTCACAGCTGAGATATACCACCTAGACTGAGGTATAGAGTCTGTCACTCACAGCTGAGATATACCACCTAGACTGAGGTATAGAGTCAGTCACTCACAGCTGAGATATACCACCTAGACTGGGGTATAGACTCTGTCACTCACAGCTGAGATATACCACCTAGACTGGGGTGTAGAGTCAGTCACTCACAGCTGAGATATACTACCTAGACTGGGGTGTAGAGTCTGTCACTCACAGCTGAGATATACCACCTAGACTGGGGTATAGAGTCAGTCACTCACAGCTGAGATATACTACCTAGACTGGGGTGTAGAGTCTGTCACTCACAGCTGAGATATACCACCTAGACTGAGGTATAGAGTCTGTCATTCACAGCTGAGATATACCACATAGTCTGTGGTGTAGAGTCAGTCACTCACAGCTGAGATATACTACCTAGACTGAGGTATAGAGTCAGTCACTCACAGCTGAGATATACCACCTAGGCTGGGGTGTAGAGTCAGTCACTCACAGCTGAAATATACCACCTAGACTGGGGTGTAGAGTCAGTCACTCACAGCTGAGATATACTACCTAGACTGGGGTGTAGAGTCTGTCACTCACAGCTGAGATATACCACCTAGACTGGGGTATAGAGTCTGTCACTCATAGCTGAGATATACCACCTAGACTGGGGTATAGAGTCAGACACTCACAGTTGAGATATACCAGCTAGACTGGGGTATAGAGTCTGTCACTCACAGCTGAGATATACCACCTAGACTGGGGTATAGAGTCTGTCACTCACAGCTGAGATATACCACCTAGACTGGGGTGTAGAGTCAGTCACTCACAGTTGAGATATACCACCTAGACTGGGGTGTAGAGTCTGTCACTCACAGCTGAGATATACTACCTAGACTGGGGTGTAGAGTCAGTCACTCTCAGCTGAGATATACCACATAGACTGAGTTATAGAGTCAGTCACTCACAGCTGAGATATACCACCTAGACTGAGGTATAGAGTCTGTCACTCACAGCTGAGATATACTACCTAGACTGGGGTATAGAGTCAGTCACTCACAGCTGAGATATACTACCTAGACTGGGGTGTAGAGTCTGTCACTCACAGCTGAGATATACCACCTAGACTGGGGTGTAGAGTCAGTCACTCACAGTTGAGATATACCACCTAGACTGGGGTGTAGAGTCTGTCACTCACAGCTGAGATATACTACCTAGACTGGGGTGTAGAGTCTGTCACTCACAGTTGAGATATACTACCTAGACTGGGGTGTAGAGACTGTCACTCACAGCTGAGATATACTACCTAGACTGGGGTGTAGAGTCTGTCACTCACAGCTGAGATATACTCCCTAGACTGGGGTGTAGAGTCAGTCACTCACAGCTGAGATATACCACCTAGACTGGGGTGTAGAGTCAGTCACTCACAGCTGAGATATACCACCTAGACTGAGGTATAGAGTCAGTCACTCACAGCTGAGATATACCACCTAGACTGAGGTATAGAATCTGTCACTCACAGCTGAGATATACCACATAGTCTGTGGTGTAGAGTCAGTCACTCACAGCTGAGATATACCACCTAGACTGAGGTATGGAGTCTGTCACTCACAGCTGAGATATACTACCTAGACTGGGGTATAGAGTCTGTCACTCACAGCTGAGATATACCACCTAGACTGAGGTATAGAGTCAGTCACTCACAGCTGAGATATACCACCTAGACTGGGGTATAGAGTCTGTCACTCACAGCTGAGATATACCACCTAGACTGGGGTGTAGAGTCAGTCACTCACAGCTGAGATATACTACCTAGACTGGGGTGTAGAGTCTGTCACTCACAGCTGAGATATACCACCTAGACTGGGGTATAGAGTCAGTCACTCACAGCTGAGATATACTACCTAGACTGTGGTGTAGAGTCTGTCACTCACAGCTGAGATATACCACCTAGACTGAGGTATAGAGTCTGTCATTCACAGCTGAGATATACCACATAGTCTGTGGTGTAGAGTCAGTCACTCACAGCTGAGATATACTACCTAGACTGAGGTATAGAGTCAGTCACTCACAGCTGAGATATACCACCTAGGCTGGGGTGTAGAGTCAGTCACTCACAGCTGAGATATACCACCTAGACTGGGGTGTAGAGTCAGTCACTCACAGCTGAGATATACTACCTAGACTGGGGTGTAGAGTCTGTCACTCACAGCTGAGATATACCACCTAGACTGGGGTATAGAGTCTGTCACTCATAGCTGAAATATACCACCTAGACTGGGGTATAGAGTCAGACACTCACAGTTGAGATATACCACCTAGACTGGGGTATAGAGTCTGTCACTCACAGCTGAGATATACCACCTAGACTGGGGTATAGAGTCTGTCACTCACAGCTGAGATATACCACCTAGACTGGGGTGTAGAGTCAGTCACTCACAGTTGAGATATACCACCTAGACTGGGGTGTAGAGTCTGTCACTCACAGCTGAGATATACTACCTAGACTGGGGTGTAGAGTCAGTCACTCTCAGCTGAGATATACCACCTAGACTGAGTTATAGAGTCAGTCACTCACAGCTGAGATATACCACCTAGACTGAGGTATAGAGTCTGTCACTCACAGCTGAGATATACTACCTAGACTGGGGTATAGAGTCAGTCACTCACAGCTGAGATATACTACCTAGACTGGGGTGTAGAGTCTATCACTCACAGCTGAGATATACCACATACTCTGTGGTGTAGAGTCAGTAACTCTCAGCTGAGATATACCACCTAGACTGAGGTATAGAGTCAGTCACTCACAGCTGAGATATACTAACTAGACTCAGGTATAGAGTCTGTCACTCACAGCTGAGATATACTACCTAGACAGGGGTATAGAGTCTGTCACTCACAGCTGAGATATACTACCTAGACTGGGGTGTAGAGTCTACCACTCACAGCTGAGATATACCACCTAGACTGAGGTATAGAGTCTGTCACTCACAGCTGAGATATACTACCTAGACTGGGGTGTAGAGTCTACCACTCACAGCTGAGATATACCACCTAGACTGGGGTATAGAGTCTGTCACTCACAGCTGAGATATACTACCTAGACTGGGGTATAGAGTTTGTCACTCACAGCTGAGATATACTACCTAGACTGGGGTGTAGAGTCTGTCACTCACAGCTGAGATATACCACCTAGACTGGGGTATAGAGTCTGTCACTCACAGCTGAGATATACCACCTAGACTGGGGTATAGAGTCAGACACTCACAGTTGAGATATACCACCTAGACTGGGGTATAGAGTCTGTCACTCACAGCTGAGATATACCACCTAGACTGGGGTATAGAGTCTGTCACTCACAGCTGAGATATACCACCTAGACTGGGGTGTAGAGTCAGTCACTCACAGTTGAGATATACCACCTAGACTGGGGTGTAGAGTCTGTCACTCACAGCTGAGATATACTACCTAGACTGGGGTGTAGAGTCAGTCACTCTCAGCTGAGATATACCACCTAGACTGAGTTATAGAGTCAGTCACTCACAGCTGAGATATACCACCTAGACTGAGGTATAGAGTCTGTCACTCACAGCTGAGATATACTACCTAGACTGGGGTATAGAGTCAGTCACTCACAGCTGAGATATACTACCTAGACTGGGGTGTAGAGTCTATCACTCACAGCTGAGATATACCACATACTCTGTGGTGTAGAGTCAGTAACTCTCAGCTGAGATATACCACCTAGACTGACGTATAGAGTCAGTCACTCACAGCTGAGATATACTACCTAGACTCGGGTATAGAGTCTGTCACTCACAGCTGAGATATACTACCTAGACAGGGGTATAGAGTCTGTCACTCACAGCTGAGATATACTACCTAGACTGGGGTGTAGAGTCTACCACTCACAGCTGAGATATACCACCTAGACTGAGGTATAGAGTCTGTCACTCACAGCTGAGATATACTACCTAGACTGGGGTGTAGAGTCTACCACTCACAGCTGAGATATACCACCTAGACTGGGGTATAGAGTCTGTCACTCACAGCTGAGATATACTACCTAGACTGGGGTATAGAGTTTGTCACTCACAGCTGAGATATACTACCTAGACTGGGGTATAGAGTCTGTCACTCACAGCTGAGATATACCACCTAGACTGAGGTAAAGAGTCTGTCACTCACAGTTGAGATATACTACCTAGACTGGGGTGTAGAGTCAGTCACTCACAGTTGAGATATACCACCTAGACTGGGGTGTAGAGTCTGTCACTCACAGCTGAGATATACTACCTAGACTGGGGTGTAGAGTCAGTCACTCTCAGCTGAGATATACCACCTAGACTGAGTTATAGAGTCAGTCACTCACAGCTGAGATATACCACCTAGACTGAGGTATAGAGTCTGTTACTCACAGCTGAGATATACTACCTAGACTGGGGTGTAGAGTCTATCACTCACAGCTGAGATATACCACATACTCTGTGGTGTAGAGTCAGTAACTCTCAGCTGAGATATACCACCTAGACTGAGGTATAGAGTCAGTCACTCACAGCTGAGATATACTACCTAGACTCGGGTATAGAGTCTGTCACTCACAGCTGAGATATACTACCTAGACAGGGGTATAGAGTCTGTCACTCACAGCTGAGATATACTACCTAGACTGGGGTGTAGAGTCTACCACTCACAGCTGAGATATACCACCTAGACTGAGGTATAGAGTCTGTCACTCACAGCTGAGATATACTACCTAGACTGGGGTGTAGAGTCTACCACTCACAGCTGAGATATACCACCTAGACTGGGGTATAGAGTCTGTCACTCACAGCTGAGATATACTACCTAGACTGGGGTATAGAGTTTGTCACTCACAGCTGAAATATACTACCTAGACTGGGGTATAGAGTCTGTCACTCACAGCTGAGATATACCACCTAGACTGAGGTAAAGAGTCTGTCACTCACAGTTGAGATATACTACCTAGACTGGGGTATAGAGTCTGTCACTGACAGCTGAGATATACTACCTAGACTGGGGTGTAGAGTCTGTCACTCACAGCTGAGATATAGCACCTAGACTGGGGTATAGAGTCTGTCACTCACAGCTGAGATATACCACCTAGACTGGGGTATAGAGTCAGTCACTCACAGTTGAGATATACCACCTAGACTGGGGTATAGAGTCTGTCACTCACAGCTGAGATATACCACCTAGACTGGGGTATAGAGTCTGTCACTCACAGCTGAGATATACCACCTAGACTGGGGTGTAGAGTCAGTCACTCACAGTTGAGATATAACACCTAGACTGGGGTGTAGAGTCTGTCACTCACAGCTGAGATATACCACCTAGACTGGGGTATAGAGTCTGTCACTCACAGCTGAGATATACCACCTAGACTGGGGTGTAGAGTCAGTCACTCACAGTTGAGATATAACACCTAGACTGGGGTGTAGAGTCTGTCACTCACAGCTGAGATATACTACCTAGACTGGGGTATAGAGTCAGTCACTCAAAGCTGAGATATACTACCTAGACTGGGGTGTAGAGTCAGTAACTCTCAGCTGAGATATACCACCTAGACTGAGGTATAGAGTCAGTCACTCACAGCTGAGATATACTACCTAGACTCGGGTATAGAGTCTGTCACTCACAGCTGAGATATACTACCTAGACAGGGGTATAGAGTCTGTCACTCACAGCTGAGATATACTACCTAGACTGGGGTGTAGAGTCTACCACTCACAGCTGAGATATAACACCTAGACTGAGGTATAGAGTCTGTCACTCACAGCTGAGATATACTACCTAGACTGGGGTGTAGAGTCTACCACTCACAGCTGAGATATACCACCTAGACTGGAGTATAGAGTCTACCACTCACAGCTGAGATATACTACCTAGACTGGGGTATAGAGTCTGTCACTCACAGCTGAAATATACTACCTAGACTGGGGTATAGAGTCTGTCACTCACAGCTGAGATATACCACCTAGACTGAGGTATAGAGTCTGTCACTCACAGTTGAGATATACTACCTAGACTGGGGTATAGAGTCTGTCACTCACAGCTGAGATATATTACCTAGACTGGGGTGTAGAGTCTGTCTCTCACAGTTGAGATATTCCACATAGTCTGTGGTGTAGAGTCAGTCACTCACAGCTGAGATATACCACCTAGACTGAGGTGTAGAGTCTACCACTCCCTACCACAGCTGAGATATGCCACCTAGACTGGGGTGTAGAGTCTGCCACTCCCTACCACAGCTGAGATATGCCACCTAGACTGGGATGTAGAGGCTGTCACTCCCTAACACAGCTGAGATATACCACCTAGACTGGGGTGTAGAGTCTGCCACTCCCTACCACAGCTGAGATATGCCACCTAGACTGGGATGTAGAGGCTGTCACTCCCTAACACAGCTGAGATACACCACCTAGACTGGGGTGTTGAGTCTACCATTCCCTACCACAGCTTAGATATACCACCTAGACTGGGGTGTAGACTCTGTTACTCCCTAACACAGCTGAGATATACCATGTAGACTGGGGTGTAGAGTCTACCACTCCCTAACACAGCTGAGATATACCACGTAGACTGGGGTTTAGAGTCTGTCACTCCCTACCACAGCTGAGATACACCACCTAGACTGGGGTGTTGAGTCTGTCACTGCCTACCACAGCTGAGATATACCACGTAGAATGGGGTGTAGAGTCTGTCACTCCCTACCACAGCTGAGATACACCACCTAGACTGGGGTGTAGAGTCTACCACTCCCTACCACAGCTGAGATATACCACCTAGACTGGGGTGTAGAGTCTGCCACTCCCTACCACAGCTGAGATATACCACCTAGACTGCGGTGTAGAGTCTACCACTCCCTACCATAGCAGAGATATACTACCTAGACTGGAGTGTTGAGTCTACCACAGCTGAGATATACCACCTAGACTGGGGTGTAGAGTCTACCACTCCCTACCACAGACGAGATATACCACCTAGACTGGGGTGTAGAGTCTGTCACTCCCTACCACAGCTGAGATATTGCACCTAGACAGGGGTGTAGAGTCTACCACTCCCTACGACAGCTGAGATATACCACCTAGACTGGGGTGTAGAGTCTGTCACTCCCTACCACAGCTAAGATATGCCACCTAGACTGGGGTGTAGAGTCTACCACTCCCTAACACAGCTAAGATATACCACGTAGACTGGGGCGTAGAGTCTGTCACTCCCTACCACAGCTGAGATACACCACCTAGACTGGGGTGTAGAGTCTGTCACTCCCTACCACAGCTGAGATACACCACCTAGACTGGGGTGTAGAGTCTACCACTCCCTAACACAGCTGAGATATACCACCTAGACTGGGGTGTAGAGTCTGTCACTCCCTAACACAGCTGAGATATACCACCTAGACTGCGGTGTAGAGTCTACCACTCCCTAACACAGCTGAGATATACCACCTAGACTGGGGTGTAGAGTCTGTTACTCCCTACCACAACTGAGATATACCACCTAGACTGGGGTGTAGAGTCTACCACTCCCTACCACAACTGAGATATACCACCTAGACTGGGGTGTAGAGTCTGTCACTCCCTACCATAACTGAGATATACCACCTAGACTGGGGTGTAGAGGCCGTGACTCCCTACCACAGCTGAGATATACCGCATAGACTGAGGTGTAGAGTCTGTCACTCTCTACCACAGCTAAGATATACCACCTAGACTGGGGTGTAGAGTCTGTCACTCCCTAACACAGCTGAGATATACCACCTAGACTGGGGTGTAGAGTTTACCACTCCCTACCACAGCTGAGATATACCACCTAGACTGGGGTGTAGAGTCTGTCACTCCCTACCACAGCTGAGATATACCACGTAGACTGGGGTGTTGAGTCTACCACTCCCTACCACAGCTGAGATATACCACGTAGACTGGGGTGTAGAGTCTGTCACTCCCTACCACAGCTAAGATATGCCACCTAGACTGGGGTGTAGAGTCTACCATTCCCTACCACAGCTGAGATATACCACCTAGACTGGGGTGTAGAGTCTACCACTCCCTACCACAGATGAGATATACCACCTAGACTGGGGTGTAGAGTCTGTCACTCCCTACCACAGCTGAGATATAGCACCTTGACTGGGGTGTAGAGTCTGTTACTCCCTACCACAGCTGAGATATACCACCTAGACTGGAGTGTAGAGTCTACCACAGCTGAGATATACCACCTAGACTGGGGTGTAGAGTCTACCATTCCCTACCACAGCTTAGATATACCACCTAGACTGCGGTGTAGAGTCTACCACTCCCTACCACAGCAGAGATATACTACCTAGACTGGGGTGTAGACTCTGTTACTTCCTAACACAGCTGAGATATACCATGTAGACTGGGGTGTAGAGTCTACCACTCCCTAACACAGCTGAGATATACCACGTAGACTGGGGTGTAGAGTCTGTCACTGCCTACCACAAGTGAGATATACCACCTAGACTGGGGTGTAGAGTCTGTCACTGCCTACCACAACTGAGATATACCACCTAGACTGGGGTGTAGAGTCTGTCACTCCATACCACAGCTGAGATATACCACCTAGACTGGGGTGTAGAGTCTACCACTCCCTACCACAGCTGAGATATACCACCTAGACTGGGGTGTAGAGTCTGTCACTCCCTAACACTGCTGAGATATACCACCTAGACTGGGGTGTAGAGTCTACCACTCCCTAACACAGCTGAGATATACAACCTAGACTGGGGTGTAGAGTCTGCCACTCCCTAACACTGCTGAGATATACCACCTAGACTGGAGTGTAGAGTCTACCACAGCTGAGATATACCACCTAGACTGGGGTGTAGAGTCTACCATTCCCTACCACAGCTGAGATATACCACCTAGACTGCGGTGTAGAGTCTACCACTCCCTACCACAGCAGAGATATACTACCTAGACTGGAGTGTTGAGTCTACCACTCCCTACCACAGCTGAGATATACCACCTAGACTGGGGTGTAGAGTCTACCACTCCCTACCACAGATGATATATACCACCTAGACTGGGGTGTAGAGTCTGTCACTCCCTACCACAGCTGAGATATAGCACCTAGACTGGGGTGTAGAGTCTGTCACTCCCTCCCACAGCTGAGATATACCACCTAGACTGGGGTGTAGAGTCTACCACTCGCTACCACAGCTGAGATATACCACCTAGACTGGGGTGTAGAGTCTGTCACTCCGTACCACAGCTAAGATATGCCACCTAGACTGGGGTATAGAGTCTACCACTCCCTAACACAGCTGAGATATACCACGTAGACTGGGGCGTAGAGTCTGTCACTCCCTACCACAGCTGAGATACACCACCTAGACTGGGGTGTAGAGTCTGTCACTCCCTACCACAGCTGAGATACACCACCTAGACTGGGGTGTAGAGTCTGTCACTCCCTACCATAGCTCAGATATACCACCTAGACTGGGGTGTAGAGTCTGTCACTCCCTACCACAGCTGAGATATACCACCTAGACTGGGGTGTAGAATCTGCCACTCCCTACCACAGCTGAGATATGCCACCTAGACTGGGGTGTAGAGTCTGCCACTCCCTACCACAGCTGAGATATGCCACCTAGACTGGGGTGTAGAGTCTACCACTCCCTACCACAACTGAGATATACAACCTAGACTGGGGTGTAGAGTCTGTCACTCCCTACCACAGCTGAGATATACCACCTAGACTGGGGTGTAGAATCTGCCACTCCTTACAACAGCTGAGATATGCCACCTAGACTGGGGTGTAGAGGCTGTCACTCCCTACCACAGCTGAGATACACCACCTAGACTGGGGTGTAGAGTCTACCACTCCCTACCACAGCAGAGATATACTACCTAGACTGGGGTGTTGAGTCTACCACTCCCTACCACAGCTGAGATATACCACCTAGACTGGGGTGTAGAGTCTACCACTCCCTACCACAACTGAGATATACAACCTAGACTGGGGTGTAGAGTCTGTCACTCTCTACCACAGCTAAGATATACCACCTAGACTGGGGTGTAGAGTCTGTCACCCCCTACCACAGCTGAGATATACCACCTAGACTGGGGTGTTGAGTCTACCACTCCCTACCACAGCTTAGATATACCACCTAGACTGGGGTGTAGAGTCTACCACTCCCTACCACAGATGATATATACCACCTAGACTGGGGTGTAGAGTCTGTCACTCCCTACCACAGCTGAGATATAGCACCTAGACTGGGGTGTAGAGTCTGTCACTCCCTACCACAGCTGAGATATACCACCTAGACTGGGGTGTAGAGTCTGTCACTCCGTACCACAGCTAAGATATGCCACCTAGACTGGGGTATAGAGTCTACCACTCCCTAACACAGCTGCGATATACCACGTAGACTGGGGCGTAGAGTCTGTCACTCCCTACCACAGCTGAGATACACCACCTAGACTGGGGTGTAGAGTCTGTCACTCCCTACCACAGCTGAGATACACCACCTAGACTGGGGTGTAGAGTCTGTCACTCCCTACCATAGCTCAGATATACCACCTAGACTGGGGTGTAGAGTCTGTCACTCCCTACCACAGCTGAGATATACCACCTAGACTGGGGTGTAGAATCTGCCACTCCCTACCACAGCTGAGATATGCCACCTAGACTGGGGTGTAGAGTCTGCCACTCCCTACCACAGCTGAGATATGCCACCTAGACTGGGGTGTAGAGTCTACCACTCCCTACCACAACTGAGATATACAACCTAGACTGGGGTGTAGAGTCTGTCACTCCCTACCACAGCTGAGATATAGCACCTAGACTGGGGTGTAGAATCTGCCACTCCCTACAACAGCTGAGATATGCCACCTAGACTGGGGTGTAGAGGCTGTCACTCCCTACCACAACTGAGATATACCACCTAGACTGGGGTGTAGAGTCTGTCACTCTCTACCACAGCTAAGATATACCACCTAGACTGGGGTGTAGAGTCTGTCACCCCCTACCACAGCTTAGATATACCACCTAGACTGGGGTGTAGAGTCTACCACTCCCTACCACAACTGAGATATACAACCTAGACTGGGGTGTAGAGTCTGTCACTCTCTACCACAGCTAAGATATACCACCTAGACTGGGGTGTAGAGTCTGTCACCCCCTACCACAGCTGAGATATACCACCTAGACTGGGGTGTTGAGTCTACCACTCCCTACCACAGCTTAGATATACCACCTAGACTGGGGTGTAGAGTCTACCACTCCCTACCACAGCAGAGATATACTACCTAGACTGGGGTGTTGAGTCTACCACTCCCTACCACAGCTGAGATATACCACGTAGACTGGGGTGTAGAGTCTACCACTCCCTACCACAGCTGAGATATACCACCTAGACTGGGGTGTAGACTCTGTTACTCCCTAACACAGCTGAGATATACCATGTAGACTGGGGTGTAGAGTCTACCACTCCCTACCACAGCTGAGATATACCACCTAGACTGGGGTGTAGACTCTGTTACTCCCTAACACAGCTGAGATATACCATGTAGACTGGGGTGTAGAGTCTACCACTCCCTACCACAGCTGAGATATACCACCTAGATTGGGGTGTTGAGTCTGTCACCCCCTACCACAGCTGAGATACACCACCTAGACTGGGGTGTAGAGTATGCCACTCCCTACCACAGCTGAGATATACCACGTAGACTGGGGTGTAGAGTCTGTCACTCCCTACCACAGCTAAGATATGCCACCTAGACTGGGGTGTAGAGTCTGTCACTCCCTAACACTGCTGAGATATACCACCTAGACTGGGGTGTAGAGTCTACCACTCCCTAACACAGCTGAGATACACCACCTAGACTGGGGTGTAGAGTCTGTCACTCCCTACCACAGCAGAGATATACAACCTAGACTGGGGTGTTGTGTCTACCACGCCCTACCACAGCTGAGATATACCACCTAGACTGGGGTGTAGAGTCTGTCACTCCCTAACACTGCTGAGATATACCACCTAGACTGGGGTGTAGAGTCTACCACTCCCTACCACAGCTGAGATACACCACCTAGACTGGGGTGTAGTGTCTACCACGCCCTACCACAGCTGAGATATACCACCTAGACTGGGGCGTAGAGTCTACCACTCCCTAACACAGCTCAGATATACCACGTAGACTGGGGTGTAGAGTCTGTCACTCCCTACCACAGCTGAGATACACCACCTAGACTGGGGCGTAGAGTCTACCACTCCCTAACACAGCTGAGATATACCATGTAGACTGGGGTGTAGAGTCTGTCACTCTCTACCACAGCTAAGATATACCACGTAGACTGGGGTGTAGAGTCTGTCACTCCCTACTACAGCGGAGATATACCACCTAGACTGGGGTGTAGAGTCTGTCACTCCGTACCACAGCTAAGATATGCCACCTAGACTGGGGTATAGAGTCTACCACTCCCTAACACAGCTGCGATATACCACGTAGACTGGGGCGTAGAGTCTGTCACTCCCTACCACAGCTGAGATACACCACCTAGACTGGGGTGTAGAGTCTGTCACTCCCTACCACAGCTGAGATACACCACCTAGACTGGGGTGTAGAGTCTGTCACTCCCTACCATAGCTCAGATATACCACCTAGACTGGGGTGTAGAGTCTGTCACTCCCTACCACAGCTGAGATATACCACCTAGACTGGGGTGTAGAATCTGCCACTCCCTACCACAGCTGAGATATGCCACCTAGACTGGGGTGTAGAGTCTGCCACTCCCTACCACAGCTGAGATATGCCACCTAGACTGGGGTGTAGAGTCTACCACTCCCTACCACAACTGAGATATACAACCTAGACTGGGGTGTAGAGTCTGTCACTCCCTACCACAGCTGAGATATAGCACCTAGACTGGGGTGTAGAATCTGCCACTCCCTACAACAGCTGAGATATGCCACCTAGACTGGGGTGTAGAGGCTGTCACTCCCTACCACAACTGAGATATACCACCTAGACTGGGGTGTAGAGTCTGTCACTCTCTACCACAGCTAAGATATACCACCTAGACTGGGGTGTAGAGTCTGTCACCCCCTACCACAGCTTAGATATACCACCTAGACTGGGGTGTAGAGTCTACCACTCCCTACCACAACTGAGATATACAACCTAGACTGGGGTGTAGAGTCTGTCACTCTCTACCACAGCTAAGATATACCACCTAGACTGGGGTGTAGAGTCTGTCACCCCCTACCACAGCTGAGATATACCACCTAGACTGGGGTGTTGAGTCTACCACTCCCTACCACAGCTTAGATATACCACCTAGACTGGGGTGTAGAGTCTACCACTCCCTACCACAGCAGAGATATACTACCTAGACTGGGGTGTTGAGTCTACCACTCCCTACCACAGCTGAGATATACCACGTAGACTGGGGTGTAGAGTCTACCACTCCCTACCACAGCTGAGATATACCACCTAGACTGGGGTGTAGTCTCTGTTACTCCCTAACACAGCTGAGATATACCATGTAGACTGGGGTGTAGAGTCTACCACTCCCTACCACAGCTGAGATATACCACCTAGACTGGGGTGTAGACTCTGTTACTCCCCAACACAGCTGAGATATACCATGTAGACTGGGGTGTAGAGTCTACCACTCCCTACCACAGCTGAGATATACCACCTAGATTGGGGTGTTGAGTCTGTCACCCCCTACCACAGCTGAGATACACCACCTAGACTGGGGTGTAGAGTATGCCACTCCCTACCACAGCTGAGATATACCACGTAGACTGGGGTGTAGAGTCTGTCACTCCCTACCACAGCTAAGATATGCCACCTAGACTGGGGTGTAGAGTCTGTCACTCCCTAACACTGCTGAGATATACCACCTAGACTGGGGTGTAGAGTCTACCACTCCCTAACACAGCTGAGATACACCACCTAGACTGGGGTGTAGAGTCTGTCACTCCCTACCACAGCAGAGATATACAACCTAGACTGGGGTGTTGTGTCTACCACGCCCTACCACAGCTGAGATATACCACCTAGACTGGGGTGTAGAGTCTGTCACTCCCTAACACTGCTGAGATATACCACCTAGACTGGGGTGTAGAGTCTACCACTCCCTACCACAGCTGAGATACACCACCTAGACTGGGGTGTAGTGTCTACCACGCCCTACCACAGCTGAGATATACCACCTAGACTGGGGCGTAGAGTCTACCACTCCCTAACACAGCTCAGATATACCACGTAGACTGGGGTGTAGAGTCTGTCACTCCCTACCACAGCTGAGATACACCACCTAGACTGGGGCGTAGAGTCTACCACTCCCTAACACAGCTGAGATATACCATGTAGACTGGGGTGTAGAGTCTGTCACTCTCTACCACAGCTAAGATATACCACGTAGACTGGGGTGTAGAGTCTGTCACTCCCTACTACAGCGGAGATATACCACCTAGACTGGGGTGTAGAGTCTGTCACTCCCTACCACAACTGAGATATACCACCTAGACTGGGGTGTAGAGTCTGTCACTCCCTACCACAACTGAGATATACCACCTAGACTGGGGTGTAGAGTCTACCACTCCCTACCACAGCTGAGATATGCCACCTAGACTGGGGTGTAGAGTCTGTCACTCCCTACCACAACTGAGATATACCACCTAGACTGGGGTGTAGAGTCTACCACTCCCTATCACAGCTGAGATATGCCACCTAGACTGGGGTGTAGAGTCTGTCACTCCCTACCACAGCTGAGATATACCACCTAGACTGGGGTGTAGAGTCTACCACTCCCTACCACAGCTGAGATATGCCACCTAGACTGGGGTGTAGAGTTTGTCACTCCCTACCACAGCTGAGATATACCACCAAACATTATATAATTTTTTTTAGATTTGTTGAATAGTTTATGATTTACATGAAGTTTCCTTTTTAGAATGTTTTGTTTTTATTTTCCTCAACATCTTCTTGACTGATGTTACATGTGTCAACTTATCTCCACCATTATATTCCTCATTGTCAATGTCATTTCCATTTGTGTGTATTAGCTAGAATTTCTTATTTGTTGCTGCATTCAACAGTTTAATATATTCAGTCATTAAATTTATGTATTTTGTTCAAAATTGACTGATTTAAGCGTGAGAACTTATTTAGAATGAGAGAAATTCATTAAGTTCCCATATATTAATTCAGGATATTTTTAACAAACTACATTCATTTTACGATTTGACAAAGTGTCTCCTACAGAGTTTCTTGAAATACATCTGATAATCTGACAACGTGGCTTTTATATAGTACTTGAACTATTCAATAAAAACATTTTGATTAACTTTAACATCTTGCATCACCTGAAACTGCAATAGAAAGACATTCTTGAAAAGTACAAAACAACACTGTAACCCTATCACATTAAAAATTATTGTCTTTACTGCACCGTTTCACAAAAATCTGTCCACAGGTAATAATACTATAAACATTTGAATTACCAAACCCATTTTCAGTTATTTTCTGCTAAATCATTACAGGATGTTTATAGTTAAGCACTCAATAATTTAGATGGGGACATATCGCTGTAAAAGTATTCTGTTGGTATATATGAATATTTATCCACATTATAACTCCCCCACCCCATCCACACCCCACCTCCATCAACACCACCCCTCTCTCTATAAAGTTATGTTGGTTACACAACATGCAGTCCTAAATAAATGAGGTCGTGTAGGTGTCACGACAAAAAAACACACAGTCCACGCTATAATGTGGCCGTGTAGGTAACATGGTAGAAACCTCCCAGTCCACACTGTAAACGTGGTTGGTGTTAGGAAGGCATCCAGCCGTAGAAAACCTGCCAGACAGTCCTACATGAGCAAGACAATGATGATGATGATGATGATTAAAACACCATGAAAATAATTGTAATGTGAGGAAATGAATTAACTAACACTATTATTTGTTTAACCCCAGCCATATCCAGCCAGAATTCTCTCACCTCTTTCTCTTCAAACCCGCTGTAACCAGCTGTTCATACTGATGTTAAGGTATTGTTTTCAAAATAAATATCAAATCTCATAGATTCGATATTATGTGAGATAATTATGTAAGATAAAGCTTTTACTGTGAAAATACAATAGTATATATAGAGTAATGTAAATGTTATGTGAGATATTATGTGAGGTAAAGCCTTTACTGTGAAAATACAATAGTATATATAGAGTAATGTAAATGTTATGTGAGATATTATGTGAGGTAAAGCCTTTACTGTGAAAATACAATAGTATATATGGAGTAATGTAAATGTTATGTGAGATATTATGTGAGGTAAAGCCTTTACTGTGAAAATACAATAGTATATATAGAGTAATGTAAATGTTATGTGAGGTATTATGTGAGGTAAAGACTTTACTGTGACAATACAATAGTATATATAGAGTAATGTAAATGTTTTATGAGATATTATGTGAGGTAAAGCCTTTACTGTGACAATACAATAGTATATATAGAGTAATGTAAATGTTATGTGAGGTAAAGCCTTTACTGTGAAAATACAATAGCATATATAGAGTAATGTAAATGTTATGTGAGATATTATGTGAGGTAAAGCCTTTACTGTGAAAATACAATAGCATATATAGAGTAATGTAAATGCTAAAGGGTTAATATAGATACCTATTCATATATATCAACAGACAATTTTACAGTTGTTTAAAGTGAAGAGAACTTAATTAAATTGTTTTTATCTAATTATTAGTGAAATATTAGAGACCATCTAGACTCAGACCATGACAACCTGCTACTGTTGTTGTTTAGCAGTAGCTCAGCTCTGTGTTTCAACCACAACTCTCTTGTTTTTTGGGGGGAGATTGGCTATCTTGGACTACTTTATCCAATGTGTCCATGCCTTTTGAAGGTGTTAGGGTATAATTTGAAGGAGATATCAGCTTCTTTTTACTAGGTATTTACTACTGTTTGGGCTTCTTTTCTTCTTGATTCCTTCACCCTATGAAGCTTGGTTACACTGATTGACTAGATTCAGTGTTTCACATAGTGTGGCATATCAACACAGTTTGTTGTGTACCTCTGCTAGTAGACATAACAGACTTTAAATAATGATGATGACAATGATGGTGATGACAACATCACTTTCCTGCTACAAGGGTGTAGTATACATAAGCAAAAGCTGCTGTTATGTTTTAAATCTATCATAGGGTTAATAATTTAATAACTTCTGTGTTTACAGTAGAAAGACTTGCCATAATAGTCTTTCTACTGTAAAGTGTTTTCTGCTTCTGTTAACTCTGCCATGCTTCACGGCAGTGAGACATGGGCTCCGAATGCCTCAGATCTGCAATGGCTCAGGCAAAATAATTGTGCCATGATTAGGTGGATCGGTGGCGCCAAATTGAAAGATGGGACCTCTTCGACCATGCTGCACCAGAAGCTGGGTGTGGATGAGATCACTGCTGTCCTTTGCACATAACAACTCCATCACTCACTTGGCAATCCCTGGCTCTAGAGATTGCAGCAGACCAAGGAAGACGTGGTTGGGGTGTGTGAAGAGTGATTTGTATAAATGGAACTTGGCTGATGTCGATACTATGGACAGAAATTTATGGAGAGCAACTGTAAGACATTGCCTGGTGTTGCCTACCTCAGAGTCTGGGACAACCACAGCACCCTAAAGACCAAAACTGGATATGGCTGGATGAATATGTTGAGTTGATCTTTTTTATTTCTTTGTTTACTTCCACCATCATTGTTTTTATCAAAATTTTCACTTATATTATTTATTTCATAGAGATTAATGAATGTTTACAACTCACCTATCCCTGTTCACAATTTGCTGTTTGCAAGAATACAGTTGGAGATTTTAAGTGTACCTGTTCTGAAGGATTTCATGGAAATGGTACATTTTGTGAAGGTAACTGCTGTTTTTCAGATATTTTCTTCAATTCAACTTATTCTGTCATTTTCTTATTACAAGCAGAATTCCTTCTATAGCAGCTGCATGTGAGAGTACTTTTATGTTAATCTCTGGTAATCACCATTGTTATGAAGAATTTGTAGTGGGTGTGCACAAGAGAAAAACTTATGTGAGGAAATCAGAAGGCTTAAAGTTAGTTTATTAAATGAACAACGACGAATGTATCTGAAATTATAAGCTTTTTATTTCCACTACTTAAGATCAACTTAACATTACTATGTAGACGAGGTGGTGTATAGAATACATGAATTATTAATTAGAAATTATGTAATGTGGTATTAATGAACGCTAGGTTAAATTATAAATACCTTGTGAATACATAATTTTCTTGTTGCTAAAGAACACATAAACACATCTTAAAGAGAAACCATAGCAAGAGACTGGGTTTGAATACCCTGTGTAACATACTAATCCATTTGACACAGATTCAGGAAGAATTTTGGAGATTCTTCAAAGAGTTGAAATTTACATTGGGTTTTACAACAACATTTCTAGAACATTCTCTAAATAAAAGCATGTGTTGGACTTTCATACCAACATTTTAATGTTGGTATGAAAGTTGGCAGGTCATTGTATCCAATAAAGGAATAAGTGCTTGAAATATATTATTCAGAGACAATGTGTGTCCAAAGGTTGAATGCAAATTCTCTAATAATACATAGATCCATACTTTCTCACTTTAAAATTTGAATATTTTAAACAATCTATTTTAAGAATCACTGAATAGGTAGGAAGTTTTGAATTTAAAATTGTTTCTTTTTTTTTTTAACTAGGAAAAATAGTTTAAGTTGGACATAGAAACATATAAGTCCCCCGGAACAGAAAAAATTCTACAGTGCTGCCAGTGGGACTCTAACATACACCATTTCACTGCGCTAGCAATACACCACAGTGCATAAATACAAACATATATTCAAAAATGAAAAAATATATCTTGTGTAAAAAAACCTAACTCTAATTTATTTACTGAATTCTATGTTAAAAGTAGATATGTGTATACAATATATATACAATTATTTTCTTTTAAATCTGATTGTAATCACAATTTTTTTTAATGTTAGATTTAAATGAATGTACCACTAATTCAAGCAAATGTTCAGAATTTGCTACATGTTCCAACAATGATGGTGGATATAAATGTGACTGTAATGATGGCTTTGTTGGAGATGGTTTCAATTGTTTGGGTTGGTATATTTTAATTTCTTTAAAAGTATGAGAGTCAAATTGCTTTACAATTAAGATTTGAAAATTTATTTTCAGATTTCTTTTTAAATGTCTATTAGAATTGTTGTTAGACCTACCTTTGCATCTCCACTCGAGTCCAAACTGAATCTCCCTGTGTGGATGTTCACTTGTTTTATGTCTAGCCAAAAAATACAGTCTCACACACACAATCATAGCACTCATGAACATGCACATCCACACAGTACTGTGTCCTGACCAAACAAGGCACAAAAGACCCATGGACTCTGATATGTCACTGGCCCCTCACTTTTGGCAAGACCTCCCCTGCATGTCCGGCACCCTAGCCCCACAGGCACTCCCGATCTCAAGGATCAATCACTCCATGTCAAAGTCTGTCATCCATCTGGGTGAACGGTGTTCCCTTTGCGATCTCCACACAGTTGCGACAACACTTTCATTCTCCACTTCTCCAAAGTCCATCAAATCAATGACTCTATGAACATCCAAGATGTGATGTAACATTCTGTCCACAGACATGTTGTTTCAGGAATTTACAGCTGTTACCATTCCCTTTCGCCATTGAGATGTGCAACACACATTCAGAGGCTTGGTTCAGACTTCTTCACCCACTTGTAGGAATGCATTGTCTCTCTCTGCCACAGGTTGTATTAACATTCATGGATGTTACCATTCATATCTATATATTGCCCTATGTAGCACCAACTCCTTGACCTGTCCCACCTAAGGAGACATTTTGTATCAGGACATCACCCCGATTGGTGAATTGTATCTCTTCTCCACCATGGCCTTGATCGTGCGATGGTGACTCTTCATGATTTCATTTCCACTCAATGTGTACGTCGCTCTGAAGAAGGGGCCCACATTCCACCCAACAGGCATCTCCTTCAGCACCTTTCAGCAACACTTTATCCACAGTGCCCCGCTCCAACAATATCTCTTTCAGCATCCATGTGATTTCCTCCGGATTGCCATCTGCCCCTGTTGGTAGTGTGTCATATCCACTGCCAATCACTTCCAGTTTTGCTCCACTGGGATGCTACCCATCTCGTGCAGCCCCAGGGTGGGTTTGATAGACTAACATCTGCCGCAACCCCCGACCACTTTCTGGACACTCTGTCTGCTAACGCCAGAGTTAACATTCCTGGATAGAAACAGGATCCTATCCACACCCATATGATGCATGGTACTCAACCTCCCCGACTCCCTCAGCCAACATATTGCAACTAACCCCTTTTCTGCGTCCTCTGGTGCTTCCAACTAGGATTTCTTCACCATGGTTAGGATGTCCTCTCTATTTTTCTCTGAGGGCATGAAGACCACACTCAACACTCAATAGCCAGCTCTCCCAGAGTTCCCAGGTGATACTTTATTAGCATTTCTGCTGCCCCTCTCATTTGCACCCTTCTCTCACTGGTGAGCACTGATCTCACCCTTCTGGGGACAGTCGCCGAATCTCTATGGGACGCATCCCCCATCTGAGCACAGCATCCAACTCAGCCTTGTTGATGTGCTACAGTCCTCCTTCTTCCTGAGCCAGGCTGCGTCCTCGACCCCTACATCCCTATTTCCAGAGTGATCCCTAGTGCTATGCTGCTGACATCAGGCATCACACCATATGGTCCTGTTCTCCAATTTGGGTATGTACCAGCTTCCTCTTAATGAGTCATTCACCTTTACCCTCTCCAGGATCTCCCGCATCATGGCCACTGTCTTCTCTCCCACTCCGTCTCCCTAACTCTCCTCATCTGCTCATCTCTTGACATAGCTGCATGTTGTTTGGAGCCACCCCACGATTAGATAGTGACCCACCAATTTCCCACACATTGAAAAAAGTTCTTTTCTGTCCATGTTGGTGCCCAATTCCAGGACTTCATTTCCCCTCTGAAATGCCAATGTACCCATCTTGTCTCTTTGCAGCGTGAGTCCCAGTGCAGCTTCTCCTTCCCTCGCCTCTGGTGGTTTTGCAGTTAACCCAAACCTTTCTAAGTGGCTTGAGACCTCTGCTGCAGACACCACCGTCTCATCTACCAAGATATCGTCGATGTAGAAATTGGTGGCCCTCTTCACCTTGTCCACCTCCCCCAGAATGGCCTTCAGAACTGTTGCCATGATCCTTGGTGCTAAATTCTACCGAAACCCCAGCCTGGTCAGTCAGTATGTCTGGCCCTTACACCTGACCAGCTGATACTGCCACAGTTTCTCAGCTACATGTAGCTGCAGTTATACCAATTTTAAGTCGACAATCATGGAGGCCCCCGTCATTTGTCTCCACTCTCGCAAGGTTTCCCTACAGATATCTGTGACCTCACCACCTGTGTGGCATGACACGTGTTCATTCAGTTCACGAAAGTCCAGCACCAGTTTGACCTTGCTCTTTGTTGGTTGCACTACTGCCATTAACAGCAACACTCCACTCTTTATCTCCCCCTTCCAAGGGATTAATATGCCCTCTTCAATCCATCTTTGCACCTCTTCCTCAAACTCACTTCTAGTACTCCCTATCAGGGTATGCTGATAGCATCTCACTCTGTTCTTCAACGTCAGGGTCTCTCCTTTCCAGTACTACTCAACTGTCCACTGCTAACCATCAAACACAGCCCTGAAATCCTGATCTTGTCTGGTATAAACAGCACATTTTTCTTCATGGATCTCCCTGTTCCCCTGTTGCACACTTACGGCACATGGTGTTCCTGCATTACCAAATGTTACCCCATTCTCACTCACTGTAATGCTTCTTAATTTGTAACGTAGCCAACCTCCAAATTTCCGTTGTGAACACATCCACCTGCTCTCCCGTCCATCCCACTTGCCAAAAGCAGTATAAGATTCCTCAGTGAATGCTTCATTAAGGCGCCGCTCTATCTTCTCCACGTTCAATTGGTTTTACTGGTTCATTTCAAGGTATAATGCTAATGTGTCACCATCAAGATATAGTGCCATGAAGCCAGCCATATTTTTAATGCCTTGCAGTGTGGCGACCAATTTTATCTTTCTACTCCAGGAGATAACATCCTCCTCACTGCTGAAGGTTTTCACTCCATTGCTATCTATTCTTGTTTTCATTGCCATATTGTCTGTGAGGTCAGAGAAAGTAAATAATAATAATAAATGATGCTGAAATTGTTTGTTGTAAGAAGCAAAGTAACCTACCTTTGCGTCTCCACATGTGACAGGACTGAATCTCCCTGCGCGGATGTTCACCTGTTTTTGCATCTGGCCAAAAATACACTCACACATTCATAGCAGCCATGAATATGCATCTCCATGTGCTACTGCGCCCTGACCAAAGAGAGCATGAAAGACCCACAAACTCTAATGTTATGTCACTGCCCCTGCATTTCTGGCACCCTAGCCCTTCAAGAATAAAAGATAAAATGAAAAAATATCAAAAATAAGGGTCTCGTGCATCCGTAAAGGTGGTACATCAATTTTCAGAAGGTTTTAGCTTTTGTTGGTGGCTAATGGGCGAAGTCATCACCAATGGTGAATCTTGCCTTCTGGGCTGCCTAGGTTGGATGTCTATGTCATTAATAGCTAATGAGTCCTGTGATTGACACGTTGCATTCAGGACAGATGTGCTTGATAGATTGAGGAAAGGGAGCTCCACTAGTATGTACATAGGATGCATGTGATAACAATTTCTGATGGGAAATATATCATATGATGACAAAGGGAAGGTATCATCATCATCATTTTTACATTCATTTTTCATGCTTGCATAGGTTGGACAGGTACTTCTCAGCATGGCATTTCTCCACTTGTCATATTCCTTTGTCATTTCCTCTGCCAGTCTTAGCGATTTAAAGTCAGCTTTCACAACCTCTGCCCAGATCCTTCTTTGTCTGGCATTTCCTGAAACTTCTTCACCCAATGATCATCGTCCATATGCATCACATGTTCATACTAATGCTATCTTCTCTCCTGCACACTACCTTGGATTCCTTTTGAACCCAGATTCTCCCTCAGTTCATCCAAGCTCTGCCTTTCTCTCGCATCTACATTACACATTCAATGGAGCATGGTTGCTTCATTTCTCTCCAGTCTACACATTCCCTCTGCAGTCGCAGCCCATGTTTCACTAAGATGAAGCATTGCACTTTGCACACAGGTGTCCTTTTGTACGTAGGGAGAAACCTTTTGTTGTTAACAATGGGAGTAGCTCTCTAAACTTCTTCCATCCTATCCTTATTCTAGCTATCATACTCTCGGCACACTCTCCTCCATTGCTAATTAGATCATCTTGATAGCAGAAGCCACCCACATCTATGGTCTTTCCTGTTACTTGAAAAGGTTTATATCATTAGCAGTTTTCCTCTTCATTACTCATGTGCATCTTTTACATATAAATTTCTCTCTTCTTGTTAGTCTACTAGTTATCCTACTACATCTTTTGTGTACCCAAGATTTACATTGTGTACATTGTATGGAGTTTATGCCAACTCCTTTTCTATATATTGAGCAGGGCCACTTCCCTGAGGGAATCTGGGTGCTTTCCTACCCTCTAACACTTTAGTTTTGGCTAAGTTTACTCTTAGGCTTTTTGATTCAAAATTCAGTTTCCATAATTAGAATTTAATTTCTAGTTCTTTTTGGTTTCAGCTATAAGAACCAAATCATCTTCATAGAAAAAATCCCATGGGCAGCCCATTTTGAACTCCTTTCTTATGGCCTGAAGAACTATGATGAACAACAGTGGGCTAAGGACTGAACTTTGATGAACTCCTACCTCTACCTTGAATTCCCTACTAAACTCATTTCCTACTCTCACTTTACTGACAGCTCCTCTGTACCTAGCTTGCACTGCTCTCACAAACCATTCTTCTACATCTAATTTCTTTATGGACCACCAGATAATAGATCAGGGTACTTTGTCAAAGGCCTTCTCTAGATCAACAAAAGCTAATATAGTGGCTTATTTTGGGCTAAGAACTTCTCTTGTAGTTGCCTCACTAAAAAGTGAGCATCTATAGTATTTTTCTCAGACATGAAACCAAACTGCACCTCATCTAATTTGACTCTTTCTCTAATTAGTTTCGCTATAACTCTTTCCATCACTTTCATAACTTGGTCCATTAGTTTTATTCCTCTATAGTTTAGTTACTCCTCTCTAGGGCATCACCTTTGCCCTTGTAGCATTTTACAATTGTACGGTTGTGTTAGTCATTGGGTATGACACCGTCCTGTATTACCTGATTGACTATGTGGGTCACTAGTTTCACTCCTACTTCTCCCGATGCCTTCAGCACCTCAGCAGTTATCTCTGATGATCCTGCAGCTTTACCATTCTTCATTTCCTTAATTGTTTCTTTGAACCTATAACTGTCAACTTCAGTAGCTGGCCCTTCTATTGGGTGGGTTGTGGGTAGTTTCTCTTTCTACCATTCATTCTCTACATTCATCAGTCTTTCATAGTAACATTTCTAGGCCTCTTTCTTTTGAGCATCACTCTGCTACCCCCATTTTTCCAGTCTTTCCAAGCCTGTCTCTTGAGATTAATGGCTCTATCCCCTGTGCTGTTCCACCACTAGGTCACCCTCTGTCTGGCTGGTGCTTTACTTCAGCCGCAAGTCTTGTCAGTAGTTCGCAAAAGGTTGTCATGTAGGAATGTCTAGTTGTCCTCTATGTTATATGTATCTAGCTCATCACCTCTCTCATCCACTGCATCCCGTAGGACCTTTCTAAACCTATATTTAACCAAAAGGTTAACTTCCACACCCCCATCTCCATATTTTCCTGCATCTTGTTCTGTCTTTTGTTTATTTTGATGTCATAAATAACTAACTTGTGCTGGTCAGTGTATTCTTCCCCAGGGAAGGCCTTAGTATTTATTACAGTACTAATAACTAACTTGTGCTGAGCGGTGTATTATTCCCCAGGGAAGGCCTTAGTATTTATTACAGTACTAATAACTAACTTGTGCTGGTCAGTGTATTCTTCCCCAGGGAAGGCCTTAGTATTTATTACAGTACTAATAACTAACTTGTGCTGAGCGGTGTATTATTCCCCAGGGAAGGCCTTAGTATTTATTACAGTACTAATAACTAACTTGTGCTGGTCAGTGTATTCTTCCCCAGGGAAGGCCTTAGTATTTATTACAGTACTAATAACTAACTTGTGCTGAGCGGTGTATTATTCCCCAGGGAAGGCCTTAGTATTTATTACAGTACTAATAACTAACTTGTGCTGGTCAGTGTATTCTTCCCCAGGGAAGGCCTTAGTATTTATTACAGTACTAATAACTAACTTGTGCTGATCAGTGTATTCTTCCCCAGGGAAGGCCTTAGTATTTATTACAGTCCACTTGTCTTGTTGTCTAACAAGTAAGTAATCAATTTGGCTTGTGTGTTCACCTGATTGATATGAAATCAGATGGTTGGCTGGTTTCCTGAAATTTGTATTGCAAATAGTTAATTCATTTGCATCACAGAACTCCAGGAGTCTCAATCCTTCTTCATTCCTTGAGCCATAACCATATCCGCCATGAACTCCACTGAATTCATCCTGGTTCTGCCCCTTATGTCCATTGAAGTCGCCTGCCAAGATGATGAAGTCTCATCAATACCTGAAGTTGTCTGCAAGAGTTCCTCATAGAACCTGTCCTTTTGTTCTTTACCCAGTCCTGCCTGTGGAGCATAGGAAGTAATTTTGTTGGAGTTTAGGTTATTAGGTCTCATTAATAAGATGACACAGCATTGAGAGGATTAAAATGTGAATTTTTATGTCAATAAATCCGAATCTCAAAAGTGCCTGATAAATTATTTGAATGTTTGTTTGAGATGTCAGAATCTGACCACTCCTTCAAATTCAGGTCATCAAAAGTATTCACTCTTATTATATTCATATATTAGTATACAACACACTTTTGTAAAGTATTATATTGTTTTTGTGATTTTGTTTTATAGAGAGACCTATCATTGATTATCACACTAAAGTTCATATGCAAGAGAATGTGTTATACGGACCTTATTTCATGGATCTGAAAATTTCAGCTTTTGGCCTTATCTATCAGAATATTTATGTGAGTTATATTACAGCTATCTGTGCAAATCGACTGCTATGATACTTTACTAAAAACAAATACAAGGTCTGTCAAAAAATATCTGACTTTAGACTGAAGAAAAATAATTATGTACTTGGTGTGGTTCAGTTTCTAATCCTCTTTCAAATGGCCCCTTGTGTAACCATATGCTTGACCCAGTGATCTTTCAAAGCATGTCTGAAATGTTTCTTTCAGAATGGCTCTCAACTGTTCCATCACAGTCTACATGATGACCTCACGGCTCTCAAAGCTAGAGCCGTGAGGTGGCATCTTCATTTTTGAGAACAACCAGAAGTCAGAAGGAGAGATGTCTGGAGAGTAGAGAACATGGCAAATGAGCAAAATTCCTTTGCCAAGAAATCTTGGATCAGCTTTGATGAATGAGTCAGTGTGTTGTCTTGATGCAGATGCCAGTTTTGTGAGGCCCACCAATCTGGCCTCCTATAATAAACTGCATCATTATGATGTCAGAGGACTTCTTGATTGTACTCTTTTGTAACTGATTGTTCTTCTAATGTATATTTGTAATGTGCAACACCTCAGTAGCTGAAGTAAATAGTCAGCATTACCTTCATTTTGCTCCATACCTGACATGCTTTTTGGGGTATTGGCGATACTCAATGCTTCTACTATGATGACTGAGATTTAGTTTCTTGATCATACCCAAACATCTCCAGTTATCATGGTATTCAGAAACTCAGGATCCTTGTTGGTAGTATTGGGCAAAATGAAAATGCAACAAATAAGTGGTACAGTATCTGACATGTTGCCTGACAGGGACTGATGTATCTGGTGAGTTCTCCAAAAACCCTGCAATTCTACTCTCTACAGTTTTTTCTCTCTAGAATTATTATTTTCCATGGGGAAAAATAAAGTCAGATTAATTTTTTACAGATCTTATCGTATTTACTGTTTATTGTATTTATCAAATAAAAATTAAGCAAGTTAGTTGTGGTCTTTTTCATTTTACCCTTTATATGAACATGGTATTAATAACATTTCTGGCTTCTTTCCAGACTTCTCAAACCTCCCCTTCACACTTTCCCTGGACACGTAAACAGCTCACACAAAGCAATCAACAGACTAAAAGAACTTAGGCAGAATACAGAATAGATATCCATTTAGTTTAGACTTAGTTTCCTTCTGCTCTCCGTCCAGCCATTGCCTTCATTATATACAACATCATCGCCTCGACCAACCTCAATTGGGTTCACTGCTGCTGACATCCACGAGCTGCTCTCTGTCATCATGTGCAACGCTGCCTTCCAGTTTGAAGGCTATGTCTACAAATAATTTCAGAACTTCCAATAAGGTCAAGTCTCTCAGGCCTGCTGGCCATCATGTACATGGCCCAGTTGGAGCACTTATAACCTGCCACTCTTGCTCCTTCTTCATTGATGATATCCTTATGCTCACTTCATCACGTGAAGAAGCTGTCAAGATTTATGTTATCAAAAATATAGACGCAAACATGAATTTTGAGGTTGAGCCCCCCGACACCACAGAATCCCTCTCTCTACTCATACCAAGAGTCACAGTAAAGGGATCCATATACAAAGGGAACCATATACACCAAATTTTACAAGAAGGAAGCCTGCAGAGACATTTTTTGTGCAATTCTGCCCTTCCCTACAGAGCCAGAATGGCCTATATACAGAATAAGATCTCCCAGGTGTGCAACAGATGCAGCAAGGGTGGTGACAAACATACCAGCATGAACAAATTTGGTTGGGTGGTTCTCGAGTTTTAGGGAGACAGACAAACAGACATTCTCTGTTTTAGATAGTGTAATGAATAAAAGGATATTTCAACTTTAAAACCAGAACTGTCAGTCAAGCTACTAGTTTTTAAAATGGCACTTAATCTCTACTTTTGAATGTTTCTTTATTTCTTTTATGATTCTTTGTGTTTACCTTTTCAAATGAAATGTCCTATTTCTTGATGATTCCATTTAGGGTTAAATGTCAAAATTGTATGAGAGTCAGTAGTTTTAGGTTGTATATTCAGCTGAAGTTACACTATATTCTTAACTTCATGTTTAGCGCCTACTAGTTCTATTCTTTAGTCAGATGATATTCTATTTAATTCTATCTTTAAACCCTTTAGCATTTAAACCAACCATATCCAGCCAGAATTCTCTCACTTCTTTCTTTTCAAACCAGCCATAATTGGCCACTCATACTGACATTAAGGTATTGTTCTCAAAATAAATAACATCAAAATCTTGTAGATTCAATATTATGCGAGATAATTATGTGAGATAAAGCCTTTACCACAAAAATACAATAGTATATAAAGAGTAATGTAAATGCTAAAGAGTTAATGTTAATCTGTTAAAAAATTATTTTATTTCTTATTGTAGATCAGTGGTAATGGTTACATAGCTTTGGATGCAAAATCTCAAAGTTATCCACAACCATCAGATGGATCTTTTCCTCCAAACTTTACTACTTTTGCTCCCTTTTGGACTGCTCTTGATATAGCTGCCTCTGGCAAAATATTCATCGATCACTATAAATTTTGTGATGATAAACAAATATTAAATAAAATTGGTACCATGATATCTCCTTCATTTGATGCCAAACGAGCTGTTGTTGTAACATGGGAAAATCTATCTCCTTATCCCAAATCTGGTTTTGGAAATGAAGTAAGATTTTAAAATATTTATTTTCATTTAAATTTATTAAATACACTTTAATCTTGGTTAATTTATTAATTTATTATGAAGTAAATTTTCATTTGATATAATTATTTTTTATTTCTTGACAATTCTTTTGAGATTCTTCTTGTGTCGATGAATGCAAGACCTTGTACACCATCATCAGTAGAGCTGCTGGTGGCTATATAGAAATTTGATATTAGAAAGAAAAGATGGGCTAAACTCTGACCCACACACACGAGAAACTGAAAAAGAGGGGTTGCCTCATCCGGAATACCTATGCCCCATTTCTGTCAGTGAATTTCCCCCTTTAGTTTTATTTAAATAAAAGCTTTGGGAAGTATTCTCATGAATTCTCTTTGTTCCCCTAATCTTCGTTATTACCAATTATCTGTTTACTTAAGCTTATTTAGAAGAATGTACCCTATCATTTCAATGGATATTTCAAACACATGAAAGTAATTAAGTTACAAAATTTGAATCAATGAGGGCTGTCCCTTGCTTAATCAGCTGTATTGAACAAAGGAAGGACACATTGAATGGAGCAGACAGGATTGTATAACTAAACATACAAAAATTTATTAGAATTTTGTTACTCTGGTTGTACATCTAATAATGTTTATAATATTCCTGACTTAATTCAATTTGTATCTTCAATCCTATAGAAACACTGATACATTTTATAGAAAGATCAAGTAAAAGATCAGCTATTTGCTGTCATGATTATAATAATTGTGGCAAGTATTAAATTTTTACTATGTAACATTGGAGATAATGAAAATTATCATCCTCATTTGTTTTAACCATAAATGCTGGTGCTACAATAAAATGCACCCAGTCCATACTGTTAAGTGATAATACAAATGCCATAATAAAATCAGCCAATATATACTGTAAAGTGGTTGGTATTAGAAAGGGCATCCAACTGCAAAACCCTTGCCAAAATGAAATGTATGAACAAGATGTAATCATCTGATCTATGTAATCTCAAAATGTGATAACCCGTCCAATGCATGCTAATATGAAAAACAGATATAAACTTTTTTTTTTATCAAATATATAATATGTAATTATGTAATTACAATTTTCTGAATTTCTATCTTCATTTCAATGAATAAATGTTGAAGGTTGAATGAAAACTTATGATTTCCTAATTTTTTCTTTCCAGACCATCACATTTCAAAGCATTCTTGTTTCCAATGGAACTTTATTCTATATGATCTTCAACTACGACAAAGATTTGGTAAAGCTAAATCCAGGTGCCAATCGAGATATTTTGGTAGGCTATAGTGATGGCAAAGCAAAAGCAGTTATTTTTGCTCGAAATAAAAAATTTTTCCAGTTACTTCAGACAGAAAGTGGTATGTTGCCTTAATTATCATTTGTGTTAAAGTAATTTATAGTTGTTCATTAAAAATCAGCAGTTGAAATATAATTATGAATATATCTGCATATAAAATCTCCATCAAAGAATACAACCTTTTATAGAAATTGAGTGTATGTTTTAAAAAAGTTAGTTTTGAAAATCTAGATATATAAGTACTTAACAGATCAATACAAATTTGGATCTGAAAAAATGCATAACTGTTTCATTTAGTTTTGTAAACAAAGAACACACACTCTTTTAGTTTGGGGATGATTAGTGTTTGAAGGAATGTATAATGATGAGTTAAATGTGGTAGTCTTAAGAAATGTTGGAAAGACCAATAGTAGTATTCTCACTATGGTTTAGAAGGTGTTAAGGAAAGTTTTCTATGATGGTATGCAACAGATTGAAGCTGAACACACTAGGCACCAAGATAATCGAAGGACAGCCCAACACCATTGTTAAATATGTTCACTCAACAGTAATAATGGGATTTTTCATCCAAGGCTGGCTTGTCCTCAGATCTGTCAACCAGATATTGGACTTGTATCACATATCAGAGATGTGATTGATATATCTGAGGGATAGGGGAAATATCATCATTGACTCTATGGATAGTCAGCTAGAGTGCCTAGAGACCAAGCATGCAGACCTGACAAGGATGACGGAGACCTTATGCCTCATCAACATGCACTCGTCATTCTGAGGAACTGATTTACTCTCCCCAAATTCCTCTTCATGCTACGCAGTGTGCCTTGCCACCCTCTAGCAGATTGACTTGTCGAATTTGATGCCACCATCCAACACTCAACTCGTCTGCAATGTTTGCACTCTTGACTTGGCACTGCCAGCCTTTCGTTCCTCAATATCCTCCAGCCATATCCACAACAACGAAATCTTCCACTAGACAACAGAACCTGACGTAGCCGAGGACCTGGAGTCAGCCCTGATTGATAGAACTGACGAATGCCTTGTATACAGATGTCCAATGTAACTGGGACAACATCAAGTGCAAGTCCACCTTCAAGCAGATGAAGAATTCGATACTCAGCTGCCTATGCTCCACCTTGCAATCAAACAGTGGTGCTTAGCTCCATTCAGTACTTTCCTCATCAACTAGCCTCCGTGTGAGTGAGCAACATAGATGCCACTGTGGTACCCCCACCTTACTGAAGGTCAGCTCCGCCATCACACTGCTCTAAATGACATCATCAGAAGGAGCCTTGATGTAGCTAGTTTCCCTTCACAATTGGAGCTGACTGGCCTCAACTATGGCGATGGCAAACACTCTGATGGATTAACCCCTTTTGAGGGGAGCAAATTCTTAATTTGGGACACGACGACATGCAACAACTTGTTCTCTGCCTCTAGCCTTGTCCCTTTAGCCACAAACCCAGTCTCCACTTCCCGCAATGTAAAGAGAAGAGAGGTAGTCAAATACCAGGGTCTCACTGACTACTTTCTCTTTGTATGAGTCTCTGTCGAAATCTCTGGCATCCTTGGTCCCCTCGCTGTTGATTTCCTCCATAAAGACAAAAAGACGGCAGCCCGCTTGAGGTGGGATGGCTGTTGCAGCGGGTGTCTCTGGCTATTCTCTGCAGTAACACTGTTTTGTCCACACAGCTCCTCGCCCCCTTTCTTTCATCTTTCATCCTTTATCCTTCTTTCATTTTCTTTTTTCTTCTTCCTTTTCTCTTCCCTTTGGTAATGTTTTGTTTTTATTAGATACTGCTCAATTATTTTAATATAATGTTAATGGCCTTTCATGACATTGTCAGATATTCAGATATTGTACACTTAATAAACTACATCACCCTTAAAAAAAAACAATATGAAGATTATCATCATCACCGTTTTATGTTTGCTTCTCCATACCACTATGGCTTGGATGGGTCTTTTACAGTACAGCATACTTCCATTCACCACAGTCCTTCGTCATCTCTGTAAGCTTTAGTGATTTGAAATCAGCTCTCACAACCTCTGTCCAGGTCTTCCTTAGTATTTTTCTATTACAGTATACTTCCACTGGAATTTATTGGCTCTTCTTCACCCATCCATCGTCATCCATCTGCTTCACATGTCCATACCAGCACAGTCTTCTTTCTTGCATTCTACATCTGATTACTCTTAAAACCCTGTTTTTTTCTCAGTTCATCGTGACACCTACATGGCCACTTTACAGTGTGGACTGGGTACTGTCTGTCATGACACCTACATGGCCACTTTACAGTGTGGACTGGGTACTGTCTGTCATGACACCTACATGGCCACTTTACAGTGTGGACTGGGTACTGTCTGTCATGACACCTACATGACCACTTTACAGTGTGGACTGGGTACTGTCTGTCATGACACCTACATGGCCACTTTACAGTGTGGACTGGGTACTGTCTGCCATGACATCTACATGGCCACTTTACAGTGTGGACTGGGTACTGTCTGTCGTGACACCTACATGACCACTTTACAGTGTGGACTGGGTACTGTCTGTCGTGACACCTACATGACCACTTTACAGTGGGGACTGGACACTGTGTGTCATGACACCAACATGACCACTTTACAGTGTGGACTGGGCACTGTCTGTCATGACACCAACATGACCACTTTACAGTGTGGACTGGGTACTGTCTGTCATGACACCTACATGACCACTTTACAGTGTGGACTGGGTACTGTCTGTCGTGACACCAACATGACCACTTTACAGTGTGGACTGGGCACTGTCTGTCATGACACCTACATGACCACTTTACAGTGTGGACTGGACACTGTGTGTCATGACACCAACATGACCACTTTACAGTGTGGACTGGGCACTGTCTGTCATGACACCTACATGACCACTTTACAGTGTGGACTGGACACTGTCTGTCATGACACCAACATGACCACTTTACAGTGTGGACTGGGTACTGTCTGTCATGACACCAACATGGCCACTTTACAGTGTGGACAGGGTACTGTCTGTCATGACACCTACATGACCACTTTACAGTGGGGACTGGACACTGTCTGTTGTGACACCTACATGGCCACTTTACAGTGTGGACTGGGTAATGTCTGTCATGACACCTACATGACCACTTTACAGTGGGGACTGGACACTGTCTGTCGTGACACCTACATGGCCACTTTACAGTGGGGACTGGACACTGTCTGTCGTGACACCTACATGGCCACTTTACAGTGTGGACTGGGTACTGTCTGTCGTGACACCTAGATGGCCACTTTACAGTGTGGACTAGGTACTGTCTGTCGTGACACCTACATGGCCACTTTACAGTGGGGACTGGACACTGTCTGTCGTGACACCTACATGGCCACTTTACAGTGGGGACTGGTCACTGTCTGTCGTGACACCTACATGGCCACTTTACAGTGTGGACTGGGTACTGTCTGTCATGACACCTACATGGCCACTTTACAGTGTGGACTAGGTACTGTCTGTCGTGACACCTACATGGCCACTTTACAGTGTGGACTAGGTGTTTTGTGGCACCAACATAATATGTATATATGTCACAATAATTGTTTCTACTTTTGGCACAAGGCCAGCAATTACCCAGTGCATTACTGGTACTTTATTTTATCGACCCCGTAAGGATGAAAGGCAAAGTTAACCTCGGTGGGATTTGAACTCAGAATGGCAAGGGCCATAACTCTATGCGTCAAAGCATGGCGTCCGACCCTCTACCGATACTGCCAATCCACCACCCTTGATGATAATGATATATATATATATTTGCGTGCATATACATATACCATACATATATATATATATATACATATATCATACATATATATATATATACACATGATGATGATGTTGATACACGTCATATATATACATATATATATTATCATCATCGTCATTTAATGTCCATCTTCCACACTAACATGGGTAGGATGGTTTGACCCTTAGGGAGAAAATCAGGTCAGAGGACCATGTTTAGCTAACCTGGGGCAGATTTTGGCTTGGTTTCTACAGCTGGGTGCCCTTTCTACTGCCAACCACATTTACAGTGTGCTCTGGTTGCTTCATATTGTGTCACCTACATGACCACATTACAGTGGGGCCTGGGCACTTTTGTCTTGGGACTAGGGAGGGGGGAGGAAGCTTGGGGAAATTGTGAACAGGGTAGTAGGGGAGGGGTATGGTTACCGCTAAGGGAGGTGAATGAGAGGGGAGAAGGTTGAGGAAGGTGTTGCCTTCTAGGTATAAGCCTCATCCTGAGAATAATATAGGGTGGGTCTTCTGTAATACTGCCAGAGGTCGTGGTAAAGCGCCAGAGGTCGTGGTCCTGAGTCATTGCCTTTGAGAGGTATAATTGAGCACGGTTAGCTTTTATTACCTCAGCCCAAGTCCTCCTTGGCCTGCCCACAAAACAACTACCATCGACTTTGAGCACTCTGCACCTTATTATACAATTGTCATCCTTCATACACATCACAAGTCCATACCAACGCAACCTCCTCTCCTGAAACAACTGATCCCTCTTAAGCCTAATTTCTCATTGCTTGAACTGCCCTCACAAACCATTCGTCAACTCCTAGTTTCCTAAGAGCCCACCAGATAATGGAACAAGGCACTCTGTCAAAAGCTTTCTCCTGCTCGACAAAAGCGAAGTAGAGGGGCTTAGCTAGGTACTTCTCCTGCAGTTGTCTTACAAGGAAGAGGGCATCTATGGTACTCTTACCTGGGATAAATCTAAATTGCATCTTATCTATGTTAACATGTTCTCTAATCAGCTGACCTTCATAAATGTTTAAATTTACTTATTATATTGCCTCTGAAAGAATTCTATATATTCTCTCTCTCTTTCTCTCTCTCTCTCTCTCTCTCTCTCTCTCTCTCTCTCTCTGTGTTTTGGTTAAATTTTTATTGTCATTTTGAAATATCATTTTCAGGAATCTATGGATTGAGGAAAATATTTAAAATTGGACAGAGAGACGAAAGTTCCTTGAATTGTTTGGAGTGGCATTGTGAACATAAAAAGTTATCTATTAATAAATTTTCTACAATCCCATGTCCATGCACAATGCAACAAGCCAGCTTAGATCCGACTTTCAAAAGTAGAGATAATGCATGTTATGAAAACCGTTTCCCTTTAAATGATATGATTCAGCGCTGCTGTTATTCAAGGTAATTTATGCATGCACACAAACACACATACTCTCTCTCTCTCTCTCTCTCTCTCTCTCTCTCTCTCTCTCTCTCTCTCTCTCTCTTACACATATATCTTGATGACTATTTTTCCATTATGATGATTTTTAATTTAGGCACAAGGCCAGCAGTTTGGGTGAAGAGGAAACTCAATTATATCAACTCCAGTACTTGACTGCTACTTTATTTTATAAACCCAAAAGGATAAAAGTCAAAGTTGACTTTGGCAGGATTTGAACTCAAAACAGAAAGATGTAGCTAAATACTGCAAAACATTTTGTCCAATACTCTACCAATACAATCAATCTACTATTTTCCCCAATAATAATATGTAATTGATTTCTTAGATAGGTAGAGGTAGTCAGATTTGTAAGGAAGACATAACAATGGATGTCATTCCTATCTCTATATAAGCCATACAAGGTCTGTCAAAGTAGGCCCCTTGTGTCTCCACAAACATAGCTCAGCAATCCTTCCACTGTTCAAAACATTTCTTCTGGAATAACTCTTAACTTCACTGTCACAGTCTACATGATGTCATCTCAGAAGGAGCCATGTTTGGAAAATAAGGATCCAAAAAACCTTGCATTAGCTACAATAAATAAGCTTGAGGGTCGTCATGATTCAGCTGCCAATTTTGCGAGGCCCAGAGATCTAGTCTGTTGTGCCAAGCTGTATCATTGGAGTACTTCCAGGTAGCACTCCTTTCTAATTGTTTGTCCTTCAGGTGCATATTTATGATGCATGACTCCTCAGTAGTTGGAGAAAATGGTCAGTATCACCTTGATTTTGCTCTGCACCTGACATACTTTTTGGGGCCTTGGTGACATTGGATACTTCAACTTTGGTATCCAAATTCTACTCATATCTCACCACTAGTTATACTATTAAGGAATTCAGGATCCTTGTAGCAACAAGTAAGTAATACAGCCACTCACATATTGGCTGACAGTGACTGATGCATCCAACAAACTCACCAAAAGCCATGCTTGTCCATGAATTTGTGTGGTTCCACTTTACAGGGTGGACTAGGTGGTTTTTTTGTCATGGTACCGGTATAATCACCTTACAAGGTGAACTGGGTGCTTTAAAGTGATTGCAACTGAGAATCAAAATTGTATCATTGACTTGCTTTACCAGAATTTTACCTCTATAAAAGTATTTTTCCTATCGTTAATGTAATGGAAATGATTATAAATGATTATCTTGATGTTACCTTGAAATATTCTCAGTGATCACCATTCTAACTCCACTGGTTACCTCTTCTACATCATACATCAATTATTTTGCCTTTGAAAAGTTTAAAGAAAATAATATGTTACTCTTCATATTATTTCTCCAACCTATAGTCAGGGTTAAGTTATTACTTTCTATTCCTGTCAATGACCAACTTAATGTCCTCTCTAAACCTATTCCTATAAAGATGACACTACTAAATAAACAAGCCTCTTATGTGTTTACTCACCTTATAATAAATTAGGTTAAATTTCCTCCTGAACAACTGTAAGTCAAATGAGAGGGAATAAGATTTTAAAATCATAATATTTTACATTTATTTTCCTTTAAATTTGTTTCAGAAAATGGCAAGCTCTTATGAAAAACATTGATGGCAGTGGTTTTACATACAATACAAATAAAAGCTATACTGTTGGTGAAAAATATTGTTGTAAAGACATTAACTTATGTAATCTATTTTATGATATTTATCCATCAGACACATGTTTGAATTATGAAGTTCCTATAAGTGGTAAGATTACCCTTTTCTTTCTTTCTTTGCCCTATTTATCATCACCATCATCATTATTTTAGGTCCGCTTTTCCCTGCTTGCAAGGGTGGGACGGATCCTATTCAACACAGCATCTCTCCACTTGTCAAGGTCCTTCGTCATCTCCACCGTGAGCTTCAGCGATCTGAGGTATGTTCTCACCACCTCTGCCCATGTTTTTTGTGGTCTTCCTCTACTATGTCTTCCTTCAACTGGCATTTCCTGGCACTTCTTTACCCAGCAGTCATCCTCCATGTGCATCACATGTCCATACCATCGCAGTCTTCTCTCCCGCACACCACAATTTATCCCTCTTAAACACAGTTTCTCTCTCGACACATCCATGCGCGGTCGTTCACATACATTGACATTGTGCATCCAACGGAGCATGCTTGTTTCATTTCTCTCCAGCTGTCGCATATCCTCTGCAGTTGCTGTCCATGTCTCACTACCATGCAGCATCGCACTCCTCACACAGGCATCATATAATCGGCCTTTCGTACGCAGGGAGAAAGCCTTCTTCATCAGAAGAGGAAGCAGCTCCCTAATCTTCTTCCAACCCATCCTTATTCTAGATACTATGGCCTTGGAACACCCCCTCCCATGCTAATCTGATCACCTAGGTACCGGAAGCTATCAACCCCTTCTATAGAACCTACCTGCATTTGAAAAATGTGTCTATCAATGCGACTTCTACTGTCTAATTTCTCTGTACATCTACTGCATATGTATTTTTCCCTACCTGTTAGTTTGCCTGCTATCCCACTACATCTCTTGTGTACCCAAGATCTGCATTGTGTGCATTTTATAGAATTTATGCCAGTTCCTTTTCTACATATCGAACATGGCCATTTCCCTGACGGAATCAGAGTTTTGTCCTCTTTTCTACTCATCAACACTTTTGTCTTAGCTAGGTTCACTCTCAGTCTTCTTAATTTCAACTGCTGTTTCCATAGCCAGAATTTATTCTTTAGCTCCTCTACTGATTCTGCTATAAGAACCAGATCATCAGCATAGAGAAGTTCCCATGGGCAGCCAGTCTTAAACTCCTCTGTTATGGCTTGGAGGACTATAATGAACAAGAATGGGCTGAGGACCAAACCCTGATGTACTCCTACTTGTATCATTCATACCCTCACTTTACTGACAGCACCTCTGTACAAACCTTGCACTGTCCTCACAAGCCATTCCTCAACACCTAGTTTCCTTAGGGACCACCAGATGACAACAAAAGCTAAGTATAGTGGCTTATTCTTCTCCTAGAACCTTTCTTGTAGTTGTCTCACTAAGAAGAGGGCATCTGTTGTACTTTTCCCAGGCACAAAACCAAACTGCATCTCATCTAGTTTGACCCTTTCTCTAATTAGTTGCACTAATATCCTTTCTGCCACTTTCATAACCTGATCCATCAGTTTTATACCCCTATAATTGCTCCTCTCCAGAGCATCCCCTTTACCTTTGTAGCAATTTATGAGAATACTTCTGCACCAGTCTTTGGGTATGACACCACCATATATAGCCTGATTGATGATGTGTGCAACCAGTTTAGTGCCTACGTCCCCTGATGCCTTCAGCATCTCAGCAACTATCCCCGACGGTCTAGCGGCCTTACCATTTTTCATTTCCTTAATCGCCTCTTGGACCCTATATTCATCAATCTCAATAGCTGGTCCCCCTGTTGGATCTACTGAGGGTAATTTCTCTCTCTCCCATTCGTTCTCCACATTTATCAGTCTCTCATAATGACATTTCCAGGCCTCCTTTTTCTGACCATTTGTGACACTAAGTACACCGGCATCATTCCGGACACATTTATCTCCAGCAACATCCTGATTTGCACTGATACACTGCCTTGCAATGTGGAACACCGCACATCCCTGATCTTCCCATCGCAGAACATTGGCAAACCTCCTACTCTCAGGCTCCCTGCATGCTAAGTACACCTGATGTCTAACTTGTCTTTTAGCGGCTGTGTATCCTTCTCTACTCCCACCATTTTTCCAAGCGTTCCATGCTAGTCTTTTGTCTCTAATGGCCCTATCTACCATGCTTTTCCACCACCAGGTCACTCTCTGTCTGGTTGGAGCTCTGCTCTAACCACAAGTTTCTTCAGTAGCCTGCAGTAAGTTGACACGCAAGAAATTCCAGTTATCATCTATGTCATACAACTCTAAATCGTCATCTTTTTCGTCATACACATCTTGAAGGGCTTTCCTAAATTTATATTTTAGTGAAAGGTCTTTTAGCTTCCAGACCTTTCTTTTCCACGCCTCCCTGTATGTCTCATTCTTTCTCTTGCTTACTGAGATGTCACTAACGACTAACCTATGCTGTGGGGTACATTCTTCCCCATGGTATGCCTTGGTATTTGACAACATCTGTCTGTCTTTCTGCCTAACTAGCAAGAAGTCAATCTGGCTTATGTGCTCGCCTGATTTGTAGGTTATTAGGTGGTTGGCAGGTTTCTGGAAGTTAGTGTTGCAAATGGTTAGTGCACTTGCATCACAAAATTCAAGAAGCCTAACTCCTTCATTTCTTGAGCCATAACTGTGCCCACCATGTACCCCAGTGTAACCATCCTGGAGCTGTCCAACATGACCATTGAAGTCCCCTGCTAGCATAACGATGTCTCCGTCCTCTGTTATTGCAGCTATTTGTAAAACTTGCTCGTAAAAGCAGTCTTTCTCTTCTTTACCTAGGCCTGCCTGGGAAGCATAGGCAGAGATGATTGTCAGTAGTTTCCTGCCTACAACTAATCTAAGCTTAATTATTCTATTACTAACTCGAACTACCTCTATTGTCTTATCGATCTACCTCTCAGCCAGTAAAATGCCTACCCCCCCCCCCCCCCCTAACCCATCATTATTAGCCACCCAGAAAAGCTTATAAGTAAGATGTTTGCCTGTGATTAGTCTCACAGAGGCACCTCTCCATTTCACCTCTTGCTCACAGCACACATCCACATACCTTCTCTCCAGCATCTCCGCTATCTCACCAGATCTACCTGTTAGAGTGCCAACATTAAGTGTGGCAACTCCGAGATGCGACGTCTTCATATTCTTGTTCCTGTTCCTGTAGTGCGATTGCTTGATGACGGTCGGGGGATTCTCGCACATGGCCGCAGCAGCCACCCCACTACCGTGCGCTGCCCTCACATAGTTAGTGTTATTGCTGTTGACGCAGTTGTTGCAATTCTCATTTGTTGTGCTCATAGTTTTTGGCAGTAGTATATATACTGGTTGGATGCCCTTCCTAACACCAGCACCACTTTACAGCATGGACTGGGTGCTTTTATTCGTGCCACCAGCACTAGAGAGGTTGTCTTACTGGACTCAGGGGCCCCTCTCTACCCCTCCATTTTACAGCATTGACTAGGTGCTTTTATTTGTGCCACCAGCACTAGAGAGGTCATCTTACTGGACCCTATCCACTCCTCCTATCCATCAAAATATCAAACAAAAGATCTGAAGTATTGCAAAATAATATCATTATTGTTTTCAAGGGTGGTGGATTAGCAGATTTGTTAGAATCCCACTGGGGGCAATTTTTCCTTTCATACTTCCAGGACAATAGAATAAAGTACCAGTCATGCACTGGGGTTGATTTAATCAACTTTCCCTTTTCCTCAAAAAATTGTTGGACTTGTTCCGAAATTGGAAACCATTATTAACTGTTTCCATCAATTTAAAACTGCTTGAGGCAGGAAGATGGTGGTGTGTTAATTTCATTGGAAGTAGATCTTGCTTTAACATCACCAGCTGGCCTTGGATACTTTTAGCAGAATTCACTCTGTTTTAAACACCTTCACCAGTTTTCTGGTCTAAGGATAAATAAACTTCTTGATTCACTATTTTCCACTGCAGTAATCCATAAGTAATGTATTTATACTCTGTATTCTTTTGACTAAGCAATAAAAGATATATGCTTGAAGAGTAGCTTGTTTAAGATACAAGATACTATAGAGTTACATTGTAATATACGCTTTTAAATCTTGTGGATTTGGAGTTGCTAAGAGAAATCTTGTTGGTTGATAACATTTATAGTTAGGCCTCAGCTAGCTGAAAAGTGTATTAAATTTATTCATTTGTGATGCAAGTGAAGTGAGGGCAAAGCTGATAGCTTAGCTGTTAATTTTGACAGTAGTATTGCTGCTTATAATGAATGTATATTAAGCAGAAATATTAAACAAAGTTAATAGAGGTGTATTTGGCACATAAATAGTGCATATATTAAGTTGGGAAGATGAGAAAAGATTTTTGGTTGTATATTCAATAAAATTGTATTTTGAAATCATAATGATCACTTTACAGTTGGTACTGAATAATTCTGAAGGGATATAGAAGGCTGCTAAGAGAGCTCTAATTCCACTATTACAAATTCTTTGGTGAAAATTCAAATATTAACTCACAAAACACATTGTTAAATATATATATATATATTTTATCCATGGAAATATCAGGCTGTTCAGAAATTAATGTAGGTTTTTAAATATCAACTTTAAAATGGCATTTCTTAGTCTAGAATAAACATTATTGATTGAAATGTACACATTTTTGCCAAGTATATTTATTCTGGTAACATAGAATTGCGAAATTTTGGAGATAATGAATTCTTCAAAGACATTTTTTGTGGCTGTGTGGTTGTTAAGACTTTTGCAAGAAGTTGTCAAAATGCTAGAAAAAGTAGTAGTCTGTTTGTGAAAGATCTCGTGATTATACTGGATGTGGCAGAGTTTTGTAGCCATTTTGGTCAAATTCTGGAGTGTTGGTTGTGCGATGCATTGTTGTACAAGAGGATTGGATCTTTTCTGTTGACCAATGCTGGACACAATATTGCAACTTTTTATGTATTCCATTAATTTTGTGAGAATACGTCTCTGCTGGGATTGCTTCGCCAGGATTCAGAAATCTGTAGTGGATTAATCTGGCTTCATACTACCAAACAATCACCATAACCTTCTTTTGGTGCAACTTTGGCCGTGGGAAATGTTTAAGAGCTCCATTTCAGTTTAACCACTGTCCTGAACATTGTTGATTGCTCTATAGGATCCACTTTTCACCACCATCACAATGTGACCAAGAAAAGAGTTGATTTTTCTGTTTTTTGTTCAATTCTTGTGGCATCCATTTTTTAAGCTTCTTTGGCTTTCCAGCTCGGTTCAAATATTCAGAAATTGTTAAAATTCTTGAATCTAGCTCTCCTGTAATCTCCCAAACAGTTGCATAAGGATTTGCTTCATTTCATTATTGTCAGTGGCAGAAGGATGGCTGCGATCTTCCTTATCTTCAAGAGTGAATTCGCAGTGATAGAATTTTTGAAACCAACGTTACAATGTGCATTCATTAACATTTCCTTGACCCCAAATTTCCTTGCTGTTTCTAACTGTTTGTGCTGTACTGCAACAAATATTAACATTTCCTTGCTGTTTCTAACTGTTTGTGCTGTACTGCAACAAATATTAACATTTCCTTGCTGTTTCTAACTGTTTGTGCTGTACTGCAACAAATATTAACATTTCCTTGCTGTTTCTAACTGTTTGTGCTATACTGCAACAAATATTAACATTTCCTTGCTGTTTCTAACTGTTTGTGCTGTACTGCAACAAATATTAACATTTCCTTGCTGTTTCTAACTGTTTGTGCTGTACTGCAACAAATATTAACATTTCCTTGCTGTTTCTAACTGTTTGTGCTGTACTGCAACAAATATTAACATTTCCTTGCTGTTTCTAACTGTTTGTGCTATACTGCAACAAATATTAACATTTCCTTGCTGTTTCTAACTGTTTGTGCTGTACTGCAACAAATATTAACATTTCCTTGCTGTTTCTAACTGTTTGTGCTGTACTGCAACAAATATTAACATTTCCTTGCTGTTTCTAACTGTTTGTGCTGTACTGCAACAAATATTAACATTTCCTTGCTGTTTCTAACTGTTTGTGCTGTACTGCAACAAATATTAACATTTCCTTGCTGTTTCTAACTGTTTGTGCTGTACTGCAACAAATATTAACATTTCCTTGCTGTTTCTAACTGTTTGTGCTATACTGCAACAAATATTAACATTTCCTTGCTGTTTCTAACTGTTTGTGCTGTACTGCAACAAATATTAACATTTCCTTGCTGTTTCTAACTGTTTGTGCTGTACTGCAACAAATATTAACATTTCCTTGCTGTTTCTAACTGTTTGTGCTGTACTGCAACAAATATTAACATTTCCTTGCTGTTTCTAACTGTTTGTGCTGTACTGCAACAAATATTAACATTTCCTTGCTGTTTCTAACTGTTTGTGCTGTACTGCAACAGATATTAACATTTCCTTGCTGTTTCTAACTGTTTGTGCTATACTGCAACAAATATTAACATTTCCTTGCTGTTTCTAACTGTTTGTGCTGTACTGCAACAGATATTAACATTTCCTTGCTGTTTCTAACTGTTTGTGCTGTACTGCAACAGATATTAACATTTCCTTGCTGTTTCTAACTGTTTGTGCTGTACTGCAACAGATATTAACATTTCCTTGCTGTTTCTAACTGTTTGTGCTGTACTGCAACAGATATTAACATTTCCTTGCTGTTTCTAACTGTTTGTGCTATACTGCAACAAATATTAACATTTCCTTGCTGTTTCTAACTGTTTGTGCTGTACTGCAACAAATATTAACATTTCCTTGCTGTTTCTAACTGTTTGTGCTGTACTGCAACAAATATTAACATATCCTTGGCCCCAAACTTCCTTGCATGACTTCTATTCTTAAAAAGTGTCAAAACAAATAAACATATAAAACCTGCATTAATTTCTGAACAATATGATATATCTAAATGAAATACATGTTTGACCCAAATACCATGCTTGACCCAAATACCATGCTTGACCCAAATACCATGCTTGACCCAAATACCATGGTTGACCCAAATACCATGGTTGGCGCAAATACTATGCTTGACCCAAATACCATGCTTGACCGAAAGAAGTTTTGTCCTAAATACTATGGTTGACCCAAAGAAGTTTTGACCCAATAGGTTTCAGATAAGAATTAAGTTATTTCAACTGGCATTAAAATCTTTAGAGCAATCTTAACTGAAAACTAAGGTATGTTTCTGTATGTGTGTAATGAATATGGTGTCACAAAGCAGAGAACAGTCATTAATGTAGGTTCTGGGCTGGTATGTGAGTCTTTTACTTGAAATGTGTTTGTTCTTAATCTGTCTTTCTTTTGTATCAAACTACAGTATTTATATTGGACCCTTTGGTATTTAATATGATAAATAAGAACTGGACCAGTTTTTATGGTGCAGGGGAGTACATATTGCTAACTGTTACAGCTACACCTTATAACACAAGGTAAGTTACATTTCATAACTACTGCTACACATATCATCATCAACATCATTTAGTGTCTGTTTTCCCTGTTAGCCAGAGTTGGACACTATCTCATTCCTGCTCTTTATTTTGTCTCAATATTTTCAAATCCTCAAATTGATTTTTGGTGGTATTTGTGTGGGGGGAGGTCAGGCCTACTAAGGGGGAGGGGGGACTGACCCCACTACTGAGAGTGTCAGGCCTACTGAGGGAGGGGTGACTGACTCAACTACTGGGGGGGGGGGGGGGCTGACTCCACTACTGAAAGTGTCAGCCCTACTGTAAAGATACAGAAAAACTCAAGGCTTTAAAGTGAACAAAATACAATTTTCAAAGGAGAATCATTAAATAGCCAAATTTTAGGGAAAAATTGAATATTGGAATTGTTGACAATTCTGGGATTACTATAACAACAAAGATGTTTATTTGAAGCAAAGAATATTGCACAAAAATTACAAATAATAGAATTTGAAGTGTGAAATATTTATAAAAACATACAACATATGGTTGTAAACAAGGATTAGAATTTTCCAGAGAATGTCTGAAGTGTAAGATGATAGAATATTAGAATTTCCCAAATTTATCATAAAGCTGAGCAGGGTAGAGGGTGGACATGAGCTCCCAGCATTGGTCTTTTTGTTTAGAGAAAACACCACACCCTGACATCTAGAACCATCATCAACCCTACTTTGATGCAAGTGGTTGTTGACTGAAGATTGGGGAATCCTAAAAGATTGATGGCTGGGATCTAGTTGTCTCTGAGAGACACAATGTCTCATGTTGGTCTAATGTATGTCTTTTTAGTGTTTTTACAGCCTTCAATGTTCACAGATTCCAATAGGCAAAGAAATGTATTTCACTTAGAATGTAGATTTGTCACTTGCTCTGTTGGTGGAACAATCATGTTAGCTTCTGTGGATGCTGTAACATTATCCTTATTCTATTTTGTATTTCAATACATGATGGTGTTTCATTGGAGGTATATCAGCAGGCACACTCCACAAGAAAACACTTTGGGATAGTGTGGTGTAATCAATAGCAACTATTCTTGTAACTGAATATCAATAGTTATATTGGAAGTGCTGACCAAGGAAACCACTTAATATCAGAAGAGACTTGTCTTGGATTTCAAAGATGATGGAGGCTTGCTACAAGGTACTTATAGAGTCAGAGGTCAACAGCATCAAAAGTTGACAGATCATGGAGCAGATGTATACTGGAAATTTTAGGCAAGCATTTTGGATGATTATAGCGCTGTACTCTCGCTTTGAGACCAAACCCTCTTTGGGGGGTTCTGTGTCACAACAAGGACACATGTGCAGGGGGTTTGTTTGCAGAGATGGTCATGTTTTTAGGGCAGTGGGAACTTAGCAATACCTAACCTTGAGAACAGTATCAAACTCTTTCATTTATTAAAAAACAAGTAAAGATGGAGAGCTATGAATAGTATAGCAACAGTGATGGCAGTGCTCCAGCATGATCACAGCCCATGGATGAGAATAGGGAAAATTGTAAAAAAACTATTTTATTTAAAATTGAAGCATTACATATCATTACTCCAAGATATATGTGCAGATCACCCCCCCCCCCCACACACACACACATTATTATAAGCAGTGATTTGGTAGAGTCATTATAATATCAAATAGAGTCTTTCGTTCATATAGTACCAAAGTCAACTTTTCCTTTTATTCTTTTGAAGTTGATAAATAAAGTAGATGTTAAACGATGATGATGATGATATATATATGATATATAAAAAAACTCGATATTCAATATATAACGATCATGTGACATCAGAGCATTGCCCACTGCCAATATAATAGAAAACCATGTATCTGATACTTTGCAGAGAACAATTTAATTAGGTTTAAAAAATATAGATAGAATAAGTATTATACTTTACATAGCCACTTAGTTTTTATAAGCAAAAACCATCAACATCTACCTTTGATTAACATTGGTAAATGGTGAAGCCAAAAGCTGCAATCATCAATAGGCATCATGAAATTTTAGAAAAATATTAGTTCCCAAAGAATGAGGAGCCACATGTAGAATAAAATAAAATTACAATGTTCAATAGTATGAAAGTGGTAAGTGGTAACGCTAGAAATAGCTCACGCACTAACTCACAAAGAACTGCTCAACTAAGTTGTATATATATTGATATTTATCAATATATATAGATATTCAGTCATCTCAATGTTGTCTCACTAACTACATGTGATAGGAAGCTCTATGTAGCAATGAAGTGAATTATCCTAATAAAAACAATCTCTACATCATGAATTTTGTAATCTTCCTTTCGTTCATAATAACAAATGTTTATGTGTTTGTATCATTCCAATAATGTTGTTCATTCAGGTATAATTGTCATTTTGTTAATGACAATTATACCTGAATGAACAACCACATTTACAGTGTGGAACTGGGAACTTTTACCGTGTTACCTACACAGCCACATTACAGCGTGGACTGTGTGTTTTTTTCTCGTGACACCTACACGATCTCGATCTCATTATCTCATTTATTTGGACTGGATGTTGTGGTACCAACTTTACAGAGAGAGGGTGGTGTTGGTGGGAGTGGGAGGATAGGGTAGGGGTAGTGGATTGGTGTGTATATTTAGTTAAGAGGTGCCTACTGACTGTAGGTTTTGCTTTATACATAGGCAAGGCGGGTCTTCCGTATTACTGCGTAGCGCCAAAGATCTTGGTCCAGTTACATTGTCTTAGAGAGGTGCAAGTGTGTAAGGTTGGAATTTATTAGATTGTCCCAGGTTTTTCTGGGTCTACCTACTCCGTAACTACCATCAATTTTGATCGCCCTGCACTTTTTTATACAGCTGCCGTCTTTCATGCGCATCATGTGGCCATACCAACGTAGTCTTCTCTCAAGTAAACAGCATCTGATCCCTCTTATTCCTAATTTCTCACTTAGTTCATTTATGCTTTGTCATTCACGTATATTACTATTACACATACAATGGAGCATGCATGCTTCGTTCCTTTCCAGTCTGCACAGGTCCTCTGCACGTAATGCCCATGTCTCACTGCCATGTAGCATACAATCTGCCTTTCATTTTTAGAGAGAAACCTTTTGTGGCCAACAGCAGAATAAGCTCTCTGAAATTTTTCCATCCTATTCTGACTCTGGCTACTGTACTTTCAGAGCACCCCCCTCCACTGCTGATTTCGTCACCCAGGTAACGGAAAGTGTCCACTATTTCTATAGAACCATTTGGGCAATAGAAGGAGCTAGTATTCTTTGGACACTTGCTACTTATTGCACCTGAGCATTGGCCACATATAAAGTCTACGTTCTTAGATAGTTTACCTGTGATCCCACTACATCTTTTATGTACCCATACTTTGCATTTGGGACATAAAATTGAATTTCTGCCTACTCCTTTCCTACATACTGAGCATGATACGTGTGTGTGTGTATATATATATATATATATATATATATATATATATATATATATATATATATATGCTAGCGTGGAAGATAGACGTTAAACAATGATGATGATGATGATATATATAAGAGGGAGAGAGAGTGATAATGTGTTTTGTTTTTGTTGTTATTACTGTCAGTGGATGCAACTATATATGTCTCTTATTTTTTCCCCAAGTATTACAATTCAAGTGCGTGTAGAATTGATAGACAATGACCAGTTTACACAAGTACCAGTTTACACAGCTTTTGCTATCAAGGTAAAAATCTTTATTCATATGAACACTCTTGACTATATTAATAATTGTTTCTACTTTAGGCACAAGGCCAGCAATTACCACAGTACATTACTGGTACTTTATTTTATCGACCCCGTAAGGATGAAAGGCAAAGTTAACCTCGGCGGGATTTGAACTCAGAATGGAAAGGGGCGTAACTCTATGCGTCAAAGCATGGCGTCCGACCCTCTACTGATACTGCCAATCAATAATAATGCAGGTTTTTTGCTGAATAAGAAACGTGGATTCTTTTTGTGTTGTTATTTACATTGTTTAAAAATCCTGGAATTATCAGAACCATCTGTTATTCTTGTTTTATAACAAGCAAGAAGTCAATCTGGCTTATATGTTCACCTGATTGGTAGGTGATCAAGTGGCTTGTTGGTTTCCTGAAATTAATGCTGTGAATTGTTCAGTCACTTGCATCACAGAATTCTAGAAGCTGGATCTCTCATCATTTCTTGAACCATATCCATAGTCACCATGCACTCCAAATTATCTATATTATGATAAACAGAAAATTATTTCTATTTATCAGAAGACTAGCAACCATTTCTACCCATCATAATATAAACAAAACAAGGTTTTCTAATAAATGTTATATGCTGTTGCAGAAAATGGGAAAATGATAATTTAGGTATTACCTCAGTGTCTGAGTATGCTACCCTGACATTGTTTCAATAACGATATTCCCTACCTCTATTTGTATTAATAGTTTAAAAATAATAATTTCAGTTATTAATGAGGACCGAAACCTCTGGCGTTATGCAGTAATATAGAAGACCCAACTTCCCACAGGTACAAGCCGAAGCTGAAGCATATAGACAATATGCCCCCACCCACTCCCAATGTAAAGTGGTCGTGGTGTCGCATCAAAAAACCACCCAGCCCACACTGTAAAGTGGACGTGTAGGTGTCATGACAAAAAAACATCCAGCCCACACTGTAAAGTGGTCATGTAGGCACCACGGTAAAAAAACAAACACCCAGCACTCACTGTAAATGAGGTTGGTGTTAGGAAGGGCATCCAGCTGTAGAAATCAAGCCAGAATTAGTTCCTGTATAAGCAAGACAAGGTCACCTGACCTGGCATTGCCCACAACAGGACAACCCATCTAACCCATGCTAGCATGGAAGTATGGACGTAAAACGATGATGATGATGAACTACTTGCAATAACTTAATTTTCTCTAAGATTTACCCTGTGAAAAAGCTTAAATATTTATTTAAATTTGATGTTTCACTGCTTTTATAGGTCATGTAAATGCTTATTCCATTAAAATGTCAATGTTTTAATGTAATATCTATTTGACCTGTTATTCCCTCTGCGTCCCCACCAATAACTTAACACTTGATTGATTTGTTTGCAAAATAATTTTAAATGGATCTTTTTCAGTCAGTAGAATGATGAAAACAAAAAAAAATGAGGGAGATGGAATTGGTGGTGGCCGGACATTCTTGACTTTCTAAACTTTTCATTTTAAATTTAGTCTGAAGCAGTGGTTTTGGAAATAACCAATCCAGGAAATGTGACCATAACAGAGAGTGGTGTAAACAGCATTTATAAAATAGAAGGCAAATCTGTCTTTTTTAATAATATGCATTTAGAGGTATTTATATTATTTTTCTGAATGGTTTACTGTACTATATTTACGTTACTCGAGATTATTATTGTAAATTTAACAACCCTTACAACTAAGGAGCAGGATCTAGTGAAGGAGGCTAGATGCTACCGGCTAGATATAGTCAGGGTTTCCTCAACAAAGTCCCGTGGCTCTGATACTGTAGATTTGGATGGAGGATGGAAACTCCACTATTCAGGTGTGGTGCCAGAAATGACTGCACAGGTGAGAGTGGGGATACTCACAAACCCTTGGCTGTCAGAATGTGTTATGGACTGGATACCATTAGGAGGGAGGATTTATCCCTTGAAGCTTTTGTTGAAAGATAAATCTCTGTGGGTGGTGCAAGTTTATGCACAAAACAAGGATCCGAATACAGGTCCTTCCTTGATGAAGTCACTGCAGCGTTAGATGTAGTTAAGACTGAGTCATATATCCTGATGGGAGACTTCAATGTACATGTTGGCACTGACCACCTGACATGGAAAGGAGTGATTGGAAGGAATGATGACCCCAATCTAAATATAAATGGAGAGGCCTTATTAGACTTCTGTCCTAGCAATTGACTCTCTATTATGAACACCTTCTTCCAGCACAGAGACATTCATAAATATACATGATATAAGGGGAATCAGGGATAGAGATCAATAATTGAATTTGTTATTGTCTCTGATCTCTTTGATTCTGTGCTGGATGTTTGTGTTAAGAGAGGGGCTGAGCTGTCAACTGATAACCATCTAGTTACCTGCAACTTGAGATTAACTAAAGCCAAGGAAACCCACAAAACTAGCAGGTCCAGGGTGACCTACAGGATAAAGTGGGAAGCATTGGTGGATAAGGAAGTCAGGACCAGGTGTGAAGATACTATTGCATCCAAATTCAGAGAACTCCCTGAACAAACTAAGGAGGTTGAGATGGAGTGGAGATTGTTCAGCGCAGCAGACTCTGTTTTAGCTGTTAAATGCTGAGGGCGAAAGATGCTTGGTGTGGAGCAGGGTTGCAGGAGGACCCCTTGGTCCAACCAAGAGGTCGAACATGCCATCCAAACAAAGAAGGAGGCTTACAAAGCCTGGCTTGGAAATAAGTCCTCCTCCTTGTACTTGAGGTTTAAGCAGGCATGAAGAATCGCAGCAGAGACAAGTAAAGGTGTCCAAAGTTAAGACATGGGAGGACATTGGGGTTAAGATGGAATCCAACTTCAGATCAGCAAATAAAGTTTTCTGGCAGACCATCTGCCGACTTCATAAGAAGCCCCCTCTACACCTGCTATCAGGAACGCACCTGTGGTTCTCCTCTTTTCAGAGAGATGGATCCTTGCAATGGTAAGAAGATACTTTACTGATTTCTTAAGTCTGATCACAACAGCATCTTCTGATGTACACGAGGTGCATCTGAGAGTGGTGACTAATCTCTCGAAGGCTGGGGTCACAAGAGCAGTTAAAGAGCTCAAATGTGGCAAGCCACTGGGAAAGATGAAATCTAGCCTAAGATGCTAAAAGCCTTAAATAGAGAAGATATTCTCTGGCTGACTCGTGTGTGCCGGGTGGCCTGAATCTCTGGAAAGGCACCTAAGCAATGGCAATCAGGAGTGATAATCCCAATTTTCAAAAAGGGAGACAAGAGAGATTGTTCCAATTACATAGAGATCTCCTTGTTAAGCCTCCCTGGTAAAATCTATGCTAAGTGTCTGACAAAGAGATGCAGGGAGATTGTCAAGTCTAAGCTAGCTAATGGACAGTGTGGTTTTCGCCCCGAACTCAGCACAGCTGACCAAATATTCACACAGCAGCAGGTCTTCGAGAAGTCATAGGAGTATTGCCAAGATGTATATTCTTGTTTTGTCAACCTTAAGAAGGCATATAACTGCTCTCCACAGGACATGCTGAGGAAGGTTCTGCAGGAGTATAGGATCAATGGTCAGTTTCTTGCTGCCCTGATGTCTCTATACGAATGCCCAAGTATTTGTGTTCGGATAGATGGTGCTAACTTGAAACCATTCAGTGTGGGAGTCAGACTGCCAAGGGTCCATACTGTCAACTCTCCTGTTCATTATTTACAAATCCCGCCAAGGTTAACTTTGCCTTTCATCCTTACGGGGGTCGATAAAATAAAGTACCAGTAATACACTGAGGTAATTGCTGGCCTTGTGCCAACAGTAGAAACAATTATTTACATGAACAGGATTGACAGCCGGGTTGGAAGTGGTATCATGACTGGTGGGTGTAAAATCCGTCAGCTAGAATTTGCAGACGACATGGTGTTACTTAACTTGACAGAGGATGACCTTCAACTTGCACTTGATAGGTTTGATGCTGAGTGCTGCATGGATAATTGAAAATCAGTGCTGTGAAAACTGAGATTCTTGTCCTCTCAAGAAGCCTGCGCAGTGTACTCTACATATCAATGGAGTTCCACTGAAGCAAGTGGAGAAGTTCAGGTATTTTGGAGCCATGTTCACAAGTGATGGAAGGCAGGAGACCGAATTACGGGCAAGAATTGCAGAAGCTGGTGCAATAATGTGCCAGCTTCAGCATTCAGTAATCAGAAGGGAGGTAGGCGTAAAAGCCAAACTCACTATTCGGTATTCATGCCAACCCTTACCTATGGTCATGAATCTTGGGTAATTACTGAAAGAATATGATTGCAAATACAAGCGGCCAAAATGGGGTTCCTCTGAAGAGTCTTTGGAGTAATGTTACTTGATAGAGTGTATAGCTCAGAGATCAGAGAGTCACTCCAGGTAGAGCTGCTACTTCTCCGGATTGAGAGATCACAGATCCAATACTATGGACATGTGGTTAGAATGTCTCAGGAAAGAATCACTGGACAGATTTTACGGGCAAAACCAACAGGCAGGAGACCCAGGGGTAGACCCCAAGTAAGATGGTTGGATAACATCCATGAGAAGGTTGCTTCTGACAAGACCCGCTGGAAGGAGTATTTGAGGACTCTGCTCCCACCACACTTTCAGGAATAAATGAACAAAGAAGAGAAGAATGTATATTTCATAATGCTTTCTAGCATAGGTACAAGACCAGCAATTTTGAAGGAAGGCAACATCAATTAATCAACCCCAGTATTTTACTGGTACTTTATTTTATTGACATCGAAAGAATGAAGGATGAAAGATAAAGTTGACGTCAGTGAGATTTGAACTCTAAGCATAAAGAGCCATAATTGAATATGACAAAGTATTTTGTCCAACACTCTAATGATTTTACCAATCTACTACTCTAATCTATTTTATGATAATTACTCATGATTGAATGAAGTATTGTAAATCAATATATAAGGTATAGAAACTTAAACTCGCTAAAATAAAGTGACAGCTTGAATGGCTGACTAATACAAAACAGTGTTTTGTATGTCATTCACAGGTAAGAAGTCTTTTACATTTGTATTCCAGTTATTCTTGAAAATTGTGTTAATGTTAAGAGTCACAACTTTCATTCAAAAGCTTTACACAACTGTTGTATGACACAGGATTGTAGATAAATTCCTGAATAAAAGTAGCTGATAACCACAAGATAATGTGACAGACTGATAACAACAAGATAACAACACAGACTGATAACAACAAGATAACAACAAGATAAGCACAAGATAACAACAAGATAACAACAAAATAACAAGATAACAACAAGATAACAACAAAATAACAAGATAACAACAAGATAACACAGATTGATACAACAAGATAACCACAAGATAACAACACAGATTGATAACAACAAGATAACCACAAGATAACAAGATAACCACAAGATAACAAGATAACAACAAGATAACAACAAGATTTAGTCAGAAGAGGGGTGGGTTGAGGTATATAGATAATTGTTGACAGGTGTAAGGACTATTGGTGGAACAAGAGAGACTGTATGTTTATAGATAATTGTTGACAGATACAGAGACTTGGTGGAACAAGAGAGACTATGTTTATAGATAATTGTGGACAGATACAGAGACTTGGTGGAATAAGAGAGACTGTATGTTTATAGATAATTGTTGACAGATACAGAGACTTGGTGGAACAAGAGAGACTATGTTTATAGATAATTGTTGACAGATACAGAGACTTGGTGGAACAAGAGAGACTATGTTTATAGATAATTGTTGACAGATACAGAGACTTGGTGGAACAAGAGAGACTATGTTTATAGATAATTGTTGACAGATACAGAGACTTGGTGGAACAAGAGAGACTGTATGTTTATAGATAATTGTTGACAGATACAGAGACTTGGTGGAACAAGAGAGACTATGTTTATAGATAATTGTGGACAGATACAGATACTTGGTGGAACAAGAGAGACTATGTTTATAGATAATTGTTGACAGATACAGAGACTTGGTGGAACAAGAGAGACTGTATGTTTATAGATAATTGTTGACAGATACAGAGACTTGGTGGAACAAGAGAGACTATGTTTATAGATAATTGTTGACAGATACAGAGACTTGGTGGAACAAGAGAGACTATGTTTATAGATAATTGTTGACAGATACAGAGACTTGGTGGAACAAGAGAGACTGTATGTTTATAGATAATTGTTGACAGATACAGAGACTTGGTGGAACAAGAGAGACTGTATGTTTATAGATAATTGTTGACAGATAAAGAGACTTGGTGGAACAAGAGAGACTATGTTTATAGATAATTGTTGACAGATACAGAGACTTGGTGGAACAGGAGAGACTGTATGTTTATAGATAATTGTTGACAGATACAGAGACTTGGTGGAACAAGAGAGACTGTATGTTTATAGATAATTGTTGAGAGATACAGAGACTTGGTGGAACAAGAGAGACTGTATGTTTATAGATAATTGTTGACAGATACAGAGACTTGGTGGAACAAGAGAGACTGTATGTTTATAGATAATTGTTAACAGATACAGAGACTTGGTGGAACACGAGAGACTGTATGTTTATAGATAATTGTTGACAGATACAGAGACTTGGTGGAACAAGAGAGACTATGTTTATAGATAATTGTTGACAGATACAGAGACTTGGTGGAACAAGAGAGACTGTATGTTTATAGATAATTGTTGACAGATACAGAGACTTGGTGGAACAAGAGAGACTATGTTTATAGATAATTGTTGACAGATACAGAGACTTGGTGGAACAAGAGAGACTGTATGTTTATAGATAATTGTTGACAGATACAGAGACTTGGTGGAACAAGAGAGAATGTATGTTTATAGATAATTGTTGACAGATACAGAGACTTGGTGGAACAAGAGAGACTATGTTTATAGATAATTGTTGACAGATACAGAGACTTGGTGGAACAAGAGAGACTGTATGTTTATAGATAATTGTTGACAGATACAGAGACTTGGTGGAACAAGAGAGACTGTATGTTTATAGATAATTGTTGACAGATACAGAGACTTGGTGGAACAAGAGAGACTGTATGTTTATAGATAATTGTTGACAGATACAGAGACTTGGTGGAACAAGAGAGACTATGTTTATAGATAATTGTTGACAGATACAGAGACTTGGTGGAACAAGAGAGACTATGTTTATAGATAATTGTTGACAGATACAGAGACTTGGTGGAACAAGAGAGACTATGTTTATAGATAATTGTTGACAGATACAGAGACTTGGTGGAACAGGAGAGACTGTATGTTTATAGATAATTGTTGACAGATACAGAGACTTGGTGAAACAAGAGAGACTGTATGTTTATAGATAATTGTTGACAGATACAGAGACTTGGTGGAACAAGAGAGACTGTATGTTTATAGATAATTGTTGACAGATACAGAGACTTGGTGGAACAAGAGAGACTGTATGTTTATAGATAATTGTTGACAGATACAGAGACTTGGTGGAACAAGAGAGACTATGTTTATAGATAATTGTTGACAGATACAGTGACTTGGTGGAACAGGAGAGACTGTATGTTTATAGATAATTGTTGACAGATACAGAGACTTGGTGGAACAGGAGAGACTGTATGTTTATAGATAATTGTTGACAGATGCAGAGACTTGGTGGAACAAGAGAGACTGTATGTTTATAGATAATTGTTGACAGATACAGAGACTTGGTGGAACAAGAGAGACTGTATGTTTATAGATAATTGTGGACAGATACAGAGACTTGGTGGAACAAGAGAGACTATGTTTATAGATAATTGTTGACAGATACAGAGACTTGGTGGAACAAGAGAGACTATGTTTATAGATAATTGTTAACAGATACAGAGACTTGGTGGAACAAGAGAGACTATGTTTATAGATAATTGTTGACAGATACAGAGACTTGGTGGAACAAGAGAGACTGTATGTTTATAGATAATTGTTGACAGATACAGAGACTTGGTGGAACAAGAGAGACTATGTTTATAGATAATTGTTGACAGATACAGAGACTTGGTGGAACAAGAGAGACTATGTTTATAGATAATTGTTGACAGATACAGAGACTTGGTGGAACAAGAGAGACTGTATGTTTATAGATAATTGTTGACAGATACAGAGACTTGGTGGAACAAGAGAGACTGTATGTTTATAGATAATTGTTGACAGATAAAGAGACTTGATGGAACAAGAGAGACTATGTTTATAGATAATTGTTGACAGATACAGAGACTTGGTGGAACAAGAGAGACTGTATGTTTATAGATAATTGTTGACAGATACAGAGACTTGGTGGAACAAGAGAGACTATGTTTATAGATAATTGTTGACAGATACAGAGACTTGGTGAAACAGGAGAGACTGTATGTTTATAGATAATTGTTGACAGATACAGAGACTTGGTGGAACAAGAGAGACTGTATGTTTATAGATAATTGTTGAGAGATACAGAGACTTGGTGGAACAAGAGAGACTGTATGTTTATAGATAATTGTTGACAGATACAGAGACTTGGTGGAACAAGAGAGACTGTATGTTTATAGATAATTGTTGACAGATACAGAGACTTGGTGGAACACGAGAGACTGTATGTTTATAGATAATTGTTGACAGATACAGAGACTTGGTGGAACAAGAGAGACTATGTTTATAGATAATTGTTGACAGATACAGAGACTTGGTGGAACAAGAGAGACTGTATGTTTATAGATAATTGTTGACAGATACAGAGACTTGGTGGAACAAGAGAGACTATGTTTATAGATAATTGTTGACAGATACAGAGACTTGGTGGAACAAGAGAGACTGTATGTTTATAGATAATTGTTGACAGATACAGAGACTTGGTGGAACAAGAGAGACTATGTTTATAGATAATTGTTGACAGATACAGTGACTTGGTGGAACAGGAGAGACTGTATGTTTATAGATAATTGTTGACAGATACAGAGACTTGGTGGAACAGGAGAGACTGTATGTTTATAGATAATTGTTGACAGATACAGAGACTTGGTGGAACAAGAGAGACTGTATGTTTATAGATAATTGTTGACAGATACAGAGACTTGGTGGAACAAGAGAGACTGTATGTTTATAGATAATTGTTGACAGATACAGAGACTTGGTGGAACAAGAGAGACTATGTTTATAGATAATTGTTGACAGATACAGAGACTTGGTGGAACAAGAGAGACTGTATGTTTATAGATAATTGTTGACAGATACAGAGACTTGGTGGAACAAGAGAGAATGTATGTTTATAGATAATTGTTGACAGATACAGAGACTTGGTGGAACAAGAGAGACTATGTTTATAGATAATTGTTGACAGATACAGAGACTTGGTGGAACAAGAGAGACTGTATGTTTATAGATAATTGTTGACAGATACAGAGACTTGGTGGAACAAGAGAGACTGTATGTTTATAGATAATTGTTGACAGATACAGAGACTTGGTGGAACAAGAGAGACTGTATGTTTATAGATAATTGTTGACAGATACAGAGACTTGGTGGAACAAGAGAGACTATGTTTATAGATAATTGTTGACAGATACAGAGACTTGGTGGAACAAGAGAGACTGTATGATTATAGATAATTGTGGACAGATACAGAGACTTGGTGGAACAAGAGAGACTGTATGTTTATAGATAATTGTTGACAGATACAGAGACTTGGTGGAACAAGAGAGACTGTATGTTTATAGATAATTGTAGACAGATACAGAGACTTGGTGGAACAATAGAGACTGTATGTTTATAGATAATTGTGGACAGATACAGCGACTTGGTGGAACAAGAGAGACTATGTTTATAGATAATTTTTGACAGATACAGAGACTTGGTGGAACAAGAGAGACTGTATGTTTATAGATAATTGTTGACAGATACAGAGACTTGGTGAAACAAGAGAGACTGTATGTTTATAGATAATTGTGGACAGATACAGAGACTTGGTCGAACAAGAGAGACTGTATGTTTATAGATAATTGTGGACAGATACAGAGACTTGGTGGAACAAGAGAGACTATGTTTATAGATAATTGTTGACAGATACAGAGACTTGGTGGAACAAGAGAGACTGTATGTTTATATATAATTGTTGACAGATACAGAGACTTGGTGGAACAAGAGAGACTGTATGTTTATAGATAATTGTTGACAGATACAGAGACTTGGTGGAACAGGAGAGACTGTATGTTTATAGATAATTGTTGACAGATGCAGAGACTTGGTGGAACAAGAGAGACTGTATGTTTATAGATAATTGTTGACAGATACAGAGACTTGGTGGAACAAGAGAGACTATGTTTATAGATAATTGTGGACAGATACAGAGACTTGGTGGAACAGGAGAGACTGTATGTTTATAGATAATTGTTGACAGATACAGAGACTTGGTGGAACAAGAGAGACTGTATGTTTATAGATAATTGTTGACAGATACAGAGACTTGGTGGAACAAGAGAGACTGTATGTTTATAGATAATTGTTGACAGATACAGAGACTTGGTGGAACAAGAGAGACTGTATGTTTATAGATAATTGTTGACAGATACAGAGACTTGGTGGAACAAGAGAGACTATGTTTATAGATAATTGTTGACAGATACAGAGACTTGGTGGAACAAGAGAGACTATGTTTATAGATAATTGTTGACAGATACAGAGACTTGGTGGAACAGGAGAGACTGTATGTTTATAGATAATTGTTGACAGATACAGAGACTTGGTGAAACAAGAGAGACTGTATGTTTATAGATAATTGTGGACAGATACAGAGACTTGGTGGAACAAGAGAGACTGTATGTTTATAGATAATTGTGGACAGATACAGAGACTTGGTGGAACAAGAGAGACTGTATGTTTATAGATAATTGTTGACAGATACAGAGACTTGGTGGAACAAGAGAGACTATGTTTATAGATAATTGTTGACAGATACAGAGACTTGGTGGAACAAGAGAGACTGTATGTTTATAGATAATTGTTGACAGATACAGAGACTTGGTGGAACAAGAGAGACTATGTTTATAGATAATTGTTGACAGATACAGTGACTTGGTGGAACAGGAGAGACTGTATGTTTATAGATAATTGTTGACAGATACAGAGACTTGGTGGAACAGGAGAGACTGTATGTTTATAGATAATTGTTGACAGATACAGAGACTTGGTGGAACAAGAGAGACTGTATGTTTATAGATAATTGTTGACAGATACAGAGACTTGGTGGAACAAGAGAGACTGTATGTTTATAGATAATTGTTGACAGATACAGAGACTTGGTGGAACAAGAGAGACTATGTTTATAGATAATTGTTGACAGATACAGAGACTTGGTGGAACAAGAGAGACTGTATGTTTATAGATAATTGTTGACAGATACAGAGACTTGGTGGAACAAGAGAGAATGTATGTTTATAGATAATTGTTGACAGATACAGAGACTTGGTGGAACAAGAGAGACTATGTTTATAGATAATTGTTGACAGATACAGAGACTTGGTGGAACAAGAGAGACTGTATGTTTATAGATAATTGTTGACAGATACAGAGACTTGGTGGAACAAGAGAGACTGTATGTTTATAGATTATTGTTGACAGATACAGAGACTTGGTGGAACAAGAGAGACTGTATGTTTATAGATAATTGTTGACAGATACAGAGACTTGGTGGAACAAGAGAGACTATGTTTATAGATAATTGTTGACAGATACAGAGACTTGGTGGAACAAGAGAGACTGTATGATTATAGATAATTGTGGACAGATACAGAGACTTGGTGGAACAAGAGAGACTGTATGTTTATAGATAATTGTTGACAGATACAGAGACTTGGTGGAACAAGAGAGACTGTATGTTTATAGATAATTGTAGACAGATACAGAGACTTGGTGGAACAATAGAGACTGTATGTTTATAGATAATTGTGGACAGATACAGCGACTTGGTGGAACAAGAGAGACTATGTTTATAGATAATTTTTGACAGATACAGAGACTTGGTGGAACAAGAGAGACTGTATGTTTATAGATAATTGTTGACAGATACAGAGACTTGGTGAAACAAGAGAGACTGTATGTTTATAGATAATTGTGGACAGATACAGAGACTTGGTCGAACAAGAGAGACTGTATGTTTATAGATAATTGTGGACAGATACAGAGACTTGGTGGAACAAGAGAGACTATGTTTATAGATAATTGTTGACAGATACAGAGACTTGGTGGAACAAGAGAGAATGTATGTTTATAGATAATTGTTGACAGATACAGAGACTTGGTGGAACAAGAGAGACTATGTTTATAGATAATTGTTGACAGATACAGTGACTTGGTGGAACAGGAGAGACTGTATGTTTATAGATAATTGTTGACAGATACAGAGACTTGGTGGAACAGGAGAGACTGTATGTTTATAGATAATTGTTGACAGATACAGAGACTTGGTGGAACAAGAGAGACTGTATGTTTATAGATAATTGTTGACAGATACAGAGACTTGGTGGAACAAGAGAGACTGTATGTTTATAGATAATTGTTGACAGATACAGAGACTTGGTGGAACAAGAGAGACTATGTTTATAGATAATTGTTGACAGATACAGAGACTTGGTGGAACAAGAGAGACTGTATGTTTATAGATAATTGTTGACAGATACAGAGACTTGGTGGAACAAGAGAGAATGTATGTTTATAGATAATTGTTGACAGATACAGAGACTTGGTGGAACAAGAGAGACTATGTTTATAGATAATTGTTGACAGATACAGAGACTTGGTGGAACAAGAGAGACTGTATGTTTATAGATAATTGTTGACAGATACAGAGACTTGGTGGAACAAGAGAGACTGTATGTTTATAGATAATTGTTGACAGATACAGAGACTTGGTGGAACAAGAGAGACTGTATGTTTATAGATAATTGTTGACAGATACAGAGACTTGGTGGAACAAGAGAGACTATGTTTATAGATAATTGTTGACAGATACAGAGACTTGGTGGAACAAGAGAGACTGTATGATTATAGATAATTGTGGACAGATACAGAGACTTGGTGGAACAAGAGAGACTGTATGTTTATAGATAATTGTTGACAGATACAGAGACTTGGTGGAACAAGAGAGACTGTATGTTTATAGATAATTGTAGACAGATACAGAGACTTGGTGGAACAATAGAGACTGTATGTTTATAGATAATTGTGGACAGATACAGCGACTTGGTGGAACAAGAGAGACTATGTTTATAGATAATTTTTGACAGATACAGAGACTTGGTGGAACAAGAGAGACTGTATGTTTATAGATAATTGTTGACAGATACAGAGACTTGGTGAAACAAGAGAGACTGTATGTTTATAGATAATTGTGGACAGATACAGAGACTTGGTCGAACAAGAGAGACTGTATGTTTATAGATAATTGTGGACAGATACAGAGACTTGGTGGAACAAGAGAGACTATGTTTATAGATAATTGTTGACAGATACAGAGACTTGGTGGAACAAGAGAGACTGTATGTTTATATATAATTGTTGACAGATACAGAGACTTGGTGGAACAAGAGAGACTGTATGTTTATAGATAATTGTTGACAGATACAGAGACTTGGTGGAACAGGAGAGACTGTATGTTTATAGATAATTGTTGACAGATGCAGAGACTTGGTGGAACAAGAGAGACTGTATGTTTATAGATAATTGTTGACAGATACAGAGACTTGGTGGAACAAGAGAGACTATGTTTATAGATAATTGTGGACAGATACAGAGACTTGGTGGAACAGGAGAGACTGTATGTTTATAGATAATTGTTGACAGATACAGAGACTTGGTGGAACAAGAGAGACTGTATGTTTATAGATAATTGTTGACAGATACAGAGACTTGGTGGAACAAGAGAGACTGTATGTTTATAGATAATTGTTGACAGATACAGAGACTTGGTGGAACAAGAGAGACTGTATGTTTATAGATAATTGTTGACAGATACAGAGACTTGGTGGAACAAGAGAGACTATGTTTATAGATAATTGTTGACAGATACAGAGACTTGGTGGAACAAGAGAGACTATGTTTATAGATAATTGTTGACAGATACAGAGACTTGGTGGAACAGGAGAGACTGTATGTTTATAGATAATTGTTGACAGATACAGAGACTTGGTGAAACAAGAGAGACTGTATGTTTATAGATAATTGTGGACAGATACAGAGACTTGGTGGAACAAGAGAGACTGTATGTTTATAGATAATTGTGGACAGATACAGAGACTTGGTGGAACAAGAGAGACTGTATGTTTATAGATAATTGTTGACAGATACAGAGACTTGGTGGAACAAGAGAGACTATGTTTATAGATAATTGTTGACAGATACAGAGACTTGGTGGAACAAGAGAGACTGTATGTTTATAGATAATTGTTGACAGATACAGAGACTTGGTGGAACAAGAGAGACTATGTTTATAGATAATTGTTGACAGATACAGTGACTTGGTGGAACAGGAGAGACTGTATGTTTATAGATAATTGTTGACAGATACAGAGACTTGGTGGAACAGGAGAGACTGTATGTTTATAGATAATTGTTGACAGATACAGAGACTTGGTGGAACAAGAGAGACTGTATGTTTATAGATAATTGTTGACAGATACAGAGACTTGGTGGAACAAGAGAGACTGTATGTTTATAGATAATTGTTGACAGATACAGAGACTTGGTGGAACAAGAGAGACTATGTTTATAGATAATTGTTGACAGATACAGAGACTTGGTGGAACAAGAGAGACTGTATGTTTATAGATAATTGTTGACAGATACAGAGACTTGGTGGAACAAGAGAGAATGTATGTTTATAGATAATTGTTGACAGATACAGAGACTTGGTGGAACAAGAGAGACTATGTTTATAGATAATTGTTGACAGATACAGAGACTTGGTGGAACAAGAGAGACTGTATGTTTATAGATAATTGTTGACAGATACAGAGACTTGGTGGAACAAGAGAGACTGTATGTTTATAGATTATTGTTGACAGATACAGAGACTTGGTGGAACAAGAGAGACTGTATGTTTATAGATAATTGTTGACAGATACAGAGACTTGGTGGAACAAGAGAGACTATGTTTATAGATAATTGTTGACAGATACAGAGACTTGGTGGAACAAGAGAGACTGTATGATTATAGATAATTGTGGACAGATACAGAGACTTGGTGGAACAAGAGAGACTGTATGTTTATAGATAATTGTTGACAGATACAGAGACTTGGTGGAACAAGAGAGACTGTATGTTTATAGATAATTGTAGACAGATACAGAGACTTGGTGGAACAATAGAGACTGTATGTTTATAGATAATTGTGGACAGATACAGCGACTTGGTGGAACAAGAGAGACTATGTTTATAGATAATTTTTGACAGATACAGAGACTTGGTGGAACAAGAGAGACTGTATGTTTATAGATAATTGTTGACAGATACAGAGACTTGGTGAAACAAGAGAGACTGTATGTTTATAGATAATTGTGGACAGATACAGAGACTTGGTCGAACAAGAGAGACTGTATGTTTATAGATAATTGTGGACAGATACAGAGACTTGGTGGAACAAGAGAGACTATGTTTATAGATAATTGTTGACAGATACAGAGACTTGGTGGAACAAGAGAGACTGTATGTTTATATATAATTGTTGACAGATACAGAGACTTGGTGGAACAAGAGAGACTGTATGTTTATAGATAATTGTTGACAGATACAGAGACTTGGTGGAACAGGAGAGACTGTATGTTTATAGATAATTGTTGACAGATGCAGAGACTTGGTGGAACAAGAGAGACTGTATGTTTATAGATAATTGTTGACAGATACAGAGACTTGGTGGAACAAGAGAGACTATGTTTATAGATAATTGTGGACAGATACAGAGACTTGGTGGAACAGGAGAGACTGTATGTTTATAGATAATTGTTGACAGATACAGAGACTTGGTGGAACAAGAGAGACTGTATGTTTATAGATAATTGTTGACAGATACAGAGACTTGGTGGAACAAGAGAGACTGTATGTTTATAGATAATTGTTGACAGATACAGAGACTTGGTGGAACAAGAGAGACTGTATGTTTATAGATAATTGTTGACAGATACAGAGACTTGGTGGAACAAGAGAGACTGTTTATAGATAATTGTTGACAGATACAGAGACTTGGTGGAACAAGAGAGACTATGTTTATAGATAATTGTTGACAGATACAGAGACTTGGTGGAACAGGAGAGACTGTATGTTTATAGATAATTGTTGACAGATACAGAGACTTGGTGAAACAAGAGAGACTGTATGTTTATAGATAATTGTGGACAGATACAGAGACTTGGTGGAACAAGAGAGACTGTATGTTTATAGATAATTGTGGACAGATACAGAGACTTGGTGGAACAAGAGAGACTGTATGTTTATAGATAATTGTTGACAGATACAGAGACTTGGTGGAACAAGAGAGACTGTATGTTTATAGATAATTGTTGACAGATACAGAGACTTGGTGGAACAAGAGAGACTATGTTTATAGATAATTGTTGACAGATACAGTGACTTGGTGGAACAGGAGAGACTGTATGTTTATAGATAATTGTTGACAGATACAGAGACTTGGTGGAACAGGAGAGACTGTATGTTTATAGATAATTGTTGACAGATACAGAGACTTGGTGGAACAAGAGAGACTGTATGTTTATAGATAATTGTTGACAGATACAGAGACTTGGTGGAACAAGAGAGACTGTATGTTTATAGATAATTGTTGACAGATACAGAGACTTGGTGGAACAAGAGAGACTATGTTTATAGATAATTGTTGACAGATACAGAGACTTGGTGGAACAAGAGAGACTGTATGTTTATAGATAATTGTTGACAGATACAGAGACTTGGTGGAACAAGAGAGAATGTATGTTTATAGATAATTGTTGACAGATACAGAGACTTGGTGGAACAAGAGAGACTATGTTTATAGATAATTGTTGACAGATACAGAGACTTGGTGGAACAAGAGAGACTGTATGTTTATAGATAATTGTTGACAGATACAGAGACTTGGTGGAACAAGAGAGACTGTATGTTTATAGATAATTGTTGACAGATACAGAGACTTGGTGGAACAAGAGAGACTGTATGTTTATAGATAATTGTTGACAGATACAGAGACTTGGTGGAACAAGAGAGACTATGTTTATAGATAATTGTTGACAGATACAAGGACTTGGTGGAACAAGAGAGACTGTATGTTTATAGATAATTGTTGACAGATACAGAGACTTGGTGGAACAAGAGAGACTGTATGTTTATAGATAATTGTTGACAGATACAGAGACTTGGTGGAACAAGAGAGACTGTATGTTTATAGATAATTGTTGACAGATACAGAGACTTGGTGGAACAAGAGAGACTATGTTTATAGATAATTGTTGACAGATACAGAGACTTGGTGGAACAAGAGAGACTGTATGATTATAGATAATTGTGGACAGATACAGAGACTTGGTGGAACAAGAGAGACTGTATGTTTATAGATAATTGTGGACAGATACAGAGACTTGGTGGAACAGGAGAGACTGTATGTTTATAGATAATTGTTGACAGATACAGACACTTGGTGGAACAAGAGAGACTGTATGTTTATAGATAATTGTTGACAGATACAGAGACTTGGTGGAACAAGAGAGACTGTATGTTTATAGATAATTGTGGACAGATACAGCGACTTGGTGGAACAAGAGAGACTATGTTTATAGATAATTTTTGACAGATACAGAGACTTGGTGGAACAAGAGAGACTGTATGTTTATAGATAATTGTTGACAGATACAGAGACTTGGTGAAACAAGAGAGACTGTATGTTTATAGATAATTGTGGACAGATACAGAGACTTGGTCGAACAAGAGAGACTGTATGTTTATAGATAATTGTGGACAGATACAGAGACTTGGTGGAACAAGAGAGACTATGTTTATAGATAATTGTTGACAGATACAGAGACTTGGTGGAACAAGAGAGACTGTATGTTTATATATAATTGTTGACAGATACAGAGACTTGGTGGAACAAGAGAGACTGTATGTTTATAGATAATTGTTGACAGATACAGTGACTTGGTGGAACAGGAGAGACTGTATGTTTATAGATAATTGTTGACAGATACAGAGACTTGGTGGAACAGGAGAGACTGTATGTTTATAGATAATTGTTGACAGATGCAGAGACTTGGTGGAACAAGAGAGACTGTATGTTTATAGATAATTGTTGACAGATACAGAGACTTGGTGGAACAAGAGAGACTATGTTTATAGATAATTGTGGACAGATACAGAGACTTGGTGGAACAGGAGAGACTGTATGTTTATAGATAATTGTTGACAGATACAGAGACTTGGTGGAACAAGAGAGACTGTATGTTTATAGATAATTGTTGACAGATACAGAGACTTGGTGGAACAAGAGAGACTGTATGTTTATAGATAATTGTTGACAGATACAGAGACTTGGTGGAACAAGAGAGACTGTATGTTTATAGATAATTGTTGACAGATACAGAGACTTGGTGGAACAAGAGAGACTATGTTTATAGATAATTGTTGACAGATACAGAGACTTGGTGGAACAAGAGAGACTGTATGTTTATAGATAATTGTTGACAGATACAGAGACTTGGTGGAACAAGAGAGACTGTATGTTTATAGATAATTGTTGACAGATACAGTGACTTGGTGGAACAGGAGAGACTGTATGTTTATAGATAATTGTTGACAGATACAGAGACTTGGTGGAACAGGAGAGACTGTATGTTTATAGATAATTGTTGACAGATGCAGAGACTTGGTGGAACAAGAGAGACTGTATGTTTATAGATAATTGTTGACAGATACAGAGACTTGTTGGAACAAGAGAGACTGTATGTTTATAGATAATTGTTGACAGATACAGAGACTTGTTGGAACAAGAGAGACTGTATGTTTATAGATAATTGTTGACAGATACAGAGACTTGTTGGAACAAGAGAGACTGTATGTTCACATGTTAATTTCGCAACTGATTCATATATATTCTTTTTTAGATTATTTCTAATAATTATTCCATGGGAGTTATTCTGAGCATACCACATTATTTAAGAAATTCGTCATCTGGCTTGTTAACTGGAGAGTCAACAGATCGGCAAAGTATTGATCCATCTTCTAAAAGTGAAGTGTATAATCTGTGGAAAGAATGTATGTATTTTGATATTTTCTCTATCGTTTTTATATTTCTACATACTTCATCATCATCTCCATCATTTTCCATCTATTCTTTTCATACTGGGGCAGGTTGGATGAGTCTTATAGACCAAATCAGTATATTATTGGTCATACTGGGGTAGCTTGGATGAGTCTTATAGACCAAATCAGTATATTGGTCATACTGGGGTAGGTGATCCCATCTTGTCCCAATACATTCCACTTTTGATATAATTTATATGACTGGATGCCTTCCTAACACCAACCAAATTTACAGAATGTATTGGGTGCATTTTATGGTCCCAGTACTAGGGAGGTCTTTGACATCACTAAAGGATCCTTCATTTTTTAATGTTATTTTTTTTTTCTTTTTGGAGGTCGGGATGGGGGCTGGATGCCTTTCTTAATACCAATCAATTTGTAGAGTGCACCAAGTGTCTTTTATAATAGCACCAGCCTGAGAGATACCCTTGACAGGACTAAGTCCTCTCTGTACTACATTGTTATCATTCAAAGGCCAACCATACTACTGAGTGCAGCAAGTTTATTTTACTATCAATGTTGCCTTATTGCAAGGCACATGTGATCAAGAATAGAAATAGAGGGAGCATGGTGGTAATAGGGAACATAAATATCTGACAAGTGTGATAGGGTGGTATGGGAGTAATAGAGAGAGAGAGAGAGTAAAAATCACATGATTAGTTGTTGGTAAGAGATTGAATAGACAGCAGTAATAAAAAGATAGAGACGGTAAAGTGAAGAATGGATATTAAGATAGGTGGCAATGGGTGGTAGATGTTAGCCAAGAACTCTATGTGGGAGAGAGAATGATGGTTGATGGTTGGAGACTTGACAGGAGAGAGAGCTAGGTTAATATGGGAGCACACTACTCTATATTTACTATTGTATTTTCACAGTAAAGGCTTTACTTCACATAATATTAAATTTATAAGACTTTGATGTCATTTATTTTGAGAACAATACCTTAACATAAGTATGAGGGGCTGGTTATGGCCAGTGAGAGAATTCTGGCCAGATACAGCCGGTTTAAATTCTAAAGTGTTAATAGTGGAGAATGATTGCCAGAGGACCAAATGTGGACAGAACAGATCTCTCCCTCATGGCAATATCAACTGTGTTATCAGCTACACTCTTTATCCTTTACTGATCTGTCACATCTTCTCTGCTACTGAGAAGTTCAGCTCCTTGTGATCAGTCTTCAGCAGTTCACCTCATGTCTTTCTAAACCACCATATCCACAGAATCTATCCACTGTTATATGGGAGACATAGATGATGAACATGGGGCAACAGAGAAGGCTGGATAGAGCTGAAATGAGAATTGTTTGGGAGATGTTTGGAGTATGATTCAGATAGAGGATGATAAACAGTGAATTTTAAAAAGACAGGGTGTTATATCTGCTGCCATAACAGAAGATGGCAACATGACAGCTGCTTATGCTGTATCATCTGCACTAAATATTTTATGTTATAATGCCATTGCAGTATAACTAGTTTATTAAGTATAATAAATCTTAATATTTCAGATCAAGTGAAAGAAAATCACTCTCTCTTCATCTCAAATTACAGTACTTTTAATTCCTCCAATATCTCAGAGAATCAGTTTATTAGCACTCTCAACAACCTCACTGATTTAGTGACAACAGTTAATGTAACCAGTCAATGTGAAACTTGGGATATGCTTTGCATTTTCGCCATTGTTCTAAAGAAAAGTAACCTTGCTGATGACATCAAGTTTTATAATAAGGAATATTTTAAAGAAATAGGTGAGTTTTGTCATTTTTTAAAACTTCATCTGAAATGTGATTTGATTATAAAGTAACTTGTTTTTATATTTACATAAATGTAGATGATAAGAAAAAGTGGAGAAGATTGTCATGGGACTTGTATGGCTAACCTGTGCTTTAGTAGGGAAGATAGTATTAAAACACTTGTTTTTTTGTTTTATATGAATTTTTTAACATATTGGATGAAACATTAAACTGTTTTATTGATTACAATCATGTAAAATAGCTTGTCCCATGAAGAATTTTTTAATTGTGACCACATCAAGTGCAGGTCTATCTTCAAGCGGATCAAGTCTGGCTTGGACCAGTCTGCCTCTATTCTGCCATGGCTCAATTTGGTATCCTCTTCATCAACCAGTACCCCTCTTTATGACAAGTGCACTTGTATCAAAGTAGCCCAACACCTCGGCCTCCACACGTGTAAGCCACATGCCATTGTGGGGCTGTTGTCAGCTTGCACCCATTATTATGCTGCCAGAGTGCAGACAGGTCCCCCCAACATGCCACTCTCAATGACATAATGAGAAGGAGCCTCAAAGCAGCCAGCTTCAATCACAACTGGAGCCAGTAGGCCTTGATGGCGGAGACAGAAGTACCCTGATGGAATTATCCTCTTCCTTTTGATGGTGGTCTTGCTCTACGTAAATGCTTGTCTCTCTCTCTCCCTTGTTTCATTTCCTCCAACCACACTTGCTTCACCCTAGTGAGCAATATCCTCTACTTTCAAACATGGACTAGCACCAACAGGGAGTTGGATGAAGTCCTACTATGATGGAGAGAGTTGGGCTTGTCTGTTCCCGACAAGGTGGAGGACAAACAGAATCAGAGAGCTTGGGGCAGCATACATTCAAAGGCCACCTTTGACTCTCTCTTTGACCAGTCAGATTAGTTCTCAAGGTACTGCTTACTGTCTGCCAGCACCAAATAGTTAGGTGACTGGGTTGATGCCCTATCCGTGGCTAACATTAGTGGCTTACTTAGCTTGGACAAACTTCGTGTCTCCATTGCCCTGAGAGTGGGAGCCGACATGTATGGGTCTCAAATGTCGGTGTTGCAAGATCCTCAACTCCACAGGCCTCCATGGTCTTTCTTGCTGCCTGAATGCCAGTCGTTTCGCACGTCACATTGAGTTAAACCTCATCATCAAGAGAGCTTTGGCCTGGGCAAACATCCCCTTAATCTTGGAACCGTCTGGGTTGTCCACGAGTGATGGGAAAAGACCTGATGGCCTTACCCTGTGCCCCTGGTGCCTTATCTGGGATGTCACAGTTAGTGACTCTTTTGCTTCTTCCCACATCCTGGATGCTGCAGTTAGAGTGAGAGCCAAAGCTTCTGCAGCCAAACGGAACAAAATCCTGAAATACCGTGATCTGTCGGTTAACTATATCTTCCAGCTTGTGGCGTTCAAGACATTTGAGTGAGTCAGGCTGCAAACTGCTCGTGAGGGTGCTTGGCTGTTCCAGCGCATCAGCCTCGCCGTTGCCCAAGGTAACCCTGCGAGTATGTATTACCTGCTTGTGTGTTTTTTTTCTCTTTCTATTTGTAATATTCTGTTGACACTTAGAATTAACAAAAATATATATTTCTTTCATACTGCAATATTTTTAAACTGTATTCATGAATGTAAACTTTTATTGTGATATTTTAATGCGTGATTTATATATTATCTGTTCTTAGTATTATCTTGAGTAAATTATATTAGCAAACCATATTCAAGTATGGTTTACTAATTTGTTGTGAAACTAACTCTATACCGAACTTGTCCTCTGGACTGAGTGCTCTACATACTATGGGTATAACCTCCCAGTTTTTTACCATTATATATATATATATTTCGTTTCTGAATTTTGTTTAGCAAGATTCTTTATCTGAAAACGTGTGTTGAAACCGATATTGTTATACTTTAGGAGAGTCATGTTGCCAATAAGAAACACATGCACCAGTTGCTTTCACTTCAATTTATTATAAATTTCCGGTTGGTTGGTTCCACAACCGGATGGTTGTTCATATATTGTCAAAGTTCTTTCGTCACACATTCTGTGACCTCTTCAGTGACTGGGGATTCTTTTCTTTGTTTTGTGCCTCCCCTTTGTTCTGTCCTACACCATCTTGTTTTTGTGTGTGTTGTGTGTGCTTAGTTTGCGCATGTGTTACATCCGGGTGTCTGTGTGTGTTTTTATTTGTTTATTTATTTGTTTATTTACATGTTACCAGTTAGTTGTTTGTTCTATGTGTGTGTGTTTTCATTTTGTCCTTAATTGTAAGTTGTGATGTTGCTATTTCATTCATGTTTTCTATTTAATTTTGGTTGGAGTTCATTTAAGTTTAATACCTCTGTGATTTGTCTAAACATTGGTCTTTTCTGTGTGCAGATTTTATTTTTATTTCTATGTTCTCTAATTTGCCCTTATGTTCTATTTTAGCATGTTGGTGGAGTACTGATGAGTCTTTTCTATCTTGGAGTTCTCGCCAGTGTTCATTTAATCGTTCTCCTATACTACGAGCTGTCTCACCTATGTACATTATATTCTTATCTTTACATTGTCCTTCAGTACATCTTATGCTATATACTATGTTTCTAGTTTTACAGTTAACATGGGGGCTTAGTTTACAGATTATGCATTTCTTATCTATACAGGGAGGTCTTTGTATTACTAATAAGTGTTTTTATAGAGGTACCTGGTCTTTCCACTATTTTAATATTTAGTTTAAGTTTATCTAGGGCCCTTCTAAATTTGTAAGCTAGTTCACCTCTAGGGGTTGTATTGATGAACATTACACTCTGGTATTTATTGCTATCATACCATGAGTTTATTCTATTAACCTTATTCCTAGTTCTTTCTATTCTAATCCAAAATTTGCTCCTATACAAGGGGCAGGTCCCATTTGTATCATTATTTACCATTTTTTCCCATTTAGTTCTGGCTCCTCCATATACTCTAATTTTATCTCTCTGATTGTAACCAGAGAACTGCATACGGTGGATGAAGTGTTGTATGTGTCTCTCTAGTTCTTTGGGGTTGCACATGCGGGACACATTCCTCATCACCCTTACTAAGTCTGCAATTAATATGTTGATTTTGGTGTGGTCCGAAACAGCTGAGTTTCGGTGGATCAGGTATTTGGAGGTCATGGGTTTGGCATAATGGGAATGGAGGATTTGATGATCATTAAATTTGCTATGGTAAGATTCTTTTGTTATCTTAGCAATTTAATGTTCTTCCTAATGCATTGATTGGTTTTCAAAATTATTTAAATTTGTGTTTCCTATTCAACAATGCTTCAAGCAAGCTACAAAACTGTGTATATATATATAGTTTCAAAGGGTAAAGGATGACAAATAAAACAACAAAGTAATGTTTTAACAAAGTAATATTTTAACATTGGAAATATTATGTTGAAATATACTGGGTAACAACATTACTTTGTTTTATTTGTCATCCTTTACCCTTTATATATTTCTACCACATTGTACCAGCTTTTTGAAACTTATCAGTCTTTTATTACATATCTCACAGTACTTCATATTAACTCTAGTATGCCAGGCTGTTAACTTGTGGAGTTGTAGAAGTACCATATTTATATATGCCCTGTGTTGGCCATCTACATCTGGCAGAGGTCATGTCTCTCCAGATCTAAACACTGCTGATTCTTTCTGGAGAAAGAGAGTAAGAGTGAGAAAGAAGAAGTGAAAAAGACACATAGAGGAAGAATTAACCCAGTATAAGACTGGTACTTTATCAACCTTGAAAAGATGAAAGACAAACTTGACCTTGTGGGATTTAGACTTCAACTGCAGATATCTATAATAAATACACCATTTTAAAAACTGTCAAATCACTACCTTTGATATATATCGACACTTCAAGTTAACTCCCTGTAAAATTACAACTCTGTTAACTTTACCAAATTGATTTAGTTCTTGAGTCAGTTTGGTAGGGTTAGAAGAATAGTTATAATGGTTTCTTATATAAGCACAAGGCCAGCAATTTTGGGGGAGGGGAAAGTCGATTAAATTGACCCCAGTGAGTGACTGGTACTTTATTTTATTGAGCCTGTAAGGATGAAAGGCAAAGTTAACCTCGGCAGGATTTGAACTCACAATGTAAATGGCCGTAACTCTATGCTGCAAAGCATGGCGTCCGAGACTCTACTAATACTGGCAACCCAGCGCGGTCTAAGGCGCTAGACTCAAGGTATAATACAAGAATAATATAATTGTTTCTACTATTGGCACAAGGCCAGAAATTACCCAGTACATTACTGGTACTTTATTTTATCGACCCCGTAAGGATGAAAGGCAAAGTTAACCTCGGCGGGATTTGAACTCAGAATGGCAAGGGCTGTAACTCTATGCGTCAAAGCATGGCGTCCGACCCTCTACCGATACTGCCAATCCACCGCCCCACAAGAATAATATAATGAAGAGTAACCAGTGTGATACCAACAATATCATAACTACATTTATGATAGAGTGAGGCTACTATGAGAATGAGTTAATTTGAAAGTAATCTCATTATTTTATAAAGAGCACACAAAACAAATCCTTTATCTGTATCTATTTTAATACTGTATTTTGGTTTGTTGAGTAAAATCTTTAATTTATGTTTCTTTGCAGAGAATTTTCCTCCATTACTAGAAAATACTGTTAATAAATTATATTTGTCATCAGGGAAGGTTTCAATTCCTTTGAAAGTAGTTGATCGTAATAATGACAATTTCACTATCAAAATTGAAGGAATACCAGAGAGTGATTATATATTTGGTAAATAAACTATTTTTATTAAATATTCTTAGCATCTGATATTTATATTTTATTTGGAGACACTATTAACAGGTCAGTGTAAATGCCTAAATCTGAAATTGTTCATTTTTTTCCTTTCTCCAAACCTAAGCTTGTTATCAGGAATCTAAATTCTAAAAAATGTAATTAATCACTAACTCCTCATATAATGATTATGTCAGTACATCTTTACATCACATATCCTCTGACACAACTTTCTATGTTAAATTACCAAAATAGCCTTTCCTGTCATATCTGGAAGTTTTGAATATCCCACATACCAGAAACAATCAATTATTTGGTTGGATGTAAAGTTATTTCTTTATTATATCAATATATTTTTTTTAGAAATATTCATCAGAAATGTTTACAGTTTCATTCTTACTAAATAAGGTGTGTTTTTTTGCTTTTGAATAAACTTTGAACAATAACATGATTTAAAGACAAAGAAAATAAATAAAATGAATTTGGTATTGAATCCTAGAATAAAGTCTAAATATATTGTACACATAATATAAAATGAATCAATATTATGTGATTAAATTATATATTATATAATATGTTATAGTTAAAAGAATAATTATATATTGCTATATATATAAATATATATATATATATTTGTTAAATCGCTTGTTAAATACGAGGACCTCATTCAATCATTACCTTCTAGCTAGCTACCCAACACCCCTCCCTCCAGCCCCCACGCACCACCATTGTTATTACGTGGACCAATCATAAGCCAGAGCCCCCGCGTATCACCATTATTATTACGCGGACCAATCATAAGTCAGAGGCCTATACTATCGCTTGCCTGGTTGCCTTTCGATATATGATGGATGGATGGACTACGGAATCCTGGAGAGTGGAAGAGAGAGAAAAATATGGACGCTCAGCAACAATGCCAAAGATAAAGACAAATTCACCCCGTGGACGAGAATGCGAGCACTCCTCTTTGTTTCGACCGCGGACGGCTAACATAACCCCATCTCCCCCCGTCCCCCACCGCCCCCACCCTCCAAACGCAATCCAAAACTTCAGAGTTGGTACCATAAATGTAGGCACCTTAAAGGGTCGCGCTAACGAGGTTGTAGAAATGCTTGAACGTAAGGAGGTCGATGTTTGTTGTATTCAAGAGACCAGGTGGAGGGGTGGGTCTGCTAGATTCATTGAGGGTAAAAAACAAAGTTATAAGCTTTTCTGGGTGGGAAACGACGATGGGTTGGGTGGAGTAGGAATCATGGTAGCAGAAAAGTGGGCAGATAAGATAATAGACGTAAATAGAGTGAACGACAGAATAATTAAAATAAGACTTGTCCTAAATAGAACTACTGTGACAATTATATCTGGGTATGCACCCCAATCTGAACTGCCTGGCGTTATAAAGGACAGGTTCTATGAGTTGCTAATGCTCACTACCTCCCAAATAACCGTCAGTGACTACATAATTATTGCTGGCGACCTAAATGGTCATGTTGGACAACATTGTGACGGCTATGACGGAATCCATGGAGGTTATGGGTTGGTACTAGAAATGAGGAAGGCTTCAGAATCCTGGAATTCTGTGACGCAAATAACCTAACTATCTGTAACACTAAATTAAAAAAACCTGACAATCACCTGATCACCTATAGATCCGGGGAACACACAAGCCAGGTAGATTATATCCTTACCAGAAGACGTGACAGAGTGTCTGTTGTAAACACTAAATCCCTCCCCCATGAAGAATGCACCTCCCAACATAGACTGATAATTAGCGACCTCATAGTCAGGACGAGACGTACTCGACAGCAGAAGAGGACTATCCTCAGGAGAAAAATATGGAAGTTAAAGGACCCCACAGCCAGAAATAAATTTCAAAGCATATTACTTGATGCTTTCAACAATAAGGAAGAGCATTTAGAGTCGGACAATATAGAGGGACAGTGGGAATTTCTGAAAGCAAACCTGCTGATGGCGACAGACGAAGTCTGTGGCTGGAGCAGGCCTGTTGGCAGGAGGAGAGTAACATGGTGGTGGAACAGTAAGGTGGAGGGGTCAATTAAGGCCAAAAAGCAGGCTTGGAAAGTATGGCGGGATGGGGGAAGTAGAGAAGACTATCAAGTGGCCAGGAGGGAAGCTAGGAGACAAGTGTACTTCGCAAGAAGGGAAGCAGAGGAAAGAAAGTTCAAGCATGTTCTACAACGCGAGGACCAAAAACGTGAGGTGTTCAGGATTGCTAGGCAATGTGTCAAGGAAAACCGTGATATTGTCGGGGAGAAGTGTGTACTCAATGATGACGGCGTACTTGCCATCACCGACGCTGATAAGAAGGTAGCTTGGAAGTGTCACTATGAAAGGCTACTAAATGAGGAGAATAAATGGGAGAAAGACAGTCTCCCCCACATCGACCCAATAGAGGGACCAGCAGTGTTAGTCGAGGGTAGTATAATAAGTAAGGCAATCAAGGATATGAAGACGGGTAAGGCGGCTGGACCTTCGGAAATAGTTGCTGAGATGCTGAAGGCATCTGGCACGGTGGGACACACCATGGTCTCCCGGATAGTTAACCAAGTCGTACAGAATGGGGTTGTTCCGAAGGACTGGCATAGCAGCATCATCGTTAACTGTTATAAGGGTAAATAAGATGCCCTAGATAGGAGTAACTATAGAGGCATTAAATTAATCGACCAGGTCATGAAGGTCACGGAAAAAGTAATAGCGCAACTAATCAGAGAGAGAATTGACCCAGATGAAATGCAGTTCAGGTTTGTGTCAGGCAAAAGTACCACAGACGCTCTTTTCATTGTACGTCAACTACAGGAGAAGTACCTAGCTAAAGGTAAACCCCTCTACTTAGCTTTTGTCGACTTGGAGAAAGCCTTCGACAGAGTCCCCCGTTCCATTATCTGGTGGGCCCTTAGAAAACTAGGTGTCGACGAATGGCTTGTGAGAGCTATACAAGCCATGTATAAAGAAACAGTCAGCAAGGTTAGAATTAACAACGAATATAGTGAAGAGTTTAGCGTAAAAGTTGGCGTCCATCAGGGCTCTGTTCTCAGCCCCCTACTATTTATTATTGCCCTTCAGGCTATAACAGAGGAGTTCAAGACCGGCTGCCCATGGGAACTCCTATACACAGATGATCTAACGCTCATAGCTGAATCAATGACCGAACTAGAGAAGAAATTCCAAACATGGAAGCACGGCCTAGAATCAAAAGGCCTTAAAATTAACCTGGCTAAGACTAAAGTTCTAGTTTGTAGGAAAGAAAATAAGGCGGCGGTCCCTTCCGGGAAATGGCCATGCTCAGTGTGTAGGAAAGGCGTAGGTAGAAACTCCATTTTATGTCCCAAATGCAAAGTATGGGTGCATAAAAGATGTAGTGGGATCACAGGTAAGCTAACTAAGAACATAGATTTTACATGTGGGCGGTGCTCTGGTGCAATAAGTAGCAGCAAGTGCCCACAAAATACTAGCTCTTACAACTCCATAGAGGGCTCTATAGAAATAGTGGACAGCTTCCGTTACCTGGGTGACAAAATCAGCAGTGGGGGAGGGTGCTCTGAAAGTACAGTAGCTAGAGTCAGAACTGGGTGGAAAAAGTTCAGAGAGCTTATACCACTATTAGCCGCTAAAGGGTTCTCCCTAAAAATGAAAGGCAGGTTGTATGATGCCTGCATACGAACAGCAATGTTGCATGGCAGTGAGACCTGGGCATTGTGTGCAGAGGATATACGCAGACTAGAGAGGAATGAAGCTTGCATGTTCCGCTGGATGTGTAACAGTAATATACGTGAACGGCAAAGCATAAACGAACTAAGGAAAAAATTAGAAATAAGAGGGATCAGATGTTGTTTACTCGAGAGAAGGCTACGTTGGTATGGACACGTGATGCGCATGAAAGTCGATAGCTGTATAACAAAGTGCAGGGCAATAAAGATAGACGGTAGCCACGGAATAGGCAGACCTAGAAAAACCTGGGACGAGCTGATAAACTCCGACCTCACACACTTACACCTCTCCAAGACAATGTCACTGGACCGAGACCTTTGGCGGTACTCAGTAATAGAGAAGACCCGCCTTACCTAAATACATAGTAAAACCTACTACAGCCAGTAGGCATCTCTAACAAAATACACCCTCGTCCCACCACCCCCACCTCATCCACACCACCCCCTCCTATGTAAAGTTATGTTGGTGCCACACCATCCAGGCCGAAACAAATGAGATCGTGTAGGTGTCACGACAAAAAAACACACAGTCCACGCTATAATGTGGCCGTGTAGGCAACACGGTAAAAACCTCCCAGCCCCACACTGTAAATGTGGTTGGTGTTAGGAAGGGCATCCAACTGTAGAAAACCTGCCAGACAGTCCTATGCGAGCAAGACAATCACTCTTGCCTCAAGTGGGAATACCCCCGTCCAAACCCATGCAAGTGTGGAACTCGGACGTTAAACGTTGATGATGATGATAAGCAGTGTCACAGCCAATGTAATATATCCAGAATGTGGTTATTGTTAATTGAAAATTCTACACATAACTGTGTGTGAGGTATAAAGGGAGGGGAATTATGTAATTCTTTTCATAACTTCATTATATAGTGTCTGTTAAACAACCTTGCTATCCATTTTACTAAAGTAACATAACAATATCTTAACTTTTAACATCCTGTATGAATCTAGCAGAAAATATCTAAAAACAGGTTTGTTAATTCATATGTTTATAGTATCTTTATTAGTGGACAAATCATTATATAAATTTTATGTTTCAAGAATGTTTTTGATTATGCAGTTTCAAGTGGTACAGGATATTAAGTTATTGTTGTTACTAATGAAAAAAATCTAACTCAATTTTTACAAATGAATTAATTAACCTCTTGTAGCTATTAATGGTGAACAAAATTGAAATATTCCTATTAAAACAAAAGACAAAGTAAAAATGGCTGATGTGGTTATTTTTATTGTAACAAGAAGAAACCTTCCATGGGGTGAATAACTTACAGTGTGATTAATAAGAAGTTATAACACATTTATCTCTTCAGAAAATGGTTCTTTGAATTGGAATCCAAATCTAAGTAGTTTACCAATCTCCTTGAAAGTTTTGGCTATTGATAATGGTAATGCGACTTCTCTCTATTGGCCAGAGTTATTATATTGTAACTGTAAAGAAAATGAATATTGTAAAATAAAAAATATTTCAGAACGGATGTTTTCTCTAAAAAATAGGCGTAAGTATACTCTTTTACCTGTTCCAGCCATTTTCTGTATATGTGTGTGTCTACCTCTCTCATTTGATAGAGCGTGTATGTATATATATGTATATGTGTGTGTGTGAGTGGGTGGATGTATGTGCACATACGTATACATGTATATGTGAGTACGTGTGTGCCAGATATGTGAGGGTATGTTTGTATATGTCTTGTTTCTTATCCTCTCCAGAGTATAATGTTCCTCTTTCTCCTACCTGTCAACACCAATGCATCCTAAGTATGACTCATAGCCTAACGAGCACTTCAAACAAGTGTGGCTGTGAAAGGCAGGCAGATAGTCCTTCACGCATGAATGCACGCAATGACTTGACCAGATGAAGGATAGACATTGTTTTGTAAATAAACCAATTATATTATTGATAACGAACCAATGAGCGAAGACCGTGGAATATTACGTTGATGTATTGTGGTAAATATAAGAAGGGATTGGAAGATATTCATAGAACATCAGAGATGAGCTTACATATTGAAGCATATCTGAGAATCTTTCAATTCCAGAGTCAGGTTTGATCAATAATAGATCGTTCCTCGAGCTGATCGACAGTGAAACATGTGTAATATGTTATTAAATATGTTATGATGCAACACTGATTCTTTGTTCCTTTATTCTTATTCTATTAAAACTCTGCTCTACAAGAGCATTAGTGCTCACCCAGCATACCGCCTATGGACACAGTTATCTTGCACCTCTACACCTTTATATTTAACGAAGGGTATTGGTAAGAAATTGTTAGATGGATTAACATGGTTGTTAGATGAAATAACAAGAATAGCTGATTTACTTTATATATAAAGGTTTACTTCACTTCAGTCAAAAAGAACAATAAACATATTACCACGAGTTGCGAAGGTTGACAATGTTATTTTAGCATAATGTTCCGATCTCTGTGTAAAAGATGGGAATATACAGGCTTTATATACCTGTTGCTTTCTGTCTCCCACCTCGAGGGAATATACAGGCTTTATATACCTGTTGCTTTCTGTCTCCCACCTCGAGGGGATATACAGGCTTTATATACCTGTTGCTTTCTGTCTCCCACCTCGAGGGGATATACAGGCTTTATATACCTGTTGCTTTCTGTCTCCCACCTCGAGGGGATATACAGGCTTTATATACCTGTTGCTTTCTATCTCCCACCTCGAGGGAATATACAGGCTTTATATACCTGTTGCTTTCTATCTCCCACCTCGAGGGGATATACAGGCTTTATATACCTGTTGCTTTCTGTCTCCCACCTCGAGGGGATAGCCCATGCATGAACCTGTCCACACCGAAAAGGATGGTGACCTAGAATTTGACTTTTAGGTGTCACCCAGAGTTCAAGGCGTGGACAGATTTCGCTACACACACATATATATATATGTATATATATAATTAGTTACAAAATTTTGCTAGCTGTGTAACTCGGAGAAGTGGAATATACTCTGGCAACTGGCTTCAGGGAAACACTGTTTAAATACCTGCCTATCAAACTCACAAAGGCCAGCTGAAGGCCACATTAAAAGATACTTCCACAATGTGCCATGCAGTAGGATGGAATCTGAAACCACATGATTTTGAAGCAAACATCTTATCCACACAACCATGACTGTATCATTGAATGAATGAATATGTGTATTGAGTCTGTGTTGATCTATTTATATTTCATTCTATGTATATATAATTATAAATATGTGTTTTATGTTATTAGATCGTTTTTACATGATGCCTTGTACATGTAAATATGGCTACACTGGACATCTCTGCAATTTAAAGACTGATCTTTGCTCATCTAATCCTTGCTACCTTGGTGTTCTGTGCAACTCTTCACTTGGAGTAAAAGATATGTGTGGATCTTGTCCCACACCCTTGTATGGAAATGGTCGTGTTTGTTATGGCAAGTATTTCTATTCAATTTTATTTTCTTGTATTTCTAATAGAAAAGTGACCACTGAATAAATGCACAAAAAGAAGTGTATGATCAGTCACTATTGATTACAGTTGTATGATTATCAGAAAGAAATAATCTATCCATCGGTATTCAAATAAATATATTTAGAAAGCATATCTTATCTATGCTTGAACAAAGTAAATATTTCTAAGAGTTGTAATAAATAATAGGGTATTCAGAAGAACCGTGCAGATAGCAATGTAAAGATGGTACTGGGGTAAATGTTAAAACAAGATAAAATAATGTTTTTACTCAATATTTACAAAATTTACAAAATACTCATGATATTTCAAGGGAAAGAATTTTTCAAATGATGAACAATGAATGTAGAAAATGAAACATTCTGTTATCATGAACTTTTCCTTGTGTGTTGGTGGAAGTGTGACTTGCACTGACCAGTGGCTACTCTGCTCTATGTAGTTCTGATCTATTAGTGATTTGTAGCTTCTGTATGTTTATGATGAGAGCTTCCTTAATTTGCAAATTCCCCACATCCTTCTCTATTGCCTCTATCGTAACCTCAATGTTTCTGTTGTGGCAGGGTATCTTTGAACAGAAGCACTCATAGTCATGTGTTTTACTAGTTGAGCACTAAAACATATAACAGTCAAATCTACAATTTAAGCACAACTTTATTAAGCAAAACATAAACAAGATAGAAAAAACAGTTTTTGACATATGTCTAGATTTGTTTTCATTCACACAAACTTCAGTGAACTTTAACATGAGCCCCACTCATCAACTTAAAATGTATCAATTAAAACAATGAAAAAGTAAAATCTAATTAGTATCTGAGATATGGTATTTTAAAATCAAGGAAATACTTTGTGTTCACCCTTTATATCACTGAAAAAAATTAATTTCCAGAAACAAAAAAAATGTCTGCATTTGAGCTGTTACTATGTTAATTTCTTAACTTCGTCTCTGTGTAGTCCTTAGGGTGTCAGGAATAAATGATTTCGGAAATGTTTTTAGAATTAAATGAATAAAATTTATTTAAGATTATTTTAAAATTATTTTATTCTTAATACAGATCAAGATTTCTGTTCCCAAAACGTTTGCAGTCAGAATTGTAAAGACAACATTGGAAATACATATGTTTGTTCCTGTAATGGCGGTTATAAACTTGCTGCTGACAATACAACATGTGAAGGTTAGTTTCGGTTTTTTTTAATCATCGTTCAGCTATGTTAAGCTCTGTCATTTTTCTTGTCTTAAGATTTAAAATATTGAATCTGTAGTCTTTACCTGTAAGATGTCTCAGAAGATAAAATCTCTCTGGATAGTAAACCATTTTGTTGAGAGAATATAGTGATATGATCCTGTTAAACTAATTTTTGTTTATACTTTCATAAAGAAAAATCCCTTCTCTTTTGTGCATCTTTTTAAAGTTAAGCCAGTGTGCCTGCTTTGGGATAAAGATCTCTGTGAGCAGTTTCCTGAAGCCTTTCTACAGTTGTTAGATTTCAATGTTTTAATATTCATTTTGATAACATAAGTTGGAGGGATTTGATGTACAAAATATTGGCAATTATCTCCGGCTTTTGTCATTTCAAACATGAAGGCCCAAATCTTAAGATCTAATTTCATCACTTTTTACTGTTCTATTCATATCACATACTTATCTATCTTAGCCATTTTTCCTGACAACACTTTTTAATCCTATGCTTATTTCATTTTCATCAATCTTAAGTGAAACTAAATAACTGCAATGGTTAATGATAAACTCAATTGTTTCATTAGAATTCCTGTTTTATAATAAATTTAAATTCTTTGTGTTAGTCTGTCTCCAATGAATCTGAGTGACAATGGTAGCATAATAACTATAACTAGATATATACTGACTGTTTGACATAACTATAACTGGATATATACTGACTGTTTGACACAATAACTATAACTACATATATACTGTCTGACACAATAACTATAACTGGATATATACTGACTGTCTGACTCCCATACTAACCTGAAACCCTCTCAGCTCGTCCTGATATAAGGAGGAATTAACAATCCTTTGTTCGATTCTGAAGAAATAAACTTGAAAGAAATTCTAGAACAATGGATAAGATATGGTGATGAATCAAACTTTGCTATAATCTTTGTGGTTTGCAGTTAGGAAAGATACATTAGATATGTAGTCACTTGACCAACTAGAAATAGCAACCAAATCTTCTTCAAATCATATTCTACAGCTTTAAAAAAAGAGGACCCAATGGATAATTTAATCCTAGATAATAGACTATGTCCCAAAGTAGAACAGTATGTTCATAGCTAAAATGATTTTGATCTTAGCTATGCTTAATTATAGCTGATTTGGATTAAACAATGATAATGGTTTCTCATTTAGCCACAAGGCCAACAATTTATGCAGACAAATAGATTAAATCAGCCCCAGTGCATTACTGGTACTTTATTTTATCGACCCTGTAAGATTAAAAGGCAAAACTAACCTCAGCGGGATTGAAACTTGGAATGTAAAGGGCCATAATTCTATGCCACAAAGCATGGTGTCCGACATTCTACCTATTCTGCCAATCCACTGTTAAATAATAATGTTAGCAATTGGAAAATTATCCATCTTTACATGTAAAATGTTTTTAAAAACAGCTCCACTTTTACAGTGATAAGACTGCAGTTATGTTATACACATTTATTATCTATTTTTCCTTTCTTGTAGATATTAATGAATGCAGTGTACCAGATAGATGTAACATTGTTGGTCAATATTGCCTCAACACACTGGGAAGTTTTCAATGTAAATGTATGAAAGGTTATATTGCAAAAAATTCTACTTGTGAAATATGTAAGTGTTTCGAATTTATTTTGTATAAATTTGGCCTGTATTTGTATGTATATGTACGGATTTCATCATCATTTAACATCCATTTTCCACACTATCATGGGTTAGATGGATTGTTCCCTTTGAGGCAAGTTGTATCAGGTGACCATGTTGTGCTCATATAGAACTGTTTCTGGCTTGGTTTCTACAGCTGGATGCCCTTCCTAATGCCAACCACATTTACAGTGTCAGCTGGGTGCTTTTTGTTGAGACATCTACATGACCATCTTACAGTGTGGGCTGGATGCTTTTTTGTTGTGATACCAACAGGACAACTTTACAGTGCAAGGGTGGTGGGAACAAGTGGGAGGGAGCGTGTGGGGGTGTATGAAGTATAGTGGTTAAGAGGTGCCTACAAGATGTGTGTTTGAGTCCGTGTACATGGGAAGGCATGTCTTCTGTATTACTGCATAACACCAAAGATCTCGATCCTGTGTCATTGTTTTCGAGAGGTGCAATTGCGTACAGTCAGCTTTTATCACCTCATCCCAGGTCTTCTTGGGTCTCCCTACTCCAATGTTCCCATCAACTGTGATTGCCCTGCACCTATTTATACAACTGTTGTCCTTCATACACATCACATGACCATACTAATGCTAGTTTCCTCTAGCATACAGCATCTGATCCCTCTTTGTCCCAACTTCTCTCTCAGTTCATTTACACTTTACTGTTCATGTATATTACTATTACACATCCATCAGAGCATGCATGCTTCATTTCTTTTCAGTCACACTGGTATACAACATTGTTGTTTGTATACATACATCATGCAAGCTGCCCTTCATTTTAAGGGAAAAACCTTTTGTAGCTAACAGCAGTATTAGCTGCCTGAACTTCTCCCATCCCGTTCTTACTCTGGCTACTGTACTTTCAGAACACCCTCCTCCACTGCTGATTACATCACCCAGGTAACAGAAAGAGTCGACTATTTTTATAGAACCATCAGGGCATTTGAAGGAACAAGTATCCTGTGAGCACTTGCCACTTACTGCACCTGAGCATCAGCAGCATATAAAACCTATTCTTTTATATAGCTTAACTGTGATCCCACTACATCTTTTATGTACTCATAGCTTGCATTTGGGACATAGAATGGAATTCCTACCTACTTCTTTCCTGCACATTGAGCAAGGCCAATTCCCAAGGGAAATCTGGACCCTGTTTTCCATTCTACATACTAGTCTTTGACAGGTTAACTTTAAGACCGTTTGATTCTAGGCCATGTTTCCAGGTTTGGAATATCTTCTCTTATTCTGCCATAGTTTCAGCTACGAGAGTTAGATCATCTGCATACAGAAGTTCCCAAGGGCAGCCAGTCTTAAACGCTTCTGTTATAGCCTCTAGGGTAATAATAAACAGGAGAGGGCTGAGGACAGAGCCCTGATGAACTCCTACCTGTACACTAAATTCTTCACTATCCTTCCTTCTCATCCCACCCTCATAGCTGAGGGTTGGGGGCATGGACTTATGGACCAGCACTCTCCATCTTTTCCTGTCTCTTGCCATTGCCGTACAGTCCGCCAAACTCCTTCCTGTCCATTCCATAATATCATCTGTCCATCTCCTTTTCTGCCATCCCCTGGCCCATTCAAGGATGTGGGTAGTCAAATTTGGGGCCCTGATAACATGACCAAACTACTGAAGTTTCCTTTTCTTTACAGTTTCAACCAACTGTCGATTGGCACCAATTTCTTCCAGGACAGATTCATTTGTTCTGTGAGCTGTCCAGCTAATTCTAAGTGCACACCTATAGCATGACATTTCAAACACGCTCAGTTGTTTCAAGTCAGATGCCTTTAAAGTCCATGACTCACAAACATATAGAACTACAGGCCACACTAATGTTTCGATTACTTTCTTTTTGGTGGACTTTGTAAGAACTCTATCCTTCCAAAAGCTGCTGAGTGTGCTCAGGACTATTCTTGCAGTTACTACTCTCATCCTTATTTCCCAGCTTCTCTCTGCCATCTGCTCAAGTATTGAACCAAAGTATTTGAACTTCTTGAGTTGTTCCATCCTTGCACCTTGGCACCGTATGTTCATTTCTACCTTCTGTCTAGTTGCTGCCATTACTTTTGCTTTTTTGATGTTGATCTCCAGGCTATATTCTCTTGAAACTTTATCCAGCAGTGTTTGTAGATTTGCTGGTGAGTTTGCTATGAGCACTATGTCGTCAACATGCCACAGGATGTTGATCTCTTTCCTACCAACAGTAAGCCTGATCCAGGACAGCATATCTACTGACTTTCTCATCACCTCCTCAGAGTAAAGATTGACTACCATAGGCTACACCAGCCATCCCTGTCGAACTCCTCTGTTTACAGTGAACCATTCTGTGAGCTCTTTTGCCACTCTCCCTGCAGCTTGTTTCTCCTCATACAATTCTTTAATAATTTCCCCATTGTGCCATTCACTCTCATCCTCTTCAATACGTTCCAAAGTATTGAATATAATACAGAGTCAAATGTCTTTTTAAAATCTACAAATGCTAAATACAAAGGCACATTAAACTCCGTTGCTTTTTTGATAATTCTGATATTGAAAATCTGATCCCTGGTCCCCACCTCTCTATGAGAATCTGCAGGAGGATCTTGCTAGTGTGGCTAATGAGAGCAATCATACGGTGTTCTGTACATTTTGTTGTTCCAGTGATATTTGGTATGGTAATTAAAACTGCCTTCTTCCAATCGGGAGGCCACTTGCCTGTTTCTACAATTCTATTGTCACTATAGTCATTGTTAATTCTAATCTTACTGACTGTTTCTTTATATATGGATTGTATAGCTCTCACAAGCCACTCGTCTACTCCTAGTTTTCTAAGAGGCCACCAGATAATGGAGCGGGGGGACTCTGTCAAAGGCTTTCTCCAAGTCAACAAAATCTAAGTAGAGGAGTTTATTGTTAGCTAGGCACTTCTCCAACATGTGCCTCACAAGGAAGAGAGCATTTGTGGTACTTTTACCTGGCACAAATCCAAACTGCATTTCCTCAAGTTTAATCCAGTCCCTAATCAGCTGTGCAATGATTCTTTCTGTGACCCTTATGACTTGGTCAACCAACTTAATGCCTCTATAGTTTTCTCTGTCTAGAGCATCTCCTTTGCCCTTGACGATGATGATGCTACGCCAATCATTGGGTATGACACCATTTTGTATTGCTTGGTTTACAATACGGGTGACAATGGTGTGACCCACCATTCCAGATGCTTTCAACATCTCAGCAACTATCCCTGAAGGTCCAGCTGCCTTGCCTGAATTCATATCCTTGATTGCCTTACTTATTATACTGCAGCTGACTTGTACAGCTTGTCCCTCTGTTGGGTCAACGCTGTAATAAGGCCGTGTAGGAAACACGCTAAATCAGCTCCCAGTCCACACTGTAAATGTGGTTGGTGTTAGGAAATGCATCCAGCTGTAGAAAACCTGCCAGATACAGTCCGATACAAGCGAGACACGGTTAGCTGATCAATCTTGCCTCAAGTGGGACAATTCCCGTCTAACCCATGCTAGCGTGGAAGATAGGTGTTAAACAATGATGAGGATAATGTTGATGAAGGATAATGTTGGTATTTAGTCCCCAATATTTACATCCCATTCTAATTTGTTTTGTTATTTATAAACAAATAGATGATGATGATGACGACGACGACGACGACGACGACGACGACGACGACGACGACGACGACGACGACGACGACGACGACGACGACGACGACGACGACGACGACGACGACGTTGATGATGATGATGATGATGATGATGATGATGATGATGATGATGATGATGATGATGATGATGATGATGATGGTGGTGGTGGTGAAACACAGGATTCATTCTGGTTGATACACAACTGAGTGTAAAGAGGCCCCTTGGGGGGGGGGAGGTGTGGTGTGGTGTTGAGAAGGGGGGGGGGGTTGAGATGGTGGTGTGTTGTGGTGTTGAGATTGTGGTGTGGTGTGGTATTGAAATGGTGGTGTGTTGTGCTGTTGAGATGGTGGTGTGTTGTGCTGTTGAGATGGTGGTGTGTTGTGGTGTTGAGATGGTGGTGTGGTGTGGTGTAGTGTGGTGTTGAGATGGTGGTGTGGTGTGGTGTTGAGATGGTGGTGGTGTAGTGTGGTGTTGAGATGGTGGTGTGGTGTTGAAATGGTGGTGTGGTGTAGTGTTGAGATTGTGGTGTGTTGTTGAGATGGTGGTGTGGAGTTGAGATGATGGTGTGTTGTGGTGTTGAGATGGTGATGTGATGTGGTGTTGAAATGGTGGTGTGGTGTAGTGTTGAGATTGTGGTGTGTTGTTGAGATGGTGGTGTGGTGTGGTGTTGAGATGGTGGTGTGGTGTTGAGATGGTGGTATGGTGTGTGGTGTTGAGATGGTGGTGTGTTGTAGTGTTGAGATGGTGGTGTGTTGTAGTGTTGAGATGGTGGTGTGTTGTAGTGTTAAGATGGTGGTGTGTTGTGGTGTTGAGATGGTGGTATGGTGTGGTGTTGAGATGGTGGTATGGTGTGGTGTTGAGATGGTGGTATGGTGTGTGGTGTTGAGATGGTGGTGTGGTGTGTTGTTGTGATTGTGGTGTGGTGTTGAGATGGTGGCGCCCCCCAACATTAAATATCCCTATATATATATATTGTCAGCTGCTAACAGTGTTATATCTTCTCTATTATCAGTGACAAACAAAAATGTATTTTCTGGATCTCTGACAATAGCATTGCTGAATTATAAGGAAGGTCTTTTGACAGATAAACTTACCAATAAATACAGTCAACAATATAACGACACAACTCAACTCATCGAACACTCAGTAAGTTCTTTATTTTCCTCTTTAATTTGTATTTTTTGGAAACATCCTATTTTAGGTAGAAACATCGCATTTAAACCGGCTGTATACTATACAATACAATACTATACTATACTGTACTATACTACACTGTACTATACTGTACTATACTATACTGTACTGTACTGTACCATACTATACTGTACTGTACTATACTATACTATACTATACTATACTATACTATACTGGCTGTACTGTACTATACCCTACTATACTATACTGTACTATACCCTACTATACTATACTGTACTATACTGTACTATACTATACTGTACTATACTATACTGTACTATACTATACTGTAATATACTATACTATACTATACCTTACTATACTATACTATATTGTACTATACTACACTATACTATACTATACTATACGATACAATACTATACTATACTATACTGTACTATACTACACTGTACTATACTGTACTATACTATACTGTACTATACTATACTATACAATATTCTACTGTACTATACTGTAAAATGTATTAATGTACTATACTATACTATACTGTACCATACTATACTTTACTACACTGTACTATGCTGTACTATAATATGCTGTACTATACTGTAATATAATATACTATATTATACTATACTATACTGTACTATACTATACTGTACCTCACTATACTGTACTATACTATATTTCACTATACTATACTGTACTGTACTATACTGTACTGTACTATACTGTACTATACTATACTGTACCATACTATACTGTACCATACTATACTTTACTACACTGTACTATGCTGTAATATACTATACTGTACTGTACTATACTATAATATACTATACTATACTGTATACTATAATATACTCTATATTGTACTATACTATAATGTAATATACTATACTATACTATACTATACTGTACTATACTATACTGTACTGTACTATACTGTACTATACTATACTGTACTATACTATACTGTACTATACTATACTATACTGTACTATACTATACTGTAATATACTATACTGTACTAGACTATACTATACTCTAATATACTATATTGTACTATACTGTACTGTACTATACTGTAATATACTCTATATTGTACTATACTATAATGTAATATACTATACTATACTATACCTTACTATACTATACTGTACTATACTACACTGTACTATAATATACTATACTATACTGTACTATAATATACTATACTATACTGTACTATACTATACTCTACGGTACTATACTGTCATGTAATAATACAAAGCAATGAACTCCATGTTCTTGATGAGACCAAAGTATTTGTTGGTTCCTTCGTAGCTCCCAAACTTTACAATTGCCTCACTGTCCTTCAAACTAATCTTCATCATACAAAAACTTCGAATTGTGTCATTCTATTAGTTTCATCTCCTTCAAAAGCGCTTTACCTATCACATTATTGTCCCAGTAGGGAGCCTCTATCAGATTTCTCACTCTGCATTTTTCTTCCATTGGTCATGAATCCTCTACAATATTGCTTGACCTGCTGGAAGGTTTAGACAAATCTCTCTAAAAACATATGCTAATATTTTGGAAATGGAAAGATATATTGGACAGTGTGGTCCCAGATGCATTATTTCTGAAAATAAGGGAGTTTGATGTATGATCTTTTATGTATTTAAGAAAACAAGGCACATGACTTAGTGGTTAGAGCATTGGCCTTGCAATCGAAAGGTTGTGAGTTCAATTCTCAGACCGGGTGATGTGTTGTTTCCTTGAGCAAGACACTTTATTTCACATTGCTCCAGTTTACTCAGCTGTAGAAATGAGATGATAAGGACTGGGGTCCATATCATTCCACTGCAAAGTGGTCGTGGAGGTGCCACGGCAAAAAAGCACCCAGCACTCACTGTAAATGAGGTTGGTGTTAGGAAGGGCATCCAGCTGTAGAGATCAAGCCAGAATCAGTTCCCATCCCACCCTTGCAAGCAGGGAGAAGCGGACGTAAAATGATGATGATGATTACTCTTTATAATTAATGCTACTGTTAGGCTGTGGATTGGCAGCATCAGTAGTTTGTTAGATAACATGCTTTGTAACATATTGTTACGACCCTTTACATTCAGAGTTCAAATCCTACTGACGTTAACTCTGCCTTTCATCCTTACGGAATCGATAAAATAAAGTACCAGTAATGCACTGGGTTGGATGTAATCAACTTTCTCCTTGCCTTCAAATTGTTGGCCTGTGCCCAAAATTAGAAACAATTATTAATGCTACTGTTTCTATCAACAATTTAATATTATTTCATATATTTATCTATTCTAGATACTTAAGAAAATTGGAACAGACAATGTGGTTATAATTGATGATATTTTGACAAACAAAGACACCAGGTAAGCATACAAATTGTTAGAAATCATTATTGGTGGATTGGCAGTATCAGTAGTGAGTCGGACGCCATCTTTAGCAGCATAGAAGTACGTCCCTTTATGTTCTGAGTTCAAATCTCACCGAGGTTAACTTTGTTTTTCATCCTTACGGGGTCGATAAAATAAAGTACCAGTAATGCACTGGGTAATTACTGGCCTTGTGTCAAAAGTAGAAGCAATTATTATTAATTCAATAGCATTGTTTTTATTGTGTATTTTCACTGCACGTACAGTTGTGTGTACTTATGTGGAATCAAGCACCTAAGTTCCATCAGCTGGGTTTGTCTGGGGTGCATTCAGAGCAGCACAACCTTTCTACATGCACTCATTCAGTGTTTGAGCATTGCTGACTTATGGATTTTTTCAGCAATTTATTGTTACCTGTAGAATGAGCCAGGCTATATCATCCAAGTCCATTATAAAGATTATTTGACCACTCTCCTTTGGACAGTGGTTATCGTGAAGGAAGTTCTGTTGTGTTTGCAACTGAAAAGACAAAAGACAGGGACTTTCCTATTTGGCCAAACCCTCCTCGACATTTTCAAATTCCACTTAGGGAGATGGTGGTGAGAGGGATTTGCTGACCTTTAGTAAATTTTTTGAAAGGTGGGTGAGAGTAGCAAGCATGGCCCAAGAGAACTTAAGAATGACAGTTGGTAAAGGATACTTGTTCTTAGTGGTCAAATAATCCTGGATCTGTAGGATTTCTTGACTGATCCTACATAGCTGACCCCCATTCCATATCACCCCTTTTGGGATCTTTTACTTTGTTCATATTTTTTTATCCATTGTTGTTACTAGACCTGAAAAATATACAAGCTCAAAAGAACCACAGAATGTTATAATAAACCTTCAAAAGTGTGGGACTAGAGTTGTTGCTCAAAAATATTGTAATCATTATCTATCGTACACTCTGTGGCATCTTTTTATAAAAAAAAGAGACTCACAACGAACTCAAGACGACAATAATTATTTAAGCTAATGTTCAATATCTCATATTAGATGTTTAGTAATAATTAATATGAAATGCACTTAAACCGAATTCTGTATTATAAATTCACTTAAATAATTATTGTGTCGTCTTGAGTTCGTTATGAGTCTCTTTTTTATAAAAGGATGTCACAGAGTGTACGATAGATAATGATTACAATATTTTTTAGCAACAACTCTAGTCCCACACTTTTGAAGGTTTATTATAACATTCTGTGGCTCTTTTGAGCTTGTGCATTTTTCGGGTCTAGTTTAATATTTTTTTTAAGCAACGCTTGTAATAACTCTAGTTAAAAATTATATATATTAATAATAAATTATCGTTGTAATGTAATTAGATTATATAATTGTTATTTTATAAATGATCTTATAAATATTATTGTAAGATGTATAAAAATATTTTCAGACTTAATATAAACAACTACAAAAAACAATCAATATTAAATAAATATATTTTACATAATAATTGTTATAGTTGAATTAATAAAAATTAAATATTACATACAAATAGTCTAACATAATAATAAAATAATCTAGCATAAAACAAACAATAATATGGACAAATATACAAGTAAATATGATTAAATTTAAAAAATCATATATAAATTAATAACATAACTTACCAAAACGAGAAAAATATTTTGATGATAAACGACGAAATACAGGAGGAAGATTCGAAAGCGAAACGATATATAAATGTGCAAACAAAATGGCAGATGCTTTTGAGCAACAATTACTCTCGTTGGTTGATTAACCAATAAGACGATGAAATTAGCCAATAAGACGATACATTACAAAACATGTTTGGCAGAGATCACCACGGCCAGCGACACCCCTTGAATTTTTTATTCACAAGCTATGCATATATGTCAGACACGCAGACTTAAAATATACTGTTGTTAGTCACTGTGCGTCTAACAGATTCTCCTTTGTATTTGCTTTTATATAAACCCTGCACTGGTTTGTATTTATATTTTTGCCTTTCTGGTCAGTAGAGAAGCAACTATTATTATTATTATTATTGTTTCTTTGCTCAGCTTCTAATACTGGAGATGTATTACAGTGTTAGTTGTTCACTACCAGTGAACGAACTGAGGTAACACCCCCTATCTCAGCTTCTAACACTGGAGATATATTACAGTGTTGTTCAGTACCAGTGAACTGAGATAACACCCCTTATCTCAACGTCTAACACTAGAGATGTATTACAGTGTTAGTTGTTCACTACCAGAGAACTGGGGTAACACCCCCTATCTCAACTTCTAACACTAGAGATGTATTACAGTGAACTGGGGTAGCACCCCTTATCTCAGCTTCTAACACTGGAGATGTATTACAGTGTTAGCTGTTCACTACCAGTGAACTGAGGTAACACCCCTTATCTCAGCTTCTAACACTGGAGATGTATTACAGTGAACTGAGATAACACCCCTTATCTCAGCTTCTAACACTGGAGATGTATTACAGTGAACTGAGATAACACCCCTTATCACAGCTTCTAACACTGGAGATGTATTACAGTGAACTGAGATAACACCCCTTATCACAGCTTCTAACACTGGAGATGTATTACAGTGAACTGGGGTAACACCCCCTATCTCAGCTTCTAACACTGGAGATGTATTACAGTGTTACCTGTTCACTACCAGTGAACTGAGGTAACACCCCTTATCTCAGATCCTAACACTAGAGATGTATTACAGTGAACTGAGGTAACACCCCTTATCACAGCTTCTAACACTGGAGATGCATTACAGTGAACTGGGGTAACACCCCCTATCTCAGCTTCTAACACTAGAGATGTATTACAGTGGACTGGGGTAACACCCCCTTATCTCAGCTTCTAACACTGGAGATGTATTACAGTGAACTGAGATAACACCCCTTATCACAGCTTCTAACACTGGAGATGTATTACAGTGGACTGGGGTAACACCCCCTTATCTCAGCTTCTAACACTGGAGATGTATTACAGTGAACTGAGATAACACCCCTTATCACAGCTTCTAACACTGGAGATGTATTACAGTGAACTGAGATAACACCCCTTATCTCAGCTTCTAACACTAGAGATGTATTACAGTGGACTGGGGTAACACCCCCTTATCTCAGCTTCTAACACTGGAGATGTATTACAGTGAACTGAGATAACACCCCTTATCTCAGCTTCTAACACTAGAGATGTATTACAGTGGACTGGTGTAACACCCCCTTATCTCAGCTTCTAACACTGGAGATGTATTACAGTGAACTGAGATAACACCCCCTATCTCAACTTCTAACACTAGAGATGTATTACAGTGAACTGGGGTAGCACCCCTTATCACAGCTTCTAACACTGGAGATGTATTACAGTGTTAGCTGTTCACTACCAGAGAACTGGGGTAACACCCCCTATCTCAACTTCTAACACTAGAGATGTATTACAGTGTTAGCTGTTCACTACCAGAGAACTGGGGTAACACCCCCTATCTCAACTTCTAACACTAGAGATGTATTACAGTGTTAGTTGTTCACTACCAGAGAACTGGGGTAACACCCCCTATCTCAACTTCTAACACTAGAGATGTATTACAGTGAACTGGGGTAGCACCCCTTATCTCAGCTTCTAACACTGGAGATGTATTACAGTGTTAGCTGTTCACTACCAGTGAACTGAGGTAACACCCCTTATCTCAGCTTCTAACACTGGAGATGTATTACAGTGAACTGAGATAACACCCCTTATCTCAGCTTCTAACACTGGAGATGTATTACAGTGAACTGAGATAACACCCCTTATCACAGCTTCTAACACTGGAGATGTATTACAGTGAACTGAGATAACACCCCTTATCACAGCTTCTAACACTGGAGATGTATTACAGTGGACTGGGGTAACACCCCCTTATCTCAGCTTCTAACACTGGAGATGTATTACAGTGGACTGGAGTAACACCCCCTTATCTCAGCTTCTAACACTGGAGATGTATTACAGTGAACTGAGATAACACCCCTTATCACAGCTTCTAACACTAGAGATGTATTACAGTGGACTGGGGTAACACCCCCTTATCTCAGCTTCTAACACTGGAGATGTATTACAGTGAACTGAGATAACACCCCTTATCTCAGCTTCTAACACTAGAGATGTATTACAGTGGACTGGGGTAACACCCCCTATCTCAACTTCTAACACTAGAGATGTATTACAGTGAACTGGGGTAGCACCCCTTATCTCAGCTTCTAACACTGTAGATGTATTACAGTGTTAGCTGTTCACTACCAGTGAACTGAGGTAACACCCCTTATCTCAGCTTCTAACACTGGAGATGTATTACAGTGAACTGAGATAACACCCCTTATCTCAGCTTCTAACACTAGAGATGTATTACAGTGTTAGCTGTTCACTACCAGTGAACTGAGGTAACACCCCTTATCTCAGCTTCTAACACTGGAGATGTATTACAGTGAACTGAGATAACACCCCTTATCTCAGCTTCTAACACTAGAGATGTATTACAGTGTTAGCTGTTCACTACCAGAGAACTGAGGTAACACCCCTTATCTCAGCTTCTAACACTAGAGATGTATTACAGTGTTAACTGTTCACTACCAGAGAACTGAGGTAACACCCCTTATCTCAGCTTCTAACACTGGAGATGTATTACAGTGAACTGGGGTAGCACCCCTTATCTCAGCTTCTAACACTGGAGATGTATTACAGTGAACTGGGGTATCACCACTTATCTCAGCTTCTAACACTGGAGATGTATTACAGTGTTAGCTGTTCACTACCAGTGAACTGGGGTAACACCCCTTATCTCAGCTTCTAACACTGGAAATGTATTACAGTGTTAGCTGTTTACTACCAGTGAACTGGGGTATCACCACTTATCTCAGCTTCTAACACTAGAGATGTATTACAGTGTTAGCTGTTCACTACCAGTGAACTGGGGTAACACCCCTTATCTCAGCTTCTAACACTAGAGATGTATTACAGTGTTAGCTGTTCACTACCAGTGAACTGGGGTAACACCCCTTATCTCAGCTTCTAACACTGGAGATGTATTACAGTGAACTGGGGTAGCACCACTTATCTCAGCTTTACTACCAGTGAACTGAGGTAATACCTGTTATTTTTCAAGTACCGTCCTGAGTATTTGAGCTGTTCCAAGCAATGCTGTATTCTTTAAGCGTTCCATCCATATTGCAATCCCTATTTGTTTAATGTACTTCTCAAGATCTTTACTCACTGTTCCCAAGACTCCAACTATTATTAGTATTACCACCACCTTGTTCAGTGACCCCAATTGCTTAACCTCCCAAACTAACCTCTCATATCTATCAATTTTTTTCCTTCTTTATCACATACCTTGTTATCAGCTGGACAGGCTATGTCTGTGATCCAACACTGTTTGCTTTCTTTCTCAATTAATACAATATCTGGTCTCCTCCATTCATGCCACAAATTCTACACTAATCACTTTCTGCTGTGTGGTCTACTCTATGCTTGATGTAGTTAGTTCTTAATGTTTGTTCCTGAGCAGCACAGATTAAGGGATTCTGTTTCCAGTTTTATATCACTTTTAGCCATCCATAACCACCTTTTTTTCTGTCTTTCCTATCTTCAACATTTCTATGGAATTGTCCATGTATTCTTTTAGCCTGTCCATCTACTTTCAGTTTAATCCATCTTCAAATCTTGTTCTGTGTTTTTTCTTTACAATCTTCTATTTTACACATCCCTGACCATCTTACTTGCAGCAACAGAGGTTCTGTGGAAATTTTACCTACCACGCCATGTTATTTTCTTCTGTTCTAATGCTGTCTTCACACCCCACCCCACCTCTGTTTTAATGCTGTCTTCACACCCCACCCCACCTCTGTTCTAATGCTGTCTTCACACCCCACCCCACCTCTGTTCTGATGCTGTCTTCACACCCCACCCCACCTCTGTTTTAATGCTGTCTTCACACCCCACCCCACCTCTGTTTTAATGCTGTCTTCACACCCCACCCCACCTCTGTTCTAATGCTGTCTTCACACCCCACCCCACCTCTGTTCTGATGCTGTCTTCACACCCCACCCCACCTCTGTTTTAATGCTGTCTTCACACCCCACCTCTGTTCTGATGCTGTCTTCACACCCCACCCCACCTCTGTTTTAATGCTGTCTTCACACCCCACCCCACCTCTGTTTTAATGCTGTCTTCACACCCCACCTCTGTTCTGATGCTGTCTTCACACCCCACCCCACCTCTGTTTTAATGCTGTCTTCACACCCCACCCCACCTCTGTTTTAATGCTGTCTTCACACTCCACCCACCTCTGTTCTAATGCTGTCTTCACACCCCACCCCACCTCTGTTCTGATGCTGTCTTCACACCCCACCTCACCTCTGTTCTGATGTAGTCTTCACACCCTATCAGTCCTCTTCCTCCTCTCTTGGTACATATCTGTCTGTGTCACCCTTTGGGTGAAATATCCCTTATCTAGTCAATATCTTGTTTTTCAGTCTAAACTGTTTAACTCTTCCACTGTCCACATGATCACCCTCGCTCCATATCTAAGGAGTAATACTGCCCATGTGTCAATAGCTTCTCTCTTATTCCGTCCATTCAGTTTCAACTTGAGAATAAGTCTCAGTCTGCACTTGTATTCCACCTTAAATGTTTCTTTCATTTCCTCCTACATTATCTTATCAACTTCCAATATCCCTAATTACTTATCCACTCGTCGACTACTGTCGAGATGATGGATCTCACTCTCATGCCCCAGAATCCCTTGTCCCCCATCGCTGCCCCCAGGTCCTGTCTGCTGATTCCCGTATCCCTAGAGATAACGTCAGGGAATGACAGCTTCCTACTCCTAGTCAGGCTGGAGTCAGGGTTCCAGAGCAAGAGAGCGGATATGATTTCATTGCTGGCACGGTGATAGTGGCCAGCAAATTGAGCTCTCCGGGATTTTAGAAGGGCAGAGGCTCGAGGGAGTTTGCCATAGATTTTAGACAAGGTGGGATGTCGTTTCCAGGATATAATTACTTATAACCTTCCTCTTCTATTTGCTTCATAACCTTTCCTGATGGCTGCACCAAACCTCAAAGCTTTTAATTTTGCCTCTGTTCAAGATTAACACACCGCACTTATTTAATCTAAACTCCCTTCTGATGTCAACACTAAATATATTACAACGTATCAACGAGAGAACCAAGCTGGGATTCATTCTTACCATAAAGCTTGAGGTCGTCCATATATAATAAGTGGTTCTTTTTGCTGGCAACCTTTGAATTCATAACCAGCCTTAGCTTTACTCAAGATCATTGTCAGTGGTATCATGCACAATACAAACATCAATGGTGACAGGTTGTCTCCCTTGGAATATACCTCTTTTAATTTCTATTGTTCCTAAATTTCTTCCATATGCTGTTACTTCAGTCTACCACTCTTTCATACTTTTCCTTAAGAATCGCTCAACATTTGATGCAATACCAAATAAGTTAACACATTCCATAATCCATTAGTGCAGAATCATGTCATAGGCTTTGTGGTAATCACTTTATGCCATGGTCAACTTAGTTTTCCTCCTTGCTATCCTTAAGTATTGTTTTATCTATCAAAAGCTGGTCCTTGCTACCTCTGCTCTTATGCTTGCACTCTTTCTGCTTATCTGGTAGAACTCCATTTTCTTCAACTTCAATGTTATCCAATATAACCACTTGATCTGTTCACTCTCCAATGTTATCTGGTATAACCACTTCATCTGTACACTCTCCAATGTTATCTGGTATAACCACTTCATCTGTCCACTCTCCAATGTTATCCAATATAACCACTTGATCTGTTCACTCTCCAATGTTATCTGGTATAACCACTTCATCTGTACACTCTCCAATATTATCTGGTATAACCACTTCATCTGTTCACTCTCCAATATTATCTGGTATACCCACTTCATCTGTACACTCTCCAATATTATCTGGTATAACCACTTCATCTGTCCACTCTCCAATATTATCTGGTATAACCACTTCATCTGTCTACTCTCCAATATTATCTGATATAACCACTTCATCTGTTCACTCTCCAATATTATCTGGTATAACCACTTCATCTGTCCACTCTCCAATATTATCTGGTATAAGCACTCCATCTGTTCACTCTCCAATATTATCTGGTATAACCACTTCATCTGTACACTCTCTATTATCTGGTATAACCACTTCATCTGTCCACTCTCTATTATCTGGTATAACCACTTCATCTGTACACTCTCTAATGTTATCTGCTATAACCACTTCATCTGTACACTCTCTATTATCTGGTATAACCACTTCATCTGTACACTCTCTAATGTTATCTGGTATAACCACTTCATCTGTACACTCTCTATTATCTGGTATAACCACTTCATCTGTACACTCTCCAATATTATCTGGTATAACCACTTCATCTGTACACTCTCTATTATCTGGTATAACCACTTCATCTGTACACTCTCTAATGTTATCTGGTATAACCACTTCATCTGTACACTCTCTATTATCTGGTATAACCACTTCATCTGTCCACTCTCTAATGTTATCTGGTATAACCACTTCATCTGTACACTCTCTGTTATCTGGTATAACCACCTCATCTGTACACTCTCCAATATTATCTGGTATAACCACTTCACCTGTCCACTCTCTAATGTTATCTGGTATAACCACTTCATCTGTTCACTCTCCAATATTATCTGGTATAACCACTTCATCTGTACACTCTCCAATATTATCTGGTATAACCACTTCATCTGTCCACTCTCCAATATTATCTGGTATAACCACTTCATCTGTCTACTCTCCAATATTATCTGATATAACCACTTCATCTGTTCACTCTCCAATATTATCTGGTATAACCACTTCATCTGTCCACTCTCCAATATTATCTGGTATAAGCACTTCATCTGTTCACTCTCCAATATTATCTGGTATAACCACTTCATCTGTACACTCTCTATTATCTGGTATAACCACTTCATCTGTCCACTCTCTATTATCTGGTATAACCACTTCATCTGTACACTCTCTAATGTTATCTGGTATAACCACTTCATCTGTACACTCTCTATTATCTGGTATAACCACTTCATCTGTACACTCTCTAATGTTATCTGGTATAACCACTTCATCTGTACACTCTCTATTATCTGGTATAACCACTTCATCTGTGCACTCTCCAATATTATCTGGTATAACCACTTCATCTGTACACTCTCTATTATCTGGTATAACCACTTCATCTGTACACTCTCTATTATCTGGTATAACCACTTCATCTGTACACTCTCTAATGTTATCTGGTATAACCACTTCATCTGTACACTCTCTATTATCTGGTATAACCACTTCATCTGTACACTCTCCAATATTATCTGGTATAACCACTTCATCTGTACACTCTCTATTATCTGGTATAACCACTTCATCTGTACACTCTCTAATGTTATCTGGTATAACCACTTCATCTGTACACTCTCTATTATCTGGTATAACCACTTCATCTGTCCACTCTCTAATATTATCTGGTATAACCACTTCATCTGTACACTCTCTGTTATCTGGTATAACCACCTCATCTGTACACTCTCCAATATTATCTGGTATAACCACTTCACCTGTCCACTCTCTAATGTTATCTGGTATAACCACTTCATCTGTCCACTCTCTAATGTTATCTGGTATAACCACTTCATTTGTACACTCTCCAATGTTATCTGGTATAAGCACTTCATCTGTACACTCTCAATTCCCACTTTAAATCCTGGTATCGGTTAATTTTCTCCTTCTCCTTTTCTTGCACTCTTCTGTGAAAGGGGCAGGCTACATCTACAATCAGGCACAGTGTTTTTTCCTTGTCAAAAACCACCAGGTCAGGCCTATTGTGTTCTAATGTTTTGTCTGTCTGTATCCTAAAATCCCATAGCACCTTCACTTGATCCTTTTCTATCACCGACTCTGGCTTATGCTCATACCACTTCTCAAAATGTGGTAAATTATTTAGTTTGCATAGATGCCAGTGAATCACCTTTCTTATCATATCATGCTTCAATCCTTTATAGTGAGTCTGGGCTAGGTGTTTACACTCAGATACAATGTGAGCCACAATTATTATTATCATCATCATTATTATTATTATTTTGTTGACACCTGACATGAAAGCCACATTTCTCTTTGTCTCCAGATATTTCAAAGGCATTTTATCCTTTTATTATATTTTCTAAGCTTTTATTTAAGTTTTAAATTTGATAAAAGTTTATATAAGTAAACCTGCTTGTTGCAGGTAGAATGGTTGTGTTAGAAGAGACACCACTACTTGTCAAACAATAAAAAAAAACATTTTTTTCAACATCTGTATGGATTTCCTGTCTCCATGACACCATTCTGAAATTATAAACCAAGGAAAGAGAGCAAATGTAGGCTTTTAACAATCAGACAATAGCAAAAAAAAAAGTTTAACAAACTTCTATTACCGTATTTTCCAGCGTTGAAGACGCTACTTTTTCCTGAAATAAGTCTCAAAAATCTACCATGCGTCCTGGAGGCAGAAGTTTGTCTATTATTTCTTTTCAAATTTTTGGTTGTCAAAATTAGGGTGCATCCTCGAGGATGAAGTGTCTTCGGCGCCGGGAAATACAGTAATTGGTTTCTAACACCAATAACAATTGCTCACATAATAATTGCAACAACATAAGCAACAACACAGTCCTAATACAAGTGAATTCAGTGAAATAAAAATGTTTGTACTTGAAAGAAAACCCAACACAACTGTTTCCAAAAATGAATTGAGGACAACTATAACAACAACAGTAGCAGCAATAAGAGGACAGACAAGCCAGGAAAACAATAGTTACAGAAGTGAAAATTAACCAGGAAAAGTCAGTGGGCCTGCAACTCAGCACCTGGAGATGCAACTCCATGCCATCCAACAGTATCATAGGGTGCTGGACAGATGAACTGGTTAAATTGATCAGGGTCTGGTGTGGGATGAGGTAACGAGTAGGTGGCCTCTCTCATCCATAAATTGACTGAGAGGAAACTATCTCTCAAAGATGGGTAGAGGGTGAAAATGTGTACATTTGGTCCATCATCTACTACTGCCTGACTGTCGTGCCTTGTCCTGGTCAACATCTGACCGCATACGAGTGGCTACTCTTTCATCTTTTTTTTAGAAGAGACAGGCAATCCATTTGCTGTCAACACCTGCTGCATGGAGGACTAGGCATGCCATGGCTTATGATGCACAAACATGCACTAAGGCTACAACATCTCCAATTTTTCTTGGATGGTGAACAGGTGTGGTTGCTGTTTACTAGACACATTTTTCTCCAGCTCATCTACCTGCAGTCTTAGGTCAAGTAAAGACTGAGAGGGAACACTTAGAAACTGGAATGTCTTCAAGTGTTCACAGCCTTCTGCCAATTGGGTAGTGCAATTGGTGGAGACTCCACCTTGGTGTTCTCTAGAGGGTTAGTAGCAACAACATTCTTGGAGAGACTCTGGGTGTCAACAGTAAGCCACTAGACGGTAATCTTTTCTGGAGAACTTTCAGTTCAGGGCCCACAAATAACTTCAAGAAATCCTTTGCCTTGCTGTGCTACCAAGGAGCATTGCCAGTTTGAGATAAACTCTACAGGCATTAAGTGCCATCAGCACAGCCTGTCTGAGATGTGTGCAGGGCGATGACTTGTGGATTTATGCTGAACACCTGCTGTCACATGTGGTACAGATTTGGTTATCAGCTGAGTCCATTGGGAAGATCGCCCTGCCAGCAAGGACAGGAAGTTTTTATCTATCTGGTGGCCATGACAAAAGAGATTGTATGGTGGACATATTTGAAAGAGTTGATGACAGGCACTTTCCTTTTCAGTGACCCCCTAATTAACTTCTTCAGATTTCATCTGAAGAGCTAAATCAGGGTGAAGAAGGACGTGCTACCTTCCAACCAATTTATTGAAAGGTGGGTAAGAGAAGCAAGCATGGTCTGAGTAAATGGTCCTGCTCTGAGTGTGCACCTGTAGATTGGAGGAGGACAACAGGGAGAAGGCACTTGCTCTAGCAGTCAGGGTGACCATGGGTTTCCTCCATATGTGACCCTCAGAAGTCCCCGTATTTGGAATTTTATATTGTTTCAATTTTTACATGCAGAAACCCACACTGTACCACCCTGTACTGTCCTTAATGTTTTCATAATGTGAGCCCTGCATGGCCAATAAAGAAATCATTATTATTGATGATGATGATGATTTGTACAGTGATTATGATTAATGGATCTTCTACGGTCTGTCGAGTCTCAACAAAAACCCTAGGCAGAGTATTTTCCAGGGTATATGTTCAGTGCCCAACAGGGCAGTTTTTAAAGGAGAGCAATTTATGATTCAAGGGAGTTTGTGAGGGGTTGCAGATGATTGGGAAAAATGGAGAAACCTGCCATGTGGCATTCATGGGAAAAATGGCTTTAAAACATTTGTTGTTATATTTAAGAAATGTAAATCCTGTTTCTTTCTATTTTATTATAGGACAAAGCGATCTGTTAACCAAAACACCATTACAGTCCTATATACTGTTTATGCAGAAAATATTAATAAAAATAATCTGGAAAATATGCTAAACAGTTCCTGTGATACACAATGTTGTGACTATGCAGGTTTTTGTGTCATACCTAGTTCTTTACAAACAACTGGTCAGTACTTTTTACCAATTGTTCTTACTAATAATTGTGTGTCCATTCTCCCATACGACCATAGATTGCATAATCTTTCAATTTTTTTATTTTCTCCATGGTTTTTAAATCTTTTTACAAACTGATACTTTTCCTAATGCTTAACCTTCTGGCTGTGATGAACTGTAACTATTTCTTCCAACTATGTAATCTACTGAAAACATTGTTTAGTGGACTGCTACATAATTATGAAGATAGATTTGTAATCAATCACTATACATTCACTAACAAACATCAAGGTAAAAATCTAAGAATCACAAAGGATGAAATAAGGAACTGGTGTATAAAACTTGCTCCTTGTATGCTCATTTATCATCCTGATGTTAAAAATGTTCTTACTGCTCTTTTTCTTCTATATGTCCTAGTGATAAAGGTAAAAACTTGGCAGTCATTAAAACATGGGATAAAATACTTTCCACTACAGTATTTCTTCCAGTATTTTACCAAACTTAGACCAATTACATCAATTTTCAAGTCAAGAGTACTCAAACTATATGGCCATATAAAAAGATCAACTCATGGTGTGAGCGGGTTATGCCTGGAAGGAAGGTTGGCTGGTAAGAGGAGCAGAGGCCGGCAGCCAAAACAATGGGTTGACAATGTCAACTTATGGACTAGATTTGATCTTTGCTCTTTGAACTCTGGTGATCAAACTTTGTGGAGAGAGATTTCACATGTTGATGCACAGTCTGCAACTGGCGGAGTTTAGCATCACGAAAGAAGATTTCTTCCAGTTCTCTGTACTCAAATTCCGCCAAGGTCAACTTAGCTTTTCATCCTTTTAAGGCCAATTAAAAAAGTACCAGTCCAGTACTGGAGTTTATTCTTTCTCTACATCTCTTTTCACTTAAATATACTCTATAATACTTTGTAGCTGAAAACATTTGCAAGGAAAACTTTTGTGATTCACATTCTACAATGTGTAAAGAAGAGCAAAATGGTTTCAAATGTGAATGTAAACCAGGTTTTGAGATATTTGCAGAATATAGCCCTTTTCGATGTAAAGGTAAGTACAACTACATGGATATATATTTGTTATGGAGTGAAGTTGAATGTAGTTTATGAAAAAATTAATTTTATTTGGTGTAACTCTTATAATTACATGAGCCATTGTTTTATGAATGAAATTGATTATTCTGTTTCATTGAAATATAGCTATATATTCACAAAAAAAATAATTAAAATAAAAGTAGCACAAATAGAAAATAAAATAATTGTTTGATGAAACACAATACATATTATTTTTTACCTTATTTCATATTTCTATATACAAACACAAATTATTAAATTCAAATAATCTGAAGCAGGTAGAGAAGTTCAAGTATCTCGGGTCCATGTTCATGAGTGATGGAAGGCAAGGGGCTGAATTAAGTCCAAGAATTGCAGGAGCTGGTGCAATAATGTGCCAGCTTCAGCTGTCTTCAGTTTGGTATTCATGCCAACCCTTACCTATGGTTATGGATCTATGGTAATGACCGAAAGAATATGATTGAGAATGCAAGCAGCTGAAATGGGGTTCTTCCAAAGGGTCTTTGGAGTGACATTACTCGATAGAGTGTGTAGCTCGGAGATCAGGGAGTCACTCCAGGTAGAGCCGCTACTTCTCCGAATTGAGAGATCACAGCTCCGAAGCTATGAACATGTGGTTAGAATGTCTCAGGAAAGAATTGCTGGACAGATTTTATGGGTAAAACCAGCCATCAGGAGACCCAGGAGTAGATCCCGAGCAAGATGGTTGGATAATATCCATGAGATTGGTCGGTCTAGTTTGGGGATCCAGCAGGATCAGTTGGAGATGGTTGCTTCTGACAGGACCCACTGGAAGGAGTGTTTGAGGACTCATCTTTGTAAAGATGATATTTTTCCTAATTGTTGGTATGCTTGTAACATTCACTTCACATTAGGTGAAACAGACCCTTGACTCTACTGACAGATACATAAATCTATATATGAACACTTGAGTAGGGAGATAAATGCTACTTTTTGATAAGCTTGTTTATTGTCATCATAAATGTGAGGCTAATAAGGAATTGATGTTGTTTTAAGTTAATTAAAACATCTCTTTTGAATGATTTCATGTTGATACAAACAATTGGTAAAGTTTGTCATCCATCAACAGCATTTATCAGAGTGTCAGTTTCTTAGGTCAACATTTCTCAACATTATTATTGAATAAAGTGTTACAGTACTAATATTAAAAGGATTTTAAAATTCTGGTGGATACAGAGTTGTTTTGTGGCATCAGCAACAAAATCAACACTTTTAAGACTAATAGTCTCTCCTGGCAAGTTATTTTATAAATAACGTATTTCCCGGCGTCGAAGACGCTGCTTTCTTCCTAAAATAAGTCTCAAAAATCTACCATGGGTCCTGGAGGCCAAAGGTTGTTTATTATTTTCTTTTTTTTTTTCAAATTTTTTGTTGTCAAAATTAAGGTGCGTCCTCAAGGACAAAGCATCTTCGGTGTCGGGAAATACGATAGTTTCACTGTTTAGTTTGTCAACTTCTGTATTTGTTGTAGTTGAAATAGTTTTTGATGATAGTCATAGCACATTGAGAGAATTATTCTCTAATTTTTCATATATATGTTGGATTAAATCTTCTTTGTTATTCAAATAAAAGTAAGAAAGAATTCCAATATTTTTGGTCGGTGTGTAGGATACTAACAACATGAGGAAGTCTACCTTCATCAATTTGCAACAACCCCTGTATTATTAATGCTATGACAAAAGCACCCAGTCCACCCTGTACTAGAACCATGACAGAGACTACCACCATGTGAGGTGGTCATGTTGGTGTCATAACAAAAAGGATTGGAGATGATTCTCCAGTCAGGCTTATCATATGACAACCTCTTTAGAGCTAGTATCCCAATAAAATGCACTCAGTACATTCTGTAAAGTGTTAGTGTTGATACTACGGTAAAATGCACCCAGTCCATTATGTAAAGTGGTAGTGCTGATGTCATGAAAAAAACACCCAGCAGACCCTATAATGTTAGAAAGTACATCCGGCTACAGAAACCATTCCAAAGATGGAACATAAGCAATGTTGGTTGCTGTGACTTGTCTGGTCTTTGACTTGAGAACCTGTCTAACCCATACCAGAGGGACATAAAAGTGAGGAGGAAGTTAATGATAAAGTGATACAGTGACTTCTTTAATCAAAAATCAAAACTTTTGATGCTCTCAAATAAAAAAAAAATAAAAACTTTTGATGCTCTCAAATTCAAAATACAGCTTACTGAAATATTTCTTTTCAGCCATGAATGCAATTAATAAAGAACAGATGGGCTTTTTTCGTATATTTGCTTTGCAAAATAGGACAGCTAATGAAGATAACCTGCAGTGCATTTCTTTTTTTATTTGTACTCCTACAAAATTGTTAATTATCATAGATGCTTATAAAAGTTTGAATTTTTTAAATTAATGAGATCAATGTTATTTTTTTAAATTTAGATATTGACGAATGTAATACTTCTACACCTTGTGGAGATGTCTCTTGCCAGAATATATTTGGTAGTTATAAATGTTTGTGTGAATTTGGCCATGTCTTTAAGAATGCAAGTCAATCTTGTGTTGGTGAGTATTAGTATTTTTTTATTTTTTTATTAAAGTTTTAGTCAAAATTCATTTAGTTGTGACATAGATAGCTGCTGAGGTATAATATGCAGAATCTATCCCACAGACAAATCAGTGATAATATTGTTTAGCTCCCAAATCAACCCATATTCAGCAGACATATAACCAAAGATGTTCCAATTAGACCATCCTGTATTTTGGGCAGTGATTAGACCAACATTAACTAGAGTGTCCTTCCTTTTTTCTGAACAGTAGGAGATATTGCTGCTATTTTTAGCAATATAAACAATCTTGTAGAATGTCTAAAACCCTTATACTAGCATTAGCTTTTGATATAAAACATTTAGTATAGCAAACTGTTGTTCATCGTCATCTTGATTCTGTATCATCAGATTTGTGAAGCTATCTTTAGGTCTGATCGTTTTACCTCCATCTCCTGTGTCTTTCCTAGATGCAGGCATTTCCCATTATCATCTGACAGCGCTTTTTCATCCTGTACTCATCTTTTTATTTCATATGTTCATACCAGCAGTTCTCTCCTGTGTTCATAGGCCAACAGGAAGGGAGGATTTGTTAGTAAAGTTGTAAGAGGGAGAAAGATTTTATAAAAATGTTGTGCACAGAAAATATTACTATACTGGATTATAAAAACCATTCATTTGAGATATTTTTTATTTATTATTAATATCAGTTAGTTGAGAGAAAAGCAGTGGTCGTAGTCACCTAAACCTCAGAACAGGAGCAAAGTGGAATTGATGTTCAGTTTAAATTTTTACAAATCAATACTTGATACGAATGAATTACTAAAAGAAGCAAAACCTCTAAAATCTGGTGATACTGCCTATCATTATTACTAGGTTAACTTTGCCTGTCATCCTTATGGGGTCGATAGAATAAAGTACCAGTAATACACTGGGTAATTGCTGGCCTTGTGCCAAAAGTAGAAACAATTATTACTAGGTCAAGGATTGGGAGTATCGGTAGAGGGTCTGACGCCATGCTTTGCAGCATTGAGTTACGGCCCTTTATGGTCTGAGTTCAAATCCTGTCGCGGTTAACTTTGCCTTTCATCCTTACGGGGTCGATAAAATAAAGTACCAGTAATGTACTGGGTATTTGCTGGCCTTGTGCCAAAAGTAGAAACAATTATTACTAGGTCAACTTTGCCTTTGATATTGGGGTCAAATTAATAGACTTTTCCTTCCGCCAAATTACTGGCCCTGTGCCTAAATTAGAAATGGTTATTACAACAGCTTCAATTTTCTCAACTTGATCACTAGATATAATTTCCACTTATAAACAGGTCTCTTTTCTGGAAGTCCATTTTTTATGGTTTCTCATTTTCCCTCCAACCACAACTCAAGTAACTTACCACTACAGTCTCACCCTACTTTCAACCAAACTTTGCTAAGATTACTTTTTTTTCATTCCTAAATATATGAAACATTTTTTTCCGGTTTCTTATTTTAATCTAGATGTATGTGCTGGGAGTCCATGTAAAAATGGAGAGTGTATAAAACTTAACGAGTCTTATCGGTGCAGGTGAGAGCAACAATGTCTTTGAAACTGATTTATTACAATCTAGCAGCAATTACACAATACTGCCTCAATTCATAAATAACATTAACAAATTACTCTCCCGCTATAAAAAACTAATAAACAGGTCTTATGGTCAGCTACCCATAAAAACATATATCTATACATACACATATACTTAACATATATATATATATATATAGACTTACATACACACGCACATACTCAACATGCAGTTACACACATATATATACTTAACATACAGTCACACACATATACTTAACATACATTCACACACACATATACTTAACATACATACACACACATATACTTAACATACATTCACACATACATATACTTAACATACAGTCACACACACATATCCTTAACATACAGTCACATACATATACTTAACATACAGTCACACACATATACTTATCATACAGTCACACACATATACTTAACATACAGTCACACACACATATACTTAACATACAGTCACACACACATATACTTAACATACAGTCACACACATATATATACTTAACATACAGTCTCACACACATATACTTAACATACAGTCACACACATATATACTTAATATACAATCACACACATATATACTTAACATACAGTCACACACACATATACTTAACATACAGTCACACACACATATACTTAACATACAGTCACACACACACATATATTTAACATACAGTCACACACATATACTTAACATACAGTCACACACACACATATACTTAACATACAATCACACACATATACTTAACATACAGTCACACACACATATACTTAACATACAGTCACACACATATACTTAACATACAGTCACACACATATACTTAACATAGTCACACACACATATATACTTAACATACAGTCACACACACATATACTTAACATACAGTCACACACACATATACTTAACATACACTCACACACACATATACTTAACATACATTCACACACACATATACTTAACATACAGTCACACACACATATACTTAACATACAGTCACACACATATACTTAACATACAGTCACACACATATACTTAACATAGTCACACACACATATATACTTAACATACAGTCACACACACATATACTTAACATACACTCACACACACATATACTTAACATACATTCACACACACATATACTTAACATACATTCACACACACATATACTTAACATACAGTCACACACATATATACTTAGCATACAGTCACACATATATATATATACTTAACATACAGTCACACACACATATACTTAACATACAGTCACACACACATATACTTAACATACAGTCACACACATATATACTTACCATACAGTCACACACATATACTTAACATACAGTCACACACACATATACTTAACATACATTCACACACATATATACTTAACATACAATCACACATATATACTTAACATACATTCACACACACATATACTTAACATACAGTCACACACACATATACTTAACATACAGTCACACACACATATACTTAACATACAGTCACACACATATATACTTAACATACAATCACACATATATACTTAACATACAGTCACACACTCATATACTTCACATAGTCACACACATATACTTAACGTACAGTCACACACACATATACTTAACATACAGTCACACACACATATACTTAACATACAGTCACACACATATACTTAACATACAATCACACACACATATACTTAACATACAGTCACACACATATATACTTAACATACAGTCACACACATATATACTTAACATACAGTCACACACACAAACACTTAACATACAGTCACACACATATACTTAACATACAGTCACACACATATATACTTAACATACAGTCACACACATATACTTAACATACAGTCACACACATATATACTTAACATACAGTCCCACACATATACTTAACATACAGTCACACACACATATACTTAACATACAGTCACACACACATATACTTAACATACAGTCACACACACATATACTTAACAAACAGTCACACACATATATACTTAACATACAGTCACACACATATATACTTAACATACAGTCACACACATATACTTAACATACAGTCACACACACATATACTTAACATACAGTCACACACACATATACTTAACATACAGTCACACACACATATACTTAACATACAGTCACACACATATATACTTAACATACAGTCACACACATATACTTAACATACAGTCACACACACATATACTTAACATACAGTCACACATATACTTAACATACATTCACACACACATATACTTAACATACAGTCACACACACATATACTTAACATATAATCACACACACACATATACTTAACATACAGTCACACACACATATACTTAACATACAGTCACACACACATATACTTAACATACAGTCACAGACACCTATACTTAACATACAGTCTCACACACATATACTTAACATACATTCACACACACATATACTTAACATACAGTCACAGACACCTATACTTAACATACAGTCACAGACACCTATACTTAACATACAGTCACACACATATATACTTAACATACAGTCACACACACATATACTTAACATACAGTCACACACACGTATACTTAACATACAGTCACACACATGTATACTTAACATACAGTCACACACACATATACTTAACATACAGTCACACACACATATACTTTACATACAGTCACACACACATATACTTAACATACAGTCACACACGCATATACTTAACATACAGTCACACACACATATACTTAACATACATTCACACATATACTTAACATACAGTCACACACACATATACTTAACATACAGTCCCACACACATATACTTAACATACAGTCACACACGCATATATTTAACATACAGTCACACACACATATACTTAACATACATTCACACACATATATACTTAACATACATTCACACACACATATACTTAACATACAGTCACACACACATATACTTAACATACAGTCACACACACATATACTTAACATACATTCACACACACATATACTTAACATACAGTCACAGACACATATACTTAGCATACATTCACACACACATATACTTAACATACAGTCACACACACGTATACTTAACATACAGTCACACACACGTATACTTAACATACAGTCACACACATATATACTTAACATACATTCACACACACATATACTTAACATAGAGTCACACACACATATACTTAACATACAGTCACACACACATATACTTAACATACAGTCACACACATATATACTTAACATACAGTCACACACACATATACTTAACATACAGTCACACACACATATACTTAACATACAGTCACACACATATATACTTAACATACAGTCACACACACATATAATTAACATACATTCACACACATATATACTTAACATACAGTCACACACACATATACTTAACATACAGTCACACACACATATACTTCACATACAGTCACACACACATATACTTAACATACAGTCACACACACATATACTTAACATACATTCACACACATATATACTTAACATACAGTCACACACACATATACTTAACATACAGTCACACACATATATACTTAACATACAGTCACACACACATATACTTAACATACATTCACACACACATATACTTAACATACAGTCACACACGTATACTTAACATACAGTCACACACATATATACTTAACATACAGTCACACACACGTATACTTAACATACAGTCACACACATATATACTTAACATACAGTCACACACACATATACTTAACATACAGTCACACATATATATACTTAACATACAGTCACACACACATATACTTAACATACATTCACACACATATATACTTAACATACATTCACACACACATATACTTAACATACAGTCACACACACATATACTTAACATACAGTCACACACACATATACTTAACATACATTCACACACACATATACTTAACATACAGTCACACACATATACTTAACATGCAGTCACACATATCTATACTTAACATACAGTCACACACATATAAACTTAACATACAGTCACACACATATATACTTAACATACAGTCACACACCCATATACTTAACATACAGTCACACACACATATACTTAACATACATTCACACACATATATACTTAACATACATTCACACACACATATACTTAACATACAGTCACACACACATATACTTAACATACATTCACACACACATATACTTAACATACAGTCACACACACATATACTTCACATACAGTCACACACACATATACTTAACATACAGTCACACACACATATACTTAACATACAGTCACACACACATATACTTAACATACAGTCACACACACATATACTTAACATACAGTCACACACACATATACTTAACATACATTCACACACACATATACTTAACATACAGTCACACACATATATACTTAACATACAGTCACACACACATATACTTAACATACAGTCACACACACATATACTTAACATACAGTCACACACACATATACTTAACATACACTCACACACACATATACTTAACATACAGTCACACACACATATACTTAACATACAGTCACACACATATATACTTAACATACATTCACACACATATATACTTAACATACATTCACACACACATATACTTAACATACAGTCACACACACATATACTTAACATACATTCACACACACATATACTTAACATACAGTCACAGACACCTATACTTAACATACAGTCACACACACATATACTTAACATACAGTCACACACACATATACTTAACATACACTCACACACACATATACTTAACATACAGTCACACACATATATACTTAACATACAGTCACACACATATATACTTAACATACATTCACACACATATATACTTAACATACATTCACACACACATATACTTAACATACAGTCACACACATATATACTTAACATACAGTCACACACATATATACTTAACATACAGTCACACACACATATACTTAACATACAGTCACACACACATATACTTAACATACAGTCACACACGCATATACTTAACATACAGTCACACACACATATACTTAACATACATTCACACATATACTTAACATAGAGTCCCACACACATATACTTAACATACAGTCACACACGCATATACTTAACATACAGTCACACACGCATATACTTAACATACAGTCGCACACACATATACTTAACATACATTCACACACATATATACTTAACATACATTCACACACACATATACTTAACATACAGTCACACACACATATACTTAACATACAGTCACACACACATATACTTAACATACATTCACACACACATATACTTAACATACAGTCACAGACACATATACTTAACATACATTCACACACACATATACTTAACATACAGTCACACACACGTATACTTAACATACAGTCACACACACGTATACTTAACATACAGTCACACATATATATACTTAACATACATTCACACACACATATACTTAACATACAGTCACACACACATATACTTAACATACAGTCACACACACATATACTTAACATACAGTCACACACATATATACTTAACATACAATCACACACACATATACTTAACATACAGTCACACACACATATACTTAACATACAGTCACACACATATATACTTAACATACAGTCACACACACATATAATTAACATACATTCACACACATATATACTTAACATACAGTCACACACACATATACTTAACATACAGTCACACACACATATACTTCACATACAGTCACACACACATATACTTAACATACAGTCACACACACATATACTTAACATACATTCACACACATATATACTTAACATACAGTCACACACACATATACTTAACATAGAGTCACACACATATATACTTAACATACAGTCACACACACATATACTTAACATACATTCACACACGCATATACTTAACATACAGTCACACACGTATACTTAACATACAGTCACACACGTATATACTTAACATACAGTCACACACACGTATACTTAACATACAGTCACACACATATATACTTAACATACAGTCACACACACATATACTTAACATACAGTCACACACATATATACTTAACATACAGTCACACACACATATACTTAACATACAATCACACACACATATACTTAACATACAGTCACACACATATATACTTAACATACAGTCACACACATATATACTTAACATACAGTCACACACACAAACACTTAACATACAGTCACACACATATACTTAACATACAGTCACACACATATATACTTAACATACAGTCACACACATATACTTAACATACAGTCACACACATATATACTTAACATACAGTCCCACACATATACTTAACATACAGTCACACACACATATACTTAACATACAGTCACACACACATATACTTAACATACAGTCACACACACATATACTTAACAAACAGTCACACACATATATACTTAACATACAGTCACACACATATATACTTAACATACAGTCACACACATATACTTAACATACAGTCACACACACATATACTTAACATACAGTCACACACACATATACTTAACATACAGTCACACACACATATACTTAACATACAGTCACACACATATATACTTAACATACAGTCACACACATATACTTAACATACAGTCACACACACATATACTTAACATACAGTCACACATATACTTAACATACATTCACACACACATATACTTAACATACAGTCACACACACATATACTTAACATATAATCACACACACACATATACTTAACATACAGTCACACACACATATACTTAACATACAGTCACACACACATATACTTAACATACAGTCACAGACACCTATACTTAACAAACAGTCTCACACACATATACTTAACATACATTCACACACACATATACTTAACATACAGTCACAGACACCTATACTTAACATACAGTCACAGACACCTATACTTAACATACAGTCACACACATATATACTTAACATACAGTCACACACACATATACTTAACATACAGTCACACACACGTATACTTAACATACAGTCACACACATGTATACTTAACATACAGTCACACACATATATACTTAACATACAGTCACACACACATATACTTAACATACAGTCACACACACATATACTTTACATACAGTCACACACACATATACTTAACATACAGTCACACACGCATATACTTAACATACAGTCACACACACATATACTTAACATACATTCACACATATACTTAACATACAGTCACACACACATATACTTAACATACAGTCCCACACACATATACTTAACATACAGTCACACACGCATATATTTAACATACAGTCACACACACATATACTTAACATACATTCACACACATATATACTTAACATACATTCACACACACATATACTTAACATACAGTCACACACACATATACTTAACATACAGTCACACACACATATACTTAACATACATTCACACACACATATACTTAACATACAGTCACAGACACATATACTTAACATACATTCACACACACATATACTTAACATACAGTCACACACACGTATACTTAACATACAGTCACACACACGTATACTTAACATACAGTCACACACATATATACTTAACATACATTCACACACACATATACTTAACATAGAGTCACACACACATATACTTAACATACAGTCACACACACATATACTTAACATACAGTCACACACATATATACTTAACATACAGTCACACACACATATACTTAACATACAGTCACACACACATATACTTAACATACAGTCACACACATATATACTTAACATACAGTCACACACACATATAATTAACATACATTCACACACATATATACTTAACATACAGTCACACACACATATACTTAACATACAGTCACACACACATATACTTCACATACAGTCACACACACATATACTTAACATACAGTCACACACACATATACTTAACATACATTCACACACATATATACTTAACATACAGTCACACACACATATACTTAACATACAGTCACACACATATATACTTAACATACAGTCACACACACATATACTTAACATACATTCACACACACATATACTTAACATACAGTCACACACGTATACTTAACATACAGTCACACACATATATACTTAACATACAGTCACACACACGTATACTTAACATACAGTCACACACATATATACTTAACATACAGTCACACACACATATACTTAACATACAGTCACACATATATATACTTAACATACAGTCACACACACATATACTTAACATACATTCACACACATATATACTTAACATACATTCACACACACATATACTTAACATACAGTCACACACACATATACTTAACATACAGTCACACACACATATACTTAACATACATTCACACACACATATACTTAACATACAGTCACACACATATACTTAACATGCAGTCACACATATCTATACTTAACATACAGTCACACACATATAAACTTAACATACAGTCACACACATATATACTTAACATACAGTCACACACCCATATACTTAACATACAGTCACACACACATATACTTAACATACATTCACACACATATATACTTAACATACATTCACACACACATATACTTAACATACAGTCACACACACATATACTTAACATACATTCACACACACATATACTTAACATACAGTCACACACACATATACTTCACATACAGTCACACACACATATACTTAACATACAGTCACACACACATATACTTAACATACAGTCACACACACATATACTTAACATACAGTCACACACACATATACTTAACATACAGTCACACACACATATACTTAACATACATTCACACACACATATACTTAACATACAGTCACACACATATATACTTAACATACAGTCACACACACATATACTTAACATACAGTCACACACACATATACTTAACATACAGTCACACACACATATACTTAACATACACTCACACACACATATACTTAACATACAGTCACACACACATATACTTAACATACAGTCACACACATATATACTTAACATACATTCACACACATATATACTTAACATACATTCACACACACATATACTTAACATACAGTCACACACACATATACTTAACATACATTCACACACACATATACTTAACATACAGTCACAGACACCTATACTTAACATACAGTCACACACACATATACTTAACATACAGTCACACACACATATACTTAACATACACTCACACACACATATACTTAACATACAGTCACACACATATATACTTAACATACAGTCACACACATATATACTTAACATACATTCACACACATATATACTTAACATACATTCACACACACATATACTTAACATACAGTCACACACATATATACTTAACATACAGTCACACACATATATACTTAACATACAGTCACACACACATATACTTAACATACAGTCACACACACATATACTTAACATACAGTCACACACGCATATACTTAACATACAGTCACACACACATATACTTAACATACATTCACACATATACTTAACATAGAGTCCCACACACATATACTTAACATACAGTCACACACGCATATACTTAACATACAGTCACACACGCATATACTTAACATACAGTCACACACACATATACTTAACATACATTCACACACATATATACTTAACATACATTCACACACACATATACTTAACATACAGTCACACACACATATACTTAACATACAGTCACACACACATATACTTAACATACATTCACACACACATATACTTAACATACAGTCACAGACACATATACTTAACATACATTCACACACACATATACTTAACATACAGTCACACACACGTATACTTAACATACAGTCACACACACGTATACTTAACATACAGTCACACATATATATACTTAACATACATTCACACACACATATACTTAACATACAGTCACACACACATATACTTAACATACAGTCACACACACATATACTTAACATACAGTCACACACATATATACTTAACATACAATCACACACACATATACTTAACATACAGTCACACACACATATACTTAACATACAGTCACACACATATATACTTAACATACAGTCACACACACATATAATTAACATACATTCACACACATATATACTTAACATACAGTCACACACACATATACTTAACATACAGTCACACACACATATACTTCACATACAGTCACACACACATATACTTAACATACAGTCACACACACATATACTTAACATACATTCACACACATATATACTTAACATACAGTCACACACACATATACTTAACATAGAGTCACACACATATATACTTAACATACAGTCACACACACATATACTTAACATACATTCACACACGCATATACTTAACATACAGTCACACACGTATACTTAACATACAGTCACACACGTATATACTTAACATACAGTCACACACACGTATACTTAACATACAGTCACACACATATATACTTAACATACAGTCACACACACATATACTTAACATACAGTCACACACATATATACTTAACATACAGTCACACACACATATACTTAACATACATTCACACACATATATACTTAACATACAGTCACACACACATATACCTAACATACAGTCACACACATATATTCTTAACATACAGTCACACACACATATACTTAACATACATTCACACACATATATACTTAACATACATTCACACACACATATACTTAACATACAGTCACACACACATATACTTAACATACAGTCACACACACATATACTTAACATACAGTCACACACACATATACTTAACATACAGTCACACACACATATACTTAACATACATTCACACACACATATACTTAACATACATTCACACACACATATACTTAACATACAGTCACACACACATATACTTCACATACAGTCACACACACATATACTTAACATACAGTCACACACACATATACTTAACATACAGTCACACACACATATACTTAACATACAGTCACACATATACTTAACATACAGTCACACACACATATACTTAACATACAGTCACACACACATATACTTAACATACATTCACACACACATATACTTAACATACAGTCACAGACACCTATACTTAACATACAGTCACACACATATATACTTAACATACAGTCACACACACATATACTTAACATACAGTCACACACACATATACTTAACATACAGTCACACACACATATACTTAACATACACTCACACACACATATACTTAACATACAGTCACACACACATATACTTAACATACAGTCACACACATATATACTTAACATACATTCACACACATATTTACTTAACATACATTCACACACACATATACTTAACATGCAGTCACACACACATATACTTAACATACATTCACACACACATATACTTAACATACAGTCACACACGTATACTTAACATACAGTCACACACGTATATACTTAACATACAGTCACACACACATATACTTAACATACAGTCACACACATATATACTTAACATACAGTCACACACACATATACTTAACATACAGTCACACACATATATACTTAACATACAATCACACACACATATTCTTAACATACAGTCACACACACATATACTTAACATACAGTCACACACATATATACTTAACATACAGTCACACACACATATAATTAACATACATTCACACACATATATACTTAACATACAGTCACACACACATATACTTAACATACAGTCACACACACATATACTTCACATACAGTCACACACACATATACTTAACATACAGTCACACACACATATACTTAACATACATTCACACACATATATACTTAACATACAGTCACACACACATATACTTAACATAGAGTCACACACATATATACTTAACATACAGTCACACACACATATACTTAACATACATTCACACACACATATACTTAACATACAGTCACACACGTATACTTAACATACAGTCACACACGTATATACTTAACATACAGTCACACACACGTATACTTAACATACAGTCACACACATATATACTTAACATACAGTCACACACACATATACTTAACATACAGTCACACACATATATACTTAACATACAGTCACACACACATATACTTAACATACATTCACACACATATATACTTAACATACAGTCACACACACATATACCTAACATACAGTCACACACATATATTCTTAACATACAGTCACACACACATATACTTAACATACATTCACACACATATATACTTAACATACATTCACACACACATATACTTAACATACAGTCACACACACATATACTTAACATACATTCACACACACATATACTTAACATACATTCACACACACATATACTTAACATACAGTCACACACACATATACTTCACATACAGTCACACACACATATACTTAACATACAGTCACACACACATATACTTAACATACAGTCACACACACATATACTTAACATACAGTAACACATATACTTAACATACAGTCACACACACATATACTTAACATACAGTCACACACACATATACTTAACATACATTCACACATACATATACTTAACATACAGTCACAGACACCTATACTTAACATACAGTCACACACATATATACTTAACATACAGTCACACACACATATACTTAACATACAGTCACACACACATATACTTAACATAGAGTCACACACACATATACTTAACATACACTCACACACACATATACTTAACATACAGTCACACACACATATACTTAACATACAGTCACACACATATATACTTAACATACATTCACACACATATTTACTTAACATACATTCACACACACATATACTTAACATGCAGTCACACACACATATACTTAACATACATTCACACACACATATACTTAACATACAGTCACACACGTATACTTAACATACAGTCACACACGTATATACTTAACATACAGTCACACACACGTATACTTAACATACAGTCACACACATATATACTTAACATACAGTCACACACACATATACTTAACATACAGTCACACACATATATACTTAACATACAGTCACACACACATATACTTAACATACAGTCACACACATATATTCTTAACATACAGTCACACACACATATACTTAACATACATTCACACACATATATACTTAACATACATTCACACACACATATACTTAACATACATTCACACACATATATACTTAACATACAGTCACACACACATATACTTAACATACAGTCACACACATATATTCTTAACATACAGTCACACACACATATACTTAACATACATTCACACACATATATACTTAACATACATTCACACACACATATACTTAACATACAGTCACACACACATATACTTAACATACAGTCACACACACATATACTTAACATACATTCACACACACATATACTTAACATACAGTCACACACACATATACTTAACATGCAGTCACACATATCTATACTTAACATACAGTCACACACATATATACTTAACATGCAGTCACACATATCTATACTTAACATACAGTCACACACATATATACTTAACATACAGTCACACACATATATACTTAACATGCAGTCACACATATCTATACTTAACATACAGTCACACACATATATACTTAACATACAGTCACACACACATATACTTAACATACATTCACACACATATATACTTAACATACAGTCACACACCCATATACTTAACATACATTCACACACATATATACTTAACATACATTCACACACACATATACTTAACATACATTCACACACACATATACTTAACATACAGTCACACACACATACACTTAACATACAGTCACACACACATATACTTAACATACAGTCACACACACATATACTTAACATACAGTCACACACACATATACTTAACATACTTTCACACACACATATACTTAACATACAGTCCCAGACACCTATACTTAACATACATTCACACACACATATACTTAACATACATTCACACACACATATACTTAACATACAGTCACACACACATACACTTAACATACAGTCACACACACATACACTTAACATACAGTCACACACACATATACTTAACATACAGTCACACACACATATACTTAACATACAGTCACACACACATATACTTAACATACAGTCACACACACATATACTTAACATACAGTCACACACATATATACTTAACATACATTCACACACATATTTACTTAACATACATTCACACACACATATACTTAACATACAGTCACACATATACTTAACATACATTCACACACACATATACTTAACATACAGTCACACACATATATACTTCACATACATTCACACACACATATACTTAACATACAGTCACACACACATATACTTAACATACAGTCACACACACATATACTTAACATACATTCACACACACATATACTTAACATACAGTCACAGACACATATACTTAACATACATTCACACACACATATACTTAACATGCAGTCACACACACGTATACTTAACATACAGTCACACACACGTATACTTAACATACAGTCACACACATATATACTTAACATACATTCACACACACATATACTTAACATAGAGTCACACACACATATACTTAACATACAGTCACACACACATATACTTAACATACAGTCACACACATATATACTTAACATACAGTCACACACACATATACTTAACATACAGTCACACACACATATACTTAACATACAGTCACACACATATATACTTAACATACAGTCACACACACATATAATTAACATACATTCACACACATATATACTTAACATACAGTCACACACACATATACTTAACATACAGTCACACACACATATACTTAACATACATTCACACACATATATACTTAACATACATTCACACACACATATACTTAACATACAGTCACACACATATATACTTAACATACAGTCACACACACATATACTTAACATACATTCACACACGCATATACTTAACATACAGTCACACACGTATACTTAACATACAGTCACACACGTATATACTTAACATACAGTCACACACACGTATACTTAACATACAGTCACACACATATATACTTAACATACAGTCACACACACATATACTTAACATACAGTCACACACATATATACTTAACATACAGTCACACACACATATACTTAACATACATTCACACACATATATACTTAACATACAGTCACACACACATATACCTAACATACAGTCACACACATATATTCTTAACATACAGTCACACACACATATACTTAACATACATTCACACACATATATACTTAACATACATTCACACACACATATACTTAACATACAGTCACACACACATATACTTAACATACAGTCACACACACATATACTTAACATACAGTCACACACACATATACTTAACATACAGTCACACACACATATACTTAACATACATTCACACACACATATACTTAACATACATTCACACACACATATACTTAACATACAGTCACACACACATATACTTCACATACAGTCACACACACATATACTTAACATACAGTCACACACACATATACTTAACATACAGTCACACACACATATACTTAACATACAGTCACACATATACTTAACATACAGTCACACACACATATACTTAACATACAGTCACACACACATATACTTAACATACATTCACACACACATATACTTAACATACAGTCACAGACACCTATACTTAACATACAGTCACACACATATATACTTAACATACAGTCACACACACATATACTTAACATACAGTCACACACACATATACTTAACATACAGTCACACACACATATACTTAACATACACTCACACACACATATACTTAACATACAGTCACACACACATATACTTAACATACAGTCACACACATATATACTTAACATACATTCACACACATATTTACTTAACATACATTCACACACACATATACTTAACATGCAGTCACACACACATATACTTAACATACATTCACACACACATATACTTAACATACAGTCACACACGTATACTTAACATACAGTCACACACGTATATACTTAACATACAGTCACACACACATATACTTAACATACAGTCACACACATATATACTTAACATACAGTCACACACACATATACTTAACATACAGTCACACACATATATACTTAACATACAATCACACACACATATTCTTAACATACAGTCACACACACATATACTTAACATACAGTCACACACATATATACTTAACATACAGTCACACACACATATAATTAACATACATTCACACACATATATACTTAACATACAGTCACACACACATATACTTAACATACAGTCACACACACATATACTTCACATACAGTCACACACACATATACTTAACATACAGTCACACACACATATACTTAACATACATTCACACACATATATACTTAACATACAGTCACACACACATATACTTAACATAGAGTCACACACATATATACTTAACATACAGTCACACACACATATACTTAACATACATTCACACACACATATACTTAACATACAGTCACACACGTATACTTAACATACAGTCACACACGTATATACTTAACATACAGTCACACACACGTATACTTAACATACAGTCACACACATATATACTTAACATACAGTCACACACACATATACTTAACATACAGTCACACACATATATACTTAACATACAGTCACACACACATATACTTAACATACATTCACACACATATATACTTAACATACAGTCACACACACATATACCTAACATACAGTCACACACATATATTCTTAACATACAGTCACACACACATATACTTAACATACATTCACACACATATATACTTAACATACATTCACACACACATATACTTAACATACAGTCACACACACATATACTTAACATACATTCACACACACATATACTTAACATACATTCACACACACATATACTTAACATACAGTCACACACACATATACTTCACATACAGTCACACACACATATACTTAACATACAGTCACACACACATATACTTAACATACAGTCACACACACATATACTTAACATACAGTAACACATATACTTAACATACAGTCACACACACATATACTTAACATACAGTCACACACACATATACTTAACATACATTCACACATACATATACTTAACATACAGTCACAGACACCTATACTTAACATACAGTCACACACATATATACTTAACATACAGTCACACACACATATACTTAACATACAGTCACACACACATATACTTAACATAGAGTCACACACACATATACTTAACATACACTCACACACACATATACTTAACATACAGTCACACACACATATACTTAACATACAGTCACACACATATATACTTAACATACATTCACACACATATTTACTTAACATACATTCACACACACATATACTTAACATGCAGTCACACACACATATACTTAACATACATTCACACACACATATACTTAACATACAGTCACACACGTATACTTAACATACAGTCACACACGTATATACTTAACATACAGTCACACACACGTATACTTAACATACAGTCACACACATATATACTTAACATACAGTCACACACACATATACTTAACATACAGTCACACACATATATACTTAACATACAGTCACACACACATATACTTAACATACAGTCACACACATATATTCTTAACATACAGTCACACACACATATACTTAACATACATTCACACACATATATACTTAACATACATTCACACACACATATACTTAACATACATTCACACACATATATACTTAACATACAGTCACACACACATATACTTAACATACAGTCACACACATATATTCTTAACATACAGTCACACACACATATACTTAACATACATTCACACACATATATACTTAACATACATTCACACACACATATACTTAACATACAGTCACACACACATATACTTAACATACAGTCACACACACATATACTTAACATACATTCACACACACATATACTTAACATACAGTCACACACACATATACTTAACATGCAGTCACACATATCTATACTTAACATACAGTCACACACATATATACTTAACATACAGTCACACACATATATACTTAACATGCAGTCACACATATCTATACTTAACATACAGTCACACACATATATACTTAACATACAGTCACACACATATATACTTAACATGCAGTCACACATATCTATACTTAACATACAGTCACACACATATATACTTAACATACAGTCACACACACATATACTTAACATACATTCACACACATATATACTTAACATACAGTCACACACCCATATACTTAACATACATTCACACACATATATACTTAACATACATTCACACACACATATACTTAACATACATTCACACACACATATACTTAACATACAGTCACACACACATACACTTAACATACAGTCACACACACATATACTTAACATACAGTCACACACACATATACTTAACATACAGTCACACACACATATACTTAACATACTTTCACACACACATATACTTAACATACAGTCCCAGACACCTATACTTAACATACATTCACACACACATATACTTAACATACATTCACACACACATATACTTAACATACAGTCACACACACATACACTTAACATACAGTCACACACACATACACTTAACATACAGTCACACACACATATACTTAACATACAGTCACACACACATATACTTAACATACAGTCACACACACATATACTTAACATACAGTCACACACACATATACTTAACATACAGTCACACACATATATACTTAACATACATTCACACACATATTTACTTAACATACATTCACACACACATATACTTAACATACAGTCACACATATACTTAACATACATTCACACACACATATACTTAACATACAGTCACACACATATATACTTCACATACATTCACACACACATATACTTAACATACAGTCACACACACATATACTTAACATACAGTCACACACACATATACTTAACATACATTCACACACACATATACTTAACATACAGTCACAGACACATATACTTAACATACATTCACACACACATATACTTAACATGCAGTCACACACACGTATACTTAACATACAGTCACACACACGTATACTTAACATACAGTCACACACATATATACTTAACATACATTCACACACACATATACTTAACATAGAGTCACACACACATATACTTAACATACAGTCACACACACATATACTTAACATACAGTCACACACATATATACTTAACATACAGTCACACACACATATACTTAACATACAGTCACACACACATATACTTAACATACAGTCACACACATATATACTTAACATACAGTCAGACACACATATAATTAACATACATTCACACACATATATACTTAACATACAGTCACACACACATATACTTAACATACAGTCACACACACATATACTTAACATACATTCACACACATATATACTTAACATACATTCACACACACATATACTTAACATACAGTCACACACACATATACTTAACATACAGTCACACACACATATACTTAACATACATTCACACACACATATACTTAACATACAGTCACAGACACATATACTTAACATACATTCACACACACATATACTTAACATACAGTCACACACACGTATACTTAACATACAGTCACACACACGTATACTTAACATACAGTCACACACGTATACTTAACATACAGTCACACACATATATATTTAACATACAGTCACACACACGTATACTTAACATACAGTCACACACATATATACTTAACATACAGTCACACACACATATACTTAACATACAATCACACACATATATACTTAACATACAGTCACACACACATATACTTAACATACATTCACACACATATATACTTAACATACAGTCACACACACATATACTTAACATACAGTCACACACATATATACTTAACATACAGTCACACACACATATACTTAACATACATTCACACACATATATACTTAATATACATTCACACACACATATACTTAACATACAGTCACACACACATATACTTCACATACAGTCACACACACATATACTTAACATACAGTCACACACACATATACTTAACATACATTCACACACATATATACTTAACATACATTCACACACACATATACTTAACATACAGTCACACACACATATACTTAACATACATTCACACACACATATACTTAACATACAGTCACACACACATATACTTCACATACAGTCACACACACATATACTTAACATACAGTCACACACACATATACTTAACATACAGTCACACACACATATACTTAACATACAGTCACACACACATATACTTAACATACAGTCACACACACATATACTTAACATACATTCACACACACATATACTTAACATACATTCACACACACATATACTTAACATACAGTCACACACATATATACTTAACATACAGTCACACACACATATACTTAACATACAGTCACACACACATATACTTAACATACAGTCACACACACATATACTTAACATACAGTCACACACACATATACTTAACATACACTCACACACACATATACTTAACATACAGTCACACACACATATACTTAACATACAGTCACACACATATATACTTAACATACATTCACACACATATATACTTAACATACATTCACACACACATATACTTAACATACAGTCACACACACATATACTTAACATACAGTCACACACACATATACTTAACATACATTCACAGACACCTATACTTAACATACAGTCACAGACACCTATACTTAACATACAGTCACACACACATATACTTAACATACAGTCACACACACATATACTTAACATACAGTCACACACATATATACTTAACATACAGTCACACACACATATAATTAACATACATTCACACACATATATACTTAACATACAGTCACACACACATATACTTAACATACAGTCACACACACATATACTTCACATACAGTCACACACACATATACTTAACATACAGTCACACACACATATACTTAACATACATTCACACACATATATACTTAACATACAGTCACACACACATATACTTAACATAGAGTCACACACATATATACTTAACATACAGTCACACACACATATACTTAACATACATTCACACACGCATATACTTAACATACAGTCACACACGTATACTTAACATACAGTCACACACGTATATACTTAACATACAGTCACACACACGTATACTTAACATACAGTCACACACATATATACTTAACATACAGTCACACACACATATACTTAACATACAGTCACACACATATATACTTAACATACAGTCACACACACATATACTTAACATACATTCACACACATATATACTTAACATACAGTCACACACACATATACCTAACATACAGTCACACACATATATTCTTAACATACAGTCACACACACATATACTTAACATACATTCACACACATATATACTTAACATACATTCACACACACATATACTTAACATACAGTCACACACACATATACTTAACATACAGTCACACACACATATACTTAACATACAGTCACACACACATATACTTAACATACAGTCACACACACATATACTTAACATACATTCACACACACATATACTTAACATACATTCACACACACATATACTTAACATACAGTCACACACACATATACTTCACATACAGTCACACACACATATACTTAACATACAGTCACACACACATATACTTAACATACAGTCACACACACATATACTTAACATACAGTCACACATATACTTAACATACAGTCACACACACATATACTTAACATACAGTCACACACACATATACTTAACATACATTCACACACACATATACTTAACATACAGTCACAGACACCTATACTTAACATACAGTCACACACATATATACTTAACATACAGTCACACACACATATACTTAACATACAGTCACACACACATATACTTAACATACAGTCACACACACATATACTTAACATACACTCACACACACATATACTTAACATACAGTCACACACACATATACTTAACATACAGTCACACACATATATACTTAACATACATTCACACACATATTTACTTAACATACATTCACACACACATATACTTAACATGCAGTCACACACACATATACTTAACATACATTCACACACACATATACTTAACATACAGTCACACACGTATACTTAACATACAGTCACACACGTATATACTTAACATACAGTCACACACACATATACTTAACATACAGTCACACACATATATACTTAACATACAGTCACACACACATATACTTAACATACAGTCACACACATATATACTTAACATACAATCACACACACATATTCTTAACATACAGTCACACACACATATACTTAACATACAGTCACACACATATATACTTAACATACAGTCACACACACATATAATTAACATACATTCACACACATATATACTTAACATACAGTCACACACACATATACTTAACATACAGTCACACACACATATACTTCACATACAGTCACACACACATATACTTAACATACATTCACACACATATATACTTAACATACAGTCACACACACATATACTTAACATAGAGTCACACACATATATACTTAACATACAGTCACACACACATATACTTAACATACATTCACACACACATATACTTAACATACAGTCACACACGTATACTTAACATACAGTCACACACGTATATACTTAACATACAGTCACACACACGTATACTTAACATACAGTCACACACATATATACTTAACATACAGTCACACACACATATACTTAACATACAGTCACACACATATATACTTAACATACAGTCACACACACATATACTTAACATACATTCACACACATATATACTTAACATACAGTCACACACACATATACCTAACATACAGTCACACACATATATTCTTAACATACAGTCACACACACATATACTTAACATACATTCACACACATATATACTTAACATACATTCACACACACATATACTTAACATACAGTCACACACATATATACTTAACATACAGTCACACACACATATACTTAACATACATTCACACACATATATACTTAACATACAGTCACACACACATATACCTAACATACAGTCACACACACATATACTTAACATACAGTCACACACACATATACTTAACATACATTCACACACATATATACTTAACATACATTCACACACACATATACTTAACATACAGTCACACACACATATACTTAACATACATTCACACACACATATACTTAACATACATTCACACACACATATACTTAACATACAGTCACACACACATATACTTCACATACAGTCACACACACATATACTTAACATACAGTCACACACACATATACTTAACATACAGTCACACACACATATACTTAACATACAGTCACACATATACTTAACATACAGTCACACACACATATACTTAACATACAGTCACACACACATATACTTAACATACATTCACACACACATATACTTAACATACAGTCACAGACACCTATACTTAACATACAGTCACACACATATATACTTAACATACAGTCACACACACATATACTTAACATACAGTCACACACACATATACTTAACATACAGTCACACACACATATACTTAACATACACTCACACACACATATACTTAACATACAGTCACACACACATATACTTAACATACAGTCACACACATATATACTTAACATACATTCACACACATATTTACTTAACATACATTCACACACACATATACTTAACATGCAGTCACACACACATATACTTAACATACATTCACACACACATATACTTAACATACAGTCACACACGTATACTTAACATACAGTCACACACGTATATACTTAACATACAGTCACACACACGTATACTTAACATACAGTCACACACATATATACTTAACATACAGTCACACACACATATACTTAACATACAGTCACACACATATATACTTAACATACAGTCACACACACATATACTTAACATACAGTCACACACATATATTCTTAACATACAGTCACACACACATATACTTAACATACATTCACACACATATATACTTAACATACATTCACACACACATATACTTAACATACATTCACACACATATATACTTAACATACAGTCACACACACATATACTTAACATACAGTCACACACATATATTCTTAACATACAGTCACACACACATATACTTAACATACATTCACACACATATATACTTAACATACATTCACACACACATATACTTAACATACAGTCACACACACATATACTTAACATACAGTCACACACACATATACTTAACATACATTCACACACACATATACTTAACATACAGTCACACACACATATACTTAACATGCAGTCACACATATCTATACTTAACATACAGTCACACACATATATACTTAACATACAGTCACACACATATATACTTAACATGCAGTCACACATATCTATACTTAACATACAGTCACACACATATATACTTAACATACAGTCACACACATATATACTTAACATGCAGTCACACATATCTATACTTAACATACAGTCACACACATATATACTTAACATACAGTCACACACACATATACTTAACATACATTCACACACATATATACTTAACATACAGTCACACACCCATATACTTAACATACATTCACACACATATATACTTAACATACATTCACACACACATATACTTAACATACATTCACACACACATATACTTAACATACAGTCACACACACATACACTTAACATACAGTCACACACACATATACTTAACATACAGTCACACACACATATACTTAACATACAGTCACACACACATATACTTAACATACTTTCACACACACATATACTTAACATACAGTCCCAGACACCTATACTTAACATACATTCACACACACATATACTTAACATACATTCACACACACATATACTTAACATACAGTCACACACACATACACTTAACATACAGTCACACACACATACACTTAACATACAGTCACACACACATATACTTAACATACAGTCACACACACATATACTTAACATACAGTCACACACACATATACTTAACATACACTCACACACACATATACTTAACATACAGTCACACACACATATACTTAACATACAGTCACACACATATATACTTAACATACATTCACACACATATTTACTTAACATACATTCACACACACATATACTTAACATACAGTCACACATATACTTAACATACATTCACACACACATATACTTAACATACAGTCACACACATATATACTTCACATACATTCACACACACATATACTTAACATACAGTCACACACACATATACTTAACATACAGTCACACACACATATACTTAACATACAGTCACACACATATATACTTAACATACAGTCACACACACATATAATTAACATACATTCACACACATATATACTTAACATACAGTCACACACACATATACTTAACATACAGTCACACACACATATACTTCACATACAGTCACACACACATATACTTAACATACAGTCACACACACATATACTTAACATACATTCACACACACATATACTTAACATACAGTCACAGACACCTATACTTAACATACAGTCACACACATATATACTTAACATACAGTCACTCACACATATACTTAACATACAGTCACACACACATATACTTAACATACAGTCACACACACATATACTTAACATACACTCACACACACATATACTTAACATACAGTCACACACACATATACTTAACATACAGTCACACACATATATACTTAACATACATTCACACACATATTTACTTAACAGACATTCACACACACATATACTTAACATACAGTCACACACATATATACTTAACATACAGTCACACACACATATACTTAACATACAGTCACACACACATATACTTAACATACATTCACACACACATATACTTAACATACAGTCACAGACACATATACTTAACATACATTCACACACACATATACTTAACATACAGTCACACACACGTATACTTAACATACAGTCACACACACGTATACTTAACATACAGTCACACACACGTATACTTAACATACAGTCACACACACATATACTTAACATACAGTCACAGACACCTATACTTAACATACAGTCACACACATATATACTTAACATACAGTCACACACACACATATACTTAACATACATTCACACACACGTATACTTAACATACAGTCACACACACGTATACTTAACATACAGTCACACACATATATACTTAACATACAGTCACACACACATATACTTAACATACAGTCACACACATATATACTTAACATACAATCACACACACATATACTTAACATACAGTCACACACACATATACTTAACATACAGTCACACACATATATACTTAACATACAGTCACACACACATATAATTAACATACATTCACACACATATATACTTAACATACAGTCACACACACATATACTTAACATACAGTCACACACACATATACTTCACATACAGTCACACACACATATACTTAACATACAGTCACACACACATATACTTAACATACATTCACACACATATATACTTAACATACAGTCACACACACATATACTTAACATACAGTCACACACATATATACTTAACATACAGTCACACACACATATACTTAACAATCATTCACACACACATATACTTAACATACAGTCACACACGTATACTTAACACACAGTCACACACGTATATACTTAACATAGTCACACACATGTATACTTAACATACAGTCACACACATATATACTTAACATACAGTCACACACACATATACTTAACATACAGTCACACACATATATACTTAACATACAGTCACACACACATATACTTAACATACATTCACACACATATATACTTAACATACAGTCACACACACATATACTTAACATACAGTCACACACATATATTCTTAATATACAGTCACACACACATATACTTAACATACATTCACACACATATATACTTAACATACATTCACACACACATATACTTAACATACAGTCACACACACATATACTTAACATACAGTCACACACACATATACTTAACATACATTCACACACACATATACTTAACATACAGTCACACACACATATACTTAACATGCAGTCACACATATCTATACTTAACATACAGTCACACACATATATACTTAACATACAGTCACACACACATATACTTAACATACAGTCACACACACATATACTTAACATACAGTCACACACACATATACTTAACATACAGTCACACACACATATACTTAACATACAGTCACACACACATATACTTAACATACATTCACACACACATATACTTAACATACAGTCGCAGACACCTATACTTAACATACAGTCACACACATATATACTTAACATACAGTCACTCACACATATACTTAACATACAGTCACACACACATATACTTAACATACAGTCACACACACATATACTTAACATACACTCACACACACATATACTTAACATACAGTCACACACACATATACTTAACATACAGTCACACACATATATACTTAACATACATTCACACACATATTTACTTAACATACATTCACACACACATATACTTAACATACAGTCACACACATATATACTTAACATACAGTCACAGACACCTATACTTAACATACAGTCACACACACATATACTTAACATACAGTCACACACACATATACTTAACATACATTCACACACACATATACTTAACATACAGTCACAGACACATATACTTAACATACATTCACACACACATATACTTAACATACAGTCACACACACGTATACTTAACATACAGTCACACACACGTATACTTAACATACAGTCACACACACGTATACTTAACATACAGTCACACACACATATACTTAACATACAGTCACAGACACCTATACTTAACATACAGTCACACACATATATACTTAACATACAGTCACACACACACATATACTTAACATACAGTCACACACACGTATACTTAACATACAGTCACACACACGTATACTTAACATACAGTCACACACATATATACTTAACATACAGTCACACACACATATACTTAACATACAGTCACACACACATATACTTAACATACAGTCACACACACATATACTTAACATACAGTCCCACACACATATACTTAACATACAGTCACACACGCATGTACTTAACATACAGTCACACACACATATACTTAACATACATTCACACACACATATACTTAACATACAGTCACACACACATATACTTAACATACAGTCACACACACATATACTTAACATACAGTCACACACACATATACTTAACATACATTCACACACACATATACTTAACATACAGTCACAGACACATATACTTAACATACATTCACACACACATATACTTAACATACAGTCACACACACGTATACTTAACATACAGTCACACACACGTATACTTAACATACAGTCACACACATATATACTTAACATACAGTCACACACACATATACTTAACATACATTCACACACATATATACTTAACATACAGTCACACACACATATACTTAACATACATTCACACACACATATACTTAACATACAGTCACACACGTATACTTAACATACAGTCACACACATATATACTTAACATACAGTCACACACACGTATACTTAACATACAGTCACACACATATATACTTAACATACAGTCACACACACATATACTTAACATACAGTCACATACATATATACTTAACATACAGTCACACACACATATACTTAACATACATTCACACACATATATACTTAACATACAGTCACACACACATATATACTTAACATACAGTCACACACATATATACTTAACATACAGTCACACACACATATACTTAACATACATTCACACACATATATACTTAACATACATTCACACACACATATACTTAACATACAGTCACACACACATATACTTAACATACAGTCACACACACATATACTTAACATACATTCACACACACATATACTTAACATACAGTCACACACACATATACTTAACATGCAGTCACACATATCTATACTTAACATACAGTCACACACATATATACTTAACATACAGTCACACACATATATACTTAACATACAGTCACACACACATATAATTAACATACATTCACACACATATATACTTAACATACAGTCACACACACATATACTTAACATACAGTCACACACACACATATACTTCACATACAGTCACACACACATATACTTAACATACAGTCACACACACATATACTTAACATACATTCACACACATATATACTTAACATACAGTCACACACACATATACTTAACATACAGTCACACACATATATACTTAACATACAGTCACACACACATATACTTAACAATCATTCACACACACATATACTTAACATACAGTCACACACGTATACTTAACACACAGTCACACACGTATATACTTAACATAGTCACACACACGTATACTTAACATACAGTCACACACATATATACTTAACATACAGTCACACACACATATACTTAACATACATTCACACACATATATACTTCACATACAGTCACACACACATATACTTAACATACAGTCACACACACATATACTTAACATACATTCACACACATATATACTTAACATACAGTCACACACACATATACTTAACATACAGTCACACACATATATACTTAACATACAGTCACACACACATATACTTAACAATCATTCACACACACATATACTTAACATACAGTCACACACGTATACTTAACACACAGTCACACACGTATATACTTAACATAGTCACACACACGTATACTTAACATACAGTCACACACATATATACTTAACATACAGTCACACACACATATACTTAACATACAGTCACACACATATATACTTAACATACAGTCACACACACATATACTTAACATACATTCACACACATATATACTTAACATACAGTCACACACACATATACTTAACATACAGTCACACACATATATTCTTAACATACAGTCACACACACATATACTTAACATACATTCACACACATATATACTTAACATACATTCACACACACATATACTTAACATACAGTCACACACACATATACTTAACATACAGTCACACACACATATACTTAACATACATTCACACACACATATACTTAACATACAGTCACACACACATATACTTAACATGCAGTCACACATATCTATACTTAACATACAGTCACACACATATATACTTAACATACAGTCACACACACATATACTTAACATACAGTCACACACACATATACTTAACATACAGTCACACACACATATACTTAACATACAGTCACACACACATATACTTAACATACAGTCACACACACATATACTTAACATACATTCACACACACATATACTTAACATACAGTCACAGACACCTATACTTAACATACAGTCACACACATATATACTTAACATACAGTCACTCACACATATACTTAACATACAGTCACACACACATATACTTAACATACAGTCACACACACATATACTTAACATACACTCACACACACATATACTTAACATACAGTCACACACACATATACTTAACATACAGTCACACACATATATACTTAACATACATTCACACACATATTTACTTAACATACATTCACACACACATATACTTAACATACAGTCACACACATATATACTTAACATACAGTCACACACACATATACTTAACATACATTCACACACACATATACTTAACATACAGTCACACACACATATACTTAACATACACTCACACACACATATACTTAACATACAGTCACACACACATATACTTAACATACAGTCACAGACACCTATACTTAACATACAGTCACACACATATATACTTAACATACAGTCACACACACACATATACTTAACATACAGTCACACACACGTATACTTAACATACAGTCACACACACGTATACTTAACATACAGTCACACACATATATACTTAACATACAGTCACACACACATATACTTAACATACAGTCACACACACATATACTTAACATACAGTCACACACACATATACTTAACATACAGTCCCACACACATATACTTAACATACAGTCACACACGCATGTACTTAACATACAGTCACACACACATATACTTAACATACATTCACACACACATATACTTAACATACAGTCACACACACATATACTTAACATACAGTCACACACACATATACTTAACATACAGTCACACACACATATACTTAACATACATTCACACACACATATACTTAACACACAGTCACAGACACATATACTTAACATACATTCACACACACATATACTTAACATACAGTCACACACACGTATACTTAACATACAGTCACACACACGTATACTTAACATACAGTCACACACATATATACTTAACATACAGTCACACACACATATACTTAACATACATTCACACACATATATACTTAACATACAGTCACACACACATATACTTAACATACATTCACACACATATATACTTAACATACAGTCACACACACATATACTTAACATACATTCACACACACATATACTTAACATACAGTCACACACGTATACTTAACATACAGTCACACACATATATACTTAACATACAGTCACACACATGTATACTTAACATACAGTCACACACATGTATACTTAACATACAGTCACACACATATATACTTAACATACAGTCACACACACATATACTTAACATACAGTCACATACATATATACTTAACATACAGTCACACACACATATACTTAACATACATTCACACACATATATACTTAACATACAGTCACACACACATATAGTTAACATACAGTCACACACATATATACTTAACATACAGTCACACACACATATACTTAACATACATTCACACACATATATACTTAACATACATTCACACACACATATACTTAACATACAGTCACACACACATATACTTAACATACAGTCACACACACATATACTTAACATACATTCACACACACATATACTTAACATACAGTCACACACACATATACTTAACATGCAGTCACACATATCTATACTTAACATACAGTCACACACATATATACTTAACATACAGTCACACACATATATACTTAACATACAGTCACACACCCATATACTTAACATACATTCACACACATATATACTTAACATACATTCACACACACATATACTTAACATACAGTCACACACACATATACTTAACATACATTCACACACACATATACTTAACATACAGTCACACACACATATACTTCACATACAGTCACACACACATATACTTAACATACAGTCACACACACATATACTTAACATACAGTCACACACACATATACTTAACATACAGTCACACACACATATACTTAACATACAGTCACACACACACATATACTTAACATACAGTCACACACATATATACTTAACATACAGTCACACACACATATACTTAACATACAGTCACACACACATATACTTCACATACAGTCACACACACATATACTTAACATACATTCACACACATATACTTAACATACAGTCACACACATATACTTAACATACAGTCACACACATATATACTTAACATACAGTCGCACACACATATACTTAACATACAGTCACACACATATATACTTAACATACAGTCACACACACATATACTTCACATACAGTCACACACACATATACTTAACATACATTCACACACACATATACTTAACATACATTCACACACACATATACTTAACATACAGTCACACACTCATATACTTCACATACTGTCACACACACATATACTTAACATATATTCACACACACACATATACTTAACATATATTCACACACACATATACTTAACATACAGTTACACACATATATACTTATCATACAGTCACACGCACATATACTTAACATACAGTCACACACACATATACTTAACATACATTCACACACACATATACTTAACATACAGTCACACACATATATACTTAACATACAGTCACAAACACATATACTTAACTTACAGTCACACACACATATACTTAACATACAGTCACACACTCATATACTTCACATACAGGCACACACACATATACTTAACATACAGTCACACACACATATACTTAACATACATTCACACACACACATATACTTAACATACAGTCACACACATATATACTTAACATACAGTCACACACACATATACTTAACATACAGTCACACACATATACTTAACATACAGTCACACACACATATACTTAACATACAGTCACACACACATATACTTAACATATATTCACACACACATATACTTAACATATATTCACACACACATATACTTAACATACAGTTACACACATATATACTTAACATACAGTCGCACACACATATACTTAACATATATTCACACACACATATACTTAACATACAGTTACACACACATATACTTAACATACAGTCACACACACATATACTTAACATACAGTCACACACACATATACTTCACATACAGTCACACACATATATACTTAACATACATTCACACACACATATACTTAACATACAGTCACACATATATATACTTAACCTACAGTCACACACACATATACTTAACATACAGTCACACACTCATATACTTAACATACAGTCACACACACATATACTTAACATACATTCACACACACATATACTTAACATACAGTCACACACATATACTTAACATACAGTCACACATACATATACTTAACATACAGTCACACACACATATACTTAACATACAGTCACACACACACATATACTTCACATACAGTCACACACACATATACTTAACATACAGTCACACACTTATATACTTAACATACATTCACACACACATATACTTAACATACAGTCACACATATATATACTTAACATACAGTCACAGACACATATACTTAACATACAGTCACACACTCATATACTTAACATACAGTCACACACACATATACTTAACATACATTCACACACACATATACTTAACATACTGTCTCACACATATACTTAACATACAGTCACACACACATATACTTAACATACAGTCACACACACATATACTTAACATACAGTCACACACACATATACTTAACATACAGTCACACACACACATATACTTCACATACAGTCACACACACATATACTTAACATACAGTCACACATATATATACTTAACATACAGTCACACACACATATACTTAACATACAGTTACACACTCATATACTTAACATACAGTCACACATATATATACTTAACATACAGTCACACACACATATACTTCACATACTGTCACACACACATATACTTCACATACAGTCACACACATATATACTTAACATACAGTCACACACATATATACTTAACATACAGTCACACACACATATACTTAACATACAGTCACACACTCATATACTTAACATACAGTCACACACACATATACTTAGCATACATTCACACACATATACTTAACATACAGTCACACACACATATACTTAACATACAGTCACACACACATATACTTAACATATAGTCACACACTCATATACTTCACATAGTCACACACATATACTTAACATACAGTCACACACATATACTTAACATACAGTCACACACACATATACTTAACATACATTCACACAGATATACTTAACATACAGTCACACACACATATACTTCACATACAGTCACACACACATATACTTAACATACAGTCACACACACATATACTTCACATACAGTCACACACAGACATATACTTCACATACAGTCACACACACATATACTTAACATACAGTCACACACATATATACTTAACATACAGTCACACACACATATACTTCACATACATTCACACACACATATACTTAACATACAGTCACACACTCATATACTTCACATACAGTCACACACACATATACTTAACATACAGTCACACACACATATACTTAACATACATTCACACACACATATACTTAACATACAGTCACACACACCTATACTTAACATACAGTCACACACACATATACTTAACATACAGTCACACACACATATACTTAACATACAGTCACACACATATATACTTAACATACAGTCACACACATATATACTTAACATACATTCACACACACACATATACTTAACATACAGTCACACACATATATACTTAACATACAGTCACACACACATATACTTAACATACAGTCACACACACATATACTTAACATACAGTCACACACACATATACTTAACATACAGTCACACACACATATACTTAACATATATTCACACACACACATATACTTAACATATATTCACACACACATATACTTAACATACAGTTACACACATATATACTTAACATACAGTCGCACACACATATACTTAACATATATTCACACACACATATACTTAACATACAGTTACACACATATATACTTAACATACAGTCACACACACATATACTTAACATACATTCACACACACATATACTTAACATACATTCACACACACATATACTTAACATACATTCACACACACATATACTTAACATACAGTCACACACTCATATACTTCACATACAGTCACACACACATATACTTAACATACAGTCACACACACATATACTTAACATACATTCACACACATATACTTAACATACAGTCACACACACATATACTTAACATAGAGTCACACACATATATACTTAACATACAGTCGCACACACATATACTTAACATACAGTCACACACATATATACTTAACATACAGTCACACACTCATATACTTAACATACATTCACACACACATATACTTAACATACATTCACACACACACATACTTAACATACATTCAGACACACATATACTTAACATACAGTCACACACATATATACTTAACATACAGTCACACACACATATACTTAACATACAGTCACACACACATATACTTAACATACAGTCACACACTCATATACTTCACATACAGTCACACACACATATACTTAACATACAGTCACACACACATATACTTAACATACATTCACACACATATACTTAACATACAGTCACACACATATACTTAACATACAGTCACACACATATATACTTAACATACAGTCGCACACACATATACTTAACATACAGTCACACACATATATACTTAACATACAGTCACACACACATATACTTCACATACAGTCACACACACATATACTTAACATACAGTCACACACTCATATACTTAACATACATTCACACACACATATACTTAACATACATTCACACACACATATACTTAACATACATTCACACACACATATACTTACCATACAGTCACACACTCATATACTTCACATACAGTCACACACACATATACTTAACATACAGTCACACACACATATACTTAACATACATTCACACACATATACTTAACATACAGTCACACACATATACTTAACATACAGTCACACACATATATACTTAACATACAGTCGCACACACATATACTTAACATACAGTCACACACATATATACTTAACATACAGTCACACACATATATACTTAACATACAGTCACACACACATATACTTAACATACAGTCACACACACATATACTTATCATACAGTCACACACACATATACTTAACATACAGTCACACACACATATACTTAACATATATTCACACACACATATACTTAACATATATTCACACACACATATACTTAACATACAGTTACACACATATATACTTAACATACAGTCGCACACACATATACTTAACATATATTCACACACACATATACTTAACATACAGTTACACACATATATACTTAACATACAGTCGCACACACATATACTTAACATATATTCACACACACATATACTTAACATACAGTTACACTCATATATACTTAACATACAGTCACACACACATATACTTAACATACAGTCACACACACATATACTTCACATACAGTCACACACATATATACTTAACATACAGTCACACACTCATATACTTAACATACAGTCACACACACATATACTTAACATACAGTCACACACATATATACTTAACATACAGTCACACACACATATACTTCACATACAGTCACACACACATATACTTAACATACAGTCACACACACATATACTTCACATACAGTCACACACATATATACTTAACATACAGTCACACACACATATACTTAACATACAGTCACACACACATATACTTAACATACAGTCACACACATATATACTTAACATACAGTCACACACACATATACTTCACATACAGTCACACACACATATCCTTAACATACAGTCACACACACATATACTTAACATACAGTCACACACACATATACTTCACACACAGTCACACACACACATATACTTCACATACAGTCACACACACATATACTTAACATACAGTCACACACATATTTACTTAACATACAGTCACACACACATATACTTCACATACATTCACACACACATATACTTAACATACAGTCACACACTCATATACTTCACATACAGTCACACACACATATACTTAACATACAGTCACACACACATATACTTAACATACATTCACACACATATACTTAACATACAGTCACACACATATACTTAACATACAGTCACACACATATATACTTAACATACAGTCGCACACACATATACTTAACATACAGTCACACACATATATACTTAACATACAGTCACACACATATATACTTAACATACATTCACACACACACATATACTTAACATACAGTCACACACATATATACTTAACATACTGTCACACACACATATACTTAACATACAGTCACACACACATATACTTAACATACAGTCACACACACATATACTTCACATATATTCACACACACACATATACTTAACATATATTCACACACACATATACTTAACATACAGTTACACACATATATACTTAACATACAGTCGCACACACATATACTTAACATATATTCACACACACATATACTTAACATACAGTTACACACATATATACTTAACATACAGTCACACACACATATACTTAACATACAGTCACACACATATATACTTAACATACAGTCACACACACATATACTTAACATACAGTCACACACACATATACTTAACATACAGTCACACACTCATATACTTCACATACAGTCACACACACATATACTTAACATACAGTCACACACACATATACTTAACATACATTCACACACATATACTTAACATACAGTCACACACATATACTTAACATACAGTCACACACATATATACTTAACATACAGTCGCACACACATATACTTAACATACAGTCACACACATATATACTTAACATACAGTCACACACACATATACTTCACATACAGTCACACACACATATACTTAACATACAGTCACACACTCATATACGTAACATACATTCACACACACATATACTTAACATACATTCACACACACATATACTTAACATACATTCACACACACATACACTTAACATACAGTCACACACTCATATACTTCACATACAGTCTCACACACATATACTTAACATACAGTCAAACACACATATACTTAATATACATTCACACACATATACTTAACATACAGTCACACACATGTACTTAACATACAGTCACACACATATATACTTAACATACAGTCGCACACACATATACTTAACATACAGTCACACACATATATACTTAACATACAGTCACACACTCATATACTTAACATACATTCACACACACATATACTTAACATACATTCACACACACATATACTTAACATACATTCACACACACATATACTTAACATACAGTCACACACATATATACTTAACATACAGTCACACACACATATACTTAACATACAGTCACACACTCATATACTTCACATACAGTCACACACACATATACTTAACATACAGTCACACACACATATACTTAACATACATTCACACACATATAGTTAACATACAGTCACACACATATACTTAACATACAGTCACACACATATATACTTAACATACAGTCGCACACACATATACTTAACATACAGTCACACACATATATACTTAACATACAGTCACACACACATATACTTTACATACAGTCACACACACATATACTTAACATACAGTCACACACACATATACTTAACATACAGTCACACACACATATACTTAACATACAGTCACACACACATATACTTAACATACAGTCACACACACATATACTTAACATACAGTCACATACACATATACTTAACATACAGTCACACACAAATATACTTCACATACAGTCACACACACATATACTTAACATACAGTCACACACACATATACTTAACATACATTCACACACATATACTTAACATACAGTCACACACATATACTTAACATACAGTCACACACATATATACTTAACATACAGTCGCACACACATATACTTAACATACAGTCACACACATATATACTTAACATACAGTCACACACACATATACTTCACATACAGTCACACACACATATACTTAACATACAGTCACACACTCATATACTTAACATACATTCACACACACATATACTTAACATACATTCACACACACATATACTTAACATACATTCACACACACATACACTTAACATACAGTCACACACTCATATACTTCACATACAGTCACACACACATATACTTAACATACAGTCACACACACATATACTTAATATACATTCACACACATATACTTAACATACAGTCACACACATGTACTTAACATACAGTCACACACATATATTCTTAACATACAGTCGCACACACATATACTTAACATACAGTCACACACATATATACTTAACATACAGTCACACACTCATATACTTAACATACATTCACACACACATATACTTAACATACATTCACACACACATATACTTAACATACATTCACACACACATATACTTAACATACAGTCACACACATATATACTTAACATACAGTCACACACACATATACTTAACATACAGTCACACACACATATACTTAACATACAGTCACACACACATATACTTAACATACATTCACACACATATAGTTAACATACAGTCACACACATATACTTAACATACAGTCACACACATATATACTTAACATACAGTCGCACACACATATACTTAACATACAGTCACACACATATATACTTAACATACAGTCACACACACATATACTTTACATACAGTCACACACACATATACTTAACATACAGTCACACACACATATACTTAACATACAGTCACACACACATATACTTAACATACAGTCACACACACATATACTTAACATACAGTCACACACACATATACTTAACATACAGTCACATACACATATACTTAACATACAGTCACACACAAATATACTTAACATACAGTCACACACACATATAATTAACATACAGTCACACACATATACTTCACATACAGTCACACACATATATACTTAACATACAGTCACACACACATATACTTAACATACAGTCACACACACATATACTTAACATACAGTCACACACACATATACTTAACATACAGTCACACACACATACTTAACATACAGTCGCACACACATATACCTAACATACAGTCACACACACATATACTTAACATACAGTCACACACACATATACTTAACATACAGTCACACACACATATACTTAACATACAGTCACACACACATATACTTAACATACAGTCACACACACATACTTAACATTCAGTCACACACACATATACTTAACATACAGTCACACACACATATACTTAACATACAGTCACACACACATATACTTAACATACAGTCACACACACATATACTTAACATACAGTCACACACACATACTTAACATTCAGTCACACACACATATACTTAACATACAGTCACACACACATATACTTAACATACAGTCACACACACATACTTAACATTCAGTCACACACACATATACTTAACATACAGTCACACACACATATACTTAACATACAGTCACACACACACATACTTAACATTCAGTCACACACACATATACTTAACATACAGTCACACACATATATACTTAACATACAGTCACACACATATATACTTAACATACAGTCACACACATATATACTTAACATACAGTCACGCACACATATACTTAACATACAGTCACACACATATATACTTAACATACTGTCACGCACACATATACTTAACATACAGTCACACACATATATACTTAACATACAGTCACACACATATATACTTAACATACAGTCACGCACACATATACTTAACATACAGTCACACACATATATACTTAACATACAGTCACGCACACATATACTTAACATACAGTCACACACACATATACTTAACATACAGTCACGCACACATATACTTAACATACAGTCACGCACACATATACTTAACATACAGTCACACACACATATACTTAACATACAGTCACACACATATATACTTAACATACAGTCACACACACATATACTTAACATACATTCACACACACATATACTTAACATACAGTCACACACACATACTTTACATACAGTCACACACATATATACTTAACATACAGTCACACACATATATACTTAACATACAGTCACACACACATATACTTAACATACAGTCACACACACATACTTTACATACAGTCACACACATATATACTTAACATACAGTCACACACATATATACTTAACATACAGTCACACACACATATACTTAACATACAGTCACACATATACTTAACATACAGTCACGCACACATATACTTAACATACAGTCACGCACACATATACTTAACATACAGTCACACACACATATACTTAACATACAGTCACACATATATATACTTAACATACAGTCACACACACATACTTCACATACAGTCACACACATATATACTTAACATATAGTCACACACACATATACTTAACATACAGTCACACACATATATACTTAACATACAGTCACACACATATATACTTAACATACAGTCACACACACATATACTTAACATACAGTCACACAGACATATACTTAACATACAGTCACACACACATATACTTAACATACAGTCACACACATATATACTTAACATACAGTCACACACATATATACTTAACATACAGTCACACACACATATACTTAACATACAGTCACGCGCACATATACTTAACATACAGTCACGCACACATATACTTAACATACAGTCACGCACACATATACTTAACATACAGTCACACACATATATACTTAACATACAGTCACACACATATATACTTAACATACAGTCACACACATATATACTTAACATACAGTCACACACACATATACTTAACATACAGTCACACACACATATACTTAACATACAGTCACACACACATATACTTAACATACAGTCACACACACATATACTTAACATACAGTCACACACACATATACTTAACATACAGTCACACACACATATACTTAACATACAGTCAAACACACATATACTTAACATACAGTCACACACACACATATACTTAACATACAGTCAAACACACACATATACTTAACATACAGTCACACCTACATATACTTAACATATAGTCACACACATATACTTAACATACAATCATACAGACACATTTACTTAACATACAGTCACACACACATATACTTAACATACAGTCACAAACACATATACTTAACATACAGTCACACACACATATACTTAACATACAGTCAAACACACATATACTTCACACACAGATACTTAACATACAGTCAAACACACACATATACTTAACATACAGTCACACCTACATATACTTAACATACAATCACACACACATATCCTTAACATACAGTCACACACACATATACTTCACATACATTCACACACATATAGTTAACATACAGTCACACACATATACTTAACATACAGTCACACACATATATACTTAACATACAGTCGCACACACATATACTTAACATACAGTCACACACATATATACTTAACATACAGTCACACACACATATACTTTACATACAGTCACACACACATATACTTAACATACAGTCACACACACATATACTTAACATACAGTCACACACACATATACTTAACATACAGTCACACACACATATACTTAACATACAGTCACACACACATATACTTAACATACAGTCACATACACATATACTTAACATACAGTCACACACAAATATACTTAACATACAGTCACACACACATATACTTAACATACAGTCACACACATATACTTCACATACAGTCACACACATATATACTTAACATACAGTCACACACACATATACTTAACATACAGTCACACACACATATACTTAACATACAGTCACACACACATATACTTAACATACAGTCACACACACATACTTAACATACAGTCGCACACACATATACTTAACATACAGTCACACACACATATACTTAACATACAGTCACACACACATATACTTAACATACAGTTACACACACATATACTTAACATAGAGTCACACACACATATACTTAACATACAGTCACACACACATATACTTAACATACAGTCACACACACATATACTTAACATACAGTCACACACACATACTTAACATTCAGTCACACACACATATACTTAACATACAGTCACACACACATATGCTTAACATACAGTCACACACACATATACTTAACATACAGTCACACACATATATACTTATCATACAGTCACACACATATATACTTAACATACAGTCACACACACATATACTTAACATACAGTAACACACATATATACTTAACATACAGTCACGCACACATATACTTAACATACAGTCACACACATATATACTTATCATACAGTCACACACACATATACTTAACATACAGTCACACACACATATACTTAACATACAGTCACACACACATACTTAACATTCAGTCACACACACATATACTTAACATACAGTCACACACACATATGCTTAACATACAGTCACACACACATATACTTAACATACAGTCACACACATATATACTTATCATACAGTCACACACATATATACTTAACATACAGTCACACACACATATACTTAACATAGAGTCACACACATATATACTTAACATACAGTCACGCACACATATACTTAACATACAGTCACACACATATATACTTAACATACTGTCACGCACACATATACTTAACATACAGTCACACACATATATACTTAACATACAGTCACACACATATATACTTAACATACAGTCACGCACACATATACTTAACATACAGTCACACACACATATACTTAACATACAGTCACACACATATATACTTAACATATAGTCACACACACATATACTTAACATACAGTCACACACACATATACTTAACATACAGTCACGCACACATATACTTAACATACAGTCACACACATATATACTTAACATACAGTGACGCACACATATACTTAACATACAGTCACACACACATATACTTAACATACAGTCACGCACACATATACTTAACATACAGTCACGCACACATATACTTAACATACAGTCACACACACATATACTTAACATACAGTCACACATATATATACTTAACATACAGTCACACACACATATACTTAACATACATTCACACACACATATACTTAACATACAGTCACACACACATACTTAACATACAGTCACACACATATATACTTAACATACAGTCACACACATATATACTTAACATACAGTCACACACATATATACTTAACATACAGTCACACACACATATACTTAACATACAGTCACACATATACTTAACATACAGTCACACCTACATATACTTAACATATAGTCACACACACATATACTTAACATACAGTCACACACATATATACTTAACATACAGTCACACACATATATACTTAACATACAGTCACACACACACACATATACTTAACATACAGTCACACACACATATACTTAACATACAGTCACACACACATATACTTAACATACAGTCACACACATATATACTTAACATACAGTCACACACATATATACTTAACATACAGTCACACACACATATACTTAACATACAGTCATGCACACATATACTTAACATACAGTCACGCACACATATACTTAACATACAGTCACGCACACATATACTTAACATACAGTCACACACACATATACTTAACATACAGTCACACACACATATACTTAACATACAGTCAAACACACATATACTTAACATACAGTCAAACACACACATATACTTAACATACAGTCACACCTACATATACTTAACATATAGTCACACACATATACTTAACATACAATCATACAGACACATTTACTTAACATACAGTCACACACACATATACTTAACATACAGTCACAAACACATATACTTAACATAGTCACACACACATATACTTAACATACAGTCAAACACACATATACTTAACATACAGTCACACACACAGATACTTAACATACAGTCAAACACACACATATACTTAACATACAGTCACACCTACATATACTTAACATATAGTCACACACATATACTTAACATTCAATCATACAGACACATATACTCAACACAGTCACACATACATAATTGTTCACATTATTCACATTTCAGTTGCTATTTTCCTATTTCCTTTCAGCTGTGAGGATGGTTGGAGAAACGAACATTGTGATCGACAAGTTGAAGAAATCCATGGTATAACTAAAGTTTAATAATAACTTTCACTTTTGGCACAAGGCCATTATAACCTCAGTACATTACTGGTACTTTATTTTATCGACCCAGTAAGGATGAAAGGCAAAGTTAACCTCGGCGGGATTTAAAATCAGACCGTAAAGGGACGTAACTCTATGCGTCAAAGCATGGCATCCGATGTTGGATAATAATAATGGCCCAAGGCCAGTAATTTTGAGGTAGGGGAAGTTGATTAAATCGACCCCAGTGTGTGACTGGTACTTTATTTTATCAACCCCGTAAGGATGAAAGGCAAAGTTAATCTTGGCGGAATTTGAACTCAGAACGTAAAGGGCCATACCTCTATGATGCAAAGCATGGCGTATAATAATACTGATTTCTTTATTAGCCATACAGGGCTGACATTAAGAAAAACATTAAGAACAGTACAGGACAAAATATTGTGTGTTGATGTATGTTGATTGAAGTAACAATAACGTATTAACAATGGGTATCATCTCAATAATGCCGTTGTAAGGGGGGTGGTTAATCAATAAGTATTCCTCAGTATGGAGGAGACATCCAAGGGTTACTCTTTGAAAAACTACAGTTGGTCAGGCCACAAATGCCCTCTCACAGTTCCCCAGCCACAATTTACAGCCGTATATTCAGGGCAGTTCACTCAGGCCATGCTTGCCACTCTCATCCACCTTTCAACAAAATGGCTGGAAGGCAACACTTCCGTTTCCACCCTAATTTTCTCCTTCAAGTGAAACTTGAAGAAGTTGAGGAATTTGCCAAAGAGGAAAATATTTGTCTTCAGCCCCTTCAAACATCTCCACTATATGTTTGATTTGTATGTATGTGGGTAGTGTAATCTTTGGCTGGGGGTGTGGTCAGTTTCTACAGTCTTCTAGGGGGTGTGGTCAGTTTCTACAGTGTTCTGGGGTGTGTGGTCAGTTTCTACAGTCTTCTAGGGGGTTGGTCAGTTTCTACAGTGTTCTGGGGTGTGTGGTCAGTTTCTACAGTTTTCTTGGGGGTGTGGTCAGTTTCTACAGTCTTCTGGGGTGTCTGGTCAGTTTCTACAGTCTTCTGGGGGGGGGGGTCAGTTTCTACAGTTTTCTAAGGGGTGTGGTCAGTTTCTACAGTGTTCTGGGGTGTGTGGTCAGTTTCTACAGTGTTCGGGGGGGGGTGTGGTCAGTTTCTACAGTCTTCTAGGAGGTGTGGTTAGTTTCTACAGTGTTCTGGGGGGTGTGGTCAGTTTCTACAGTGTTCTGGGGTGTGTGGTCAGTTTCTACAGTTTTCTAAGGGGTGTGGTCAGTTTCTACAGTTTTCGGGGGGGGGGGGGCAGTTTCTACAGTCTTCTAGGGTTTGTGGTCAGTTTCTACAGTGTTCTGGGGGTGTGGTCAGTTTCTACAGTGTTCTGAGTGTGTGGTCAGTTTCTGGCTGTGTAATATGTGGAGTTTGTGTTATTTTGTTTTTTGCAGATGAGGGTCTGGTTGTTTGGGATGTTGTTGTTGTGGTGTTGGTACGTGGAGTTGTGGTTGGTGATGTTACTGTTGTTGTTGGTAACGGTGACCATGCGTTGCCATTATTTGACTCATTGTTTTAAACTTTTTATTTATTTCTGTTTCGCCATCTATTTTGAGGGAAAAGATGGAGGGTTTTCGGTTTTTCTTTTTCTTGTGGCTGACAGCTTGCCATTCTCAATCTTGAGCAAGATACTTTATTTCATGTTGCCGCAGTTTACTCAGCTGTAGAAATGAGTTGCGACGTCACTGATTCCAAGCTGTATCAGTTATTGCCTTTCCGTTGGACAACATCGGTGGCATGGTGAGGGGAGACTGGTTTGAATGGGTGACTCCTGATCTTCCACAAAAATGCCTTGCTCAGACATGTGCCTTAGAAGGGTACTTTCTAGGTGCTAATCTCATGGTCATTTGTGAGCGAAGGGGGTCGCCGTCTTGTTTGGGAGAAGCTATGAATATATTTATATAATTCTACTATAAGATACATGTTTAATGGAAAGTTAAAAGTTTTTGTTGAGTATCAGTCATGCTTGAAAACTGAAATTTAAGACATTTTCCATTTATATAATAGACTTGTTTACACAGGCTGATCCTGAGCAAATTGAGTTGAAGATGAGGACCCACCAAACTGTTAAAATAAAATTATTTTGATACTGTGTTTGAACTATTCCTCTTATTTAAAATACTCATAGCAAGACTTGTAAAAATCTATTATACGTAAACATATCATATCGACAGTCGATCGACTTTCGTCAAATGTCTCCATTAGTCTTTCCAATTGCTAATATTATCTATCGGTTGTAACTCCAGGTAGAAGGAGCACCGTGAAATAAAGTGTCTTGCCCAAGGACATAATGCATCGCTTGGTCCGGGAATCACAACCTCATGATTGCGAATCTAATTCTCTAACTACTCAGCCACGTGCCTTCATATATGTCTTCATATACACCTCTCTTATGAATCACACCATGCTAGAGCTACTGCTAAACGTTTTTAATTGATTCAATTAATACTTTTCAATGTAATAACTTCTTTTGAAAACCAATAATAGTTTATTCTAGAGTTACAGGTCCATGCATACACATGTATAAGTAGATGGTAAAATAGTGAGAAGGAATGAAAGAGGGCAAAGTTTACAAAAACTCATCATTTAATATTAATTATGTATTTAAAATTCCGTTCTTTTTTTTCTAGACTTTCGAGTTGCCTTAATTACAGTTGGATCTGTGCTGGGAATTCTGTGTCTTATCTTATTTGCAGTGATTGTCTATGTGATATGGTAAATTATATTTTATTTATATTCCAACCTCAAAACTGTGTCAGAGGGTCAAGAAGACCCTATAACTAGTGTTGGTGCCATGATAAAATACATTTGGTAGAATATAGGAGCATATGTCAGACTTCCAGCCCACATGCAAGTCAGTGGCTTTGCTTCAGTATTGACCAATCAGTGGAGATCTGCTCAACGTTTCCTAGCAGAGAAAACGGATGCTAAACATATTTTTCTAGATAACACCACTATATATATACTATTACAGTACTATATATATACTATTACAGCACTATATATACACTATTACAGCACTATATATACACTATTACAGCACTATATATACACTATTACAGCACTATATATACACTATTACAGCACTATATATACTATTACAGCAATATATATACACTATTACAGCACTATATATACTATTACACCAATATATATATACACTATTAGAGCACTATATATACTATTACACCAATATATATATATACACTATTACAGCACTATATATACACTATTACAGCACTATATATATACTATTACAGCACTATATATATACTATTACAGCACTATATATACACTATTACAGCACTATATATACACTATTACAGCACTATATATACACTATTACAGCACTATATATACACTATTACAGCACTATATATACACTATTACAGCACTATATATATATACTATTACAGCACTATATATATACTATTACAGCACTATATATATACTATTACAGCACTATATATATACTATTACAGCACTATATATATACTATTACAGCACTATATATACACTATTACAGCACTATATATACACTATTACAGCACTATATATATACTATTACAGCACTATATATATACTATTACAGCACTATATATATACTATTACAGCTCTATATATATACTATTGCAGCACTATATATATACCATTACAGCACTATATATACACTATTACACCAATATATATATACACTATTACAGCACTATATATACTATTACACCAATATATATATACACTATTACAGCACTATATATATACTATTACAGCACTATATATATACTATTACAGCACTATATATATACTATTACAGCACTATATATACACTATTACAGCACTATATATATACTATTACAGCCCTATATATACACTATTACAGCACTATATATACTATTACACCAATATATATATACACTATTACAGCACTATATATATACTATTACAGCACTATATATACACTATTACAGCACTATATATATACTATTACAGCACTATATATATACTATTACAGCACTCTATATATACTATTACAGCACTATATATACACTATTACAGCACTATATATACACTATTACAGCACTATATATACACTATTACAGCACTATATATACACTATTACAGCACTATATATACACTATTACAGCACTATATATATACTATTACAGCACTATATATATACTATTACAGCACTATATATATACTATTACAGCACTATATATATACTATTACAGCACTATATATATACTATTACAGCACTATATATATACTATTACAGCACTATATATATATACTATTACAGCACTATATATATACTATTACAGCACTATATATACACTATTACAGCACTATATATACACTATTACAGCACTATATATACACTATTACAGCACTATATATATACTATTACAGCACTATATATATACTATTACAGCACTATATATATACTATTACAGCACTATATATACACTATTACAGTACTATATATATACTATTACAGCATTACATATACACTATTCCACCACTATATATATACTATTACAGCACTATATATATACTATTACACTAATATATATACACTATTACAGCACTATATATACTATTACACCAATATATATATACACTATTACAGCATTACATATACACTATTACACCACTATATAAATATTATTACAGCACTATATATATACTATTACACCACTATATATACACTATTACAGCACTATATATATACTATTACAGCACTATATATATACTATTACAGCACTATATATACACTATTACAGCACTATATATATACTATTACACCACTATATATATATACTATTACACCACTATATATACATACTATTACACCTCTATATGTCAGCACTAACTTCTGGTGTGAGATGGTATGTCACCACTAACTACTGCTGTTGTGAGATGTTATGTCACCACTAAGTGTTGTGAAATGGTATGTCACCACTAACATCTGCTGTTGTGAGATGGTATGTCACCACTAACTTTTGGTGTTGTGAGATGGTATGTCATCACTAACTTCTCATGTTGTGAGATGGTATGTCAGCACTAACTTCTCATGTTGTGAGATGGTATGTCAGCACTAACTTCTGATGTTGTGAGATGGTATGTAACCACTAACTTCTGGTGTAGTGAGATGGTATGTCACCACTAACCTCTGGTGTTGTGAAATGGTATGACAGTACTAACTTCTGGTGTTGTGAGATGTTATGTCTTCACTAACCTCTGGTGTTGTGAGATGGTATGTCAGCACTAACTTCTGGTGTTGTGAGATGTTATGACAGCACTAACTTCTCATGTTGTCAGATGGTATGTCAGCACTAACTTCTGGTGTTGTGAGATGGTATGTCACAACTAACTTCTCATGTTGTGAGATGGTATGCCACCAATAACTTTTGGTGTTGTGAGATGTTATGTCAACACTAACTTTTGGTGTTGTGAGATGTTATGTCAACACTAACTTCTGGTGTTGTGAGATGGTATGTCATCACTAACTTCTCATGTTGTAAGATGGTATGTCAGCACTAACTTCTGGTGTTGTGAGATGGTATGTCAGCACTAACATCTGGTGTAGTGAGATGGTATTTCACCACTAACATCTGGTGTTGTGAGATGTTATGTCACCACTAACTTCTGGTGTTGTGAGATTGTATGACAGCACTAACTTCTCATGTTGTGAAATGGTATGCCACCACTAACTTTTGGTGTTGTGAGATTTTATGTCAACACTAACTTCTGGTGTTGTGAGATGGTATGTCTCCACTAACTTCTGGTGTTGTGAGATGGTATGCCACCATTAACTTCTGATGGAGTGAGATGGTATGTCAGCACTAACTTCTGGTGTTGTGAGATGGTATGTCAGCACTAAATTCTTATATTGTGAGATGTTATGTTACAACTAACTTCTGATGTTGTGATATAGTATGTCACAACTAACTTTTGGTGTTGTGAGATGTTATGTCAACATTAACTTCTGGTGTTGTGAGATGTTATGTCTTCACTATCTTCTGGTGTTGTGAGATGTTATGTCAGCACTAACTTCTGCTGTTGTGAGATGGTATGTCACCACTAACATCTGGTGTAGTGAGATGTTATGTCACCACTAACTTCTGGTGTTGTGAGATTGTATGACAGCACTAACTTCTCATGTTGTGAAATGGTATGTCACCACTAACTTTTGGTCTTGTGAGATGTTATGTTAACACTAACTTCTGGTGTTGTGAGATGGTATGTCACCACTAACTTCTGGTGTTGTGAGATGGTATGCCTCCACTAACTTCTGATGGTGTTAGATGGTATGTCAGCACTAACTTCTAGTGTTGTGAGATGGTATGTCAGCACTAAATTCTTATATTGTGAGATGTTATGTCCCAACTAACTTCTGATGTTGTGAGATGGTATGTCTTCACTATCTTCTGGTGTTGTGAGATGGTATGTCACAACAAATTTCTGGTGTTGTGAGATGTTATGTCAGCACTACCCTCTGGTGTTGTGATATGTTATGTCACCACTAACTTCTGGTGTTGTGAGATGGTATGTCACCACTAACTTCTCATGTTGCGAGATGGTATGTCACCACTAACTTCTGGTGTTGTGAGGTAGTATGTCAGCACTAACTTCTGGTGTAGTGAGATGTTATGTCGTCACTAACCTCTGGTGTTGTGAGATTGTATGACAGCACTAACTTCTCATGTTGTGAGGTGTTATGTCAGCACTAACTTTTGGTGTTGTGAGATGTTATGTCAACACTAACTTCTGGTGTTGTGAGATGGTATTTCAGCACTAACTTCTCATGTTGTGAGATGGTATGTCATACTAAATTCTGGTGTTGTGAGATTGTATGACAGCACTAACTTCTCATGTTGTGAGATGGTATGTCACCACTAACTTCTCATGTTGTGAGATGTTATGTCAGCACTAACTTCTGGTGTTGTGAGATGGTATGTCACCACTAACTTCTGCTGTTGTGAGGTGGTATGTCACCACTAACTTCTGGTGTTGTGAGATGTTATGTCAGCACTAACTTCTCATGTTGTGAGATGGTATGTCACCACTAACTTCTGCTGTTGTGAGGTGGTATGTCACCACTAACATCTGGTGTTGTGAGATGTTATGTCAGCACTAACTTTTGGTGTTGTGAGATGGTATGTCACCACTAACTTCTGGTGTTGTGAGATGTTATGTCACCACTAACTTCTGGTGTTGTGAGATGTTATGTCACCACTAACTTCATAGCAATGTCATGGCTTATATCTTAAGTTTTAGATGCTTCAACTTATGTTTACATCATTATTTTTCATACCAATTTATTTTATATTTTCTCTCAGGAAATTCAGAAAGTCTGGAAAACAGAAAAAAACTGTTTGGTGTGGAATACCCAGAGTATGTACCAATAATGCGAATAATATGAAATTGCATAGTACAGACGATGTGAGTCCCATTGATCCATGTAACCTTTTGCATTCAGTTTCTTATATTATACTTCCAAATGTAATAACTTTGTTTTAAATGTATTCATATCATCATCAGCATCGCCGTTTTATATCCATTCCTCTACGCTAGCATCGGTTAGACAGGTTGTCCTGTTGTCAACAATGCCAGGTCGGCTGACCTTGCCTTGCTCATACAGAACTGATTCTGGCTTGATTTCTACAGCTGGATGCCCTTAACACCAACCTCATTTACAGTGAGTGCTGGGTGCTTTTTTCCGTGGTGCCTACATGTCCACTTTACAGTGTGGGCTGGGTGTTTTTTTGTCGTGACACCTCCACAATCACTTTACAGTGGGAGGGGTGTGTAGGCATATTGTCTATATTCTTCAGCTTAGGCCTGTACCCGCGGGATATCAGGTCTTCTATATTACTGCATAACACCATAGAGATTGGAAAATTAAAGCTGCATTTTCTTGTGTTTTTTCCATGCTAACATCATCTGAACAATAATTTTTTTTTTATATTTTCATTTATATAGCTTGTTAGATTGTATGATTTATAGTTAGATTATCTTCTCTTTGAACTGTGCTGTTTGCTTGTTATTTTTTCTGTTAAGCTGACTGAGACAAGTTTAATAATACATTCTTTTAAGGCACAAAATAATATACTGACTTATTTTAAACTCATCACCTTTGTCCCATAGATTCACCATCTCAATTATTCAAACACTCATCATAAAAATATTTATGAATTACTATTGCAATAAGTAAAGGTTCTTTCTTGTGTGGACTCCATTGAAAAAGTGAAATGTCTAAATGAAGTTACATAACTTACCATAGAGTTAGCTATATATACAAATGAGCATTTCCAACCAATGTTTCATATGCAAAAAACATATAAGCAATAGCTTATTCTTGTTTCAGTAAAGAGGAATAAATGTCACCAATGATGGATACTATTCAGAAACATCATTATCATCATCATCATTTTTCATCCGCTTTTCCCTCCTTGCAAGGGTGGGATAGGTCCTATTCAGCACAGCATCTCTCCACTTGTCACAGTCCTTTGTCATCTCCTCTGTGAGTTTCAGGAATCTGAGGTCTTCTCTCACCACCTCCGCCTATGTTTTTTGTGGTCTTCCTCTACTGCGTCTTCCTTCCACTGGGATTTCTTGGCACCCTCCATGCATATCACATGTCCATACCATCGCAGTCTTCTCTCTCACACTACAACTTATCCCTCTTATACACAGTTTCACTCTTAACTCATCTATGCTGGGTCGTTCACGCACATTGACATTGCACATCCAACGAAGCATGCTTGTGTCATTTCTCTCCAGCTGTTGCATATCCTCCGCAGTTGCTGCCCATGTCTCACTACCATACAGCATCACGCATCTCACACAGGCATCTTATAACCGGCTACTGAGATAGCTGTGACATGATAACAGCTTAAAATATTCATAGACTCTTGTATGTTTATTATACATGAACATATTGTATATATCTTTATATTGCCCTTCAGGCTATAACAGAGGAGTTCAAGACCGGCTGCCTATGGGAACTCCTATACGCAGATGATCTAACGCTCATAGCTGAATCAATGGGTGAACTAGAGAAGAAATTCCAAACATGGAAGCATGGCCTAGAATCAAAAGGCCTTAAAATTAACCTGTCTAAGACTAAAGTTCTAGTTTGTAGGAAGGAAAATAGGGCACTGGTCCCATCTGGGAAATGGCCATGATCAGTGTGTAGGAAAGGAGTAGGCAGAAACTCCATTTTATGTCCCAAATGCAAAGTATGGGTGCATAAAAGATGTAGTGGGATCACAGGTAAAAAAAAATAATACACACCCGTCCCACTACCCCCACCCCATCCACACCACCCCTTTCGATGTAAAGTTATGTTGGTACCACAACATCCAGTCCAAAACAAATGAGGTCGTGTAGCTGTCACGACAAAAAACACACAGTCCACGCTGTAATGTGGCCGTGTAGGTAACACGGTAAAAACCTCCCAGTCCACACTGTAAACGTGGTTGGTGTTAGGAAGGGCATCCAGCCGTAGTAAACCCGCCAGACAGTCCTATATGAGCAAGACAACCAATCTTGCCTCAAGTGGGAAAATTCCCGTCCAAACCCATGCAAGCGTGGAAGATGGACGTTAAACGATGATGATGATGATGATATACCTCTATTATGAACCAGTCTATGTAACTGATATTGCTAATAATTTAGCACATAATAATTATCTTAGTTTGTTCATAAATTACAAATATTTCTTTCTTTAAGGACATAACATTTCAATTATGGCCTTTGATAGAAAATTAGACATAACAATGACTAGTTCTGTTGATAGAAAGTTAGACATGACTAATGACTAGTTCTGTTGATAGAAAGTTAGACATAACTAATGACTAGTTCTGTTGATAGAAAGGTAGACATAACTAATGACTAGTTCTGTTGATAGAAAGTTAGACATAACTAATGAGTAGTTCTGTTGATAGAAAGTTAGACATAACTAATGACTTTCATAGACTGCTTTCATCCCATTTTTACTCTGGAAACCACACTGTGTGCTCTTAGTGCTTATTTCTCCTGTGAATCTGCTACATACAAAGTGTATCTTCTCTGTTAATTTACCTGTAATTCCATTGATTACACTGTATGCAGCTTAAGAAGTTTCTACCACCCACTTTTCCATATATCAAACAAAGCCACTTTTCTGATGGTAACTGGTTCCTATCTTCTTTCCTACCTAGCAGAGCTTTAGTCATTGCTAAGCTTTGTTCTAGGCCAAGCATGGGCAACCTTTTTCGAGAAGTGGATTGCATGAGATATGGTTCATCATCAAGCAAGCCGCAAGAGCTAATTTACATTTGTGTCCACATTAAAAATAGGGCGGTAACTCAGGTTGTTTTGATTTGTTTCCTCAGAATTTGTGCATGTTCTTTTCCTCGATCGTAAAAATGATAGAAAGATATATTACGACTGAAAAGTTGGGGTAAAAAAATCAAAGATTTCACTTAGGTGACTTAGGCGAGCCATTCAGAAAGCTTTGTGGGCCGCAGGTTGCCCATGGCTGTTTTAGGCCTTTCTATTCTAAGTGTTTCTTCTGTGCCTGAAACTAACTCTTCTACTGATTCATCTATAAGAACTAGGTCATCAGTACACAAGAGTCTCCATGGATTGCTAGTCCTAAACTCCTCTGTTATGGCCTGGGGAATAATGATAACTGATAATGTTAACTGAGCCCTGAGGAACCCTGCTCCTGTACTTCTAATTCATCAATATACTTATTGCCAACTCTCAACTTACACAGCCCTCATGAGCCAGTCATCAACACTTAGCTTCTTTAGTGTCAACCAGATTACTGAGGATCCTGTCAAAACCCTTCTCTAGATCCACAAATGCTAGGTACAGAGTTTTAGTCTTAACTAAATCTTCTGCTTCAATTTTCTCTCAAGGAAGAAGATATCTTGGGTAATAACCGAAAGAATACAATCATGAATACAAGCAATTGAAATGGGATTCCTTTGAATGGTCTTTGGAGTAACGTTACTTAATAGAGTGTGTAGCTCAGAGATCAGATTCACTCCAGGTTGTGATGCTACTTCTCCAAACTGAGAGATCATAGCCAGTGGTAGACCCCGGGCAAGATGGTTGGATAACATCCATGAGCTTGACTGGTCTTTTTGAGGATCCAGTTGGATCAATTGAAGATGGTTGCTTCTGACAGGACATGCTGGAAGGCATGCTTGAGGACTCTTTCCCCCACGACCCTCTCAGGAATAAGTAAATAAGTATTAATTTCATGCACATCCTAGATCTTACTGAAATGTTTGTACTATCTAAAGCATCAAGTTTCTTGAGGTTTCATGATGAGTAGATCATAATGAAAGTTTTAAAAGGGCATTTATTCATATTGATATTTGTTACTTCTATTTTTCAGTCAAACTATGGATACTCAAAACCAGATGATCTAGGAATGATAAACCCAGCATATGAAAGAGAGGAGAGCATTAAATTATAAATAGTTTGGCCAATAGAGATGGTAAAATTGTATCTAAAGATATGTAATCAACAATTCTAGAACTACATTCTTCACACAAGTAGTTTATATAGTAATCATACAATTACAAAAAATTATAATATTGAACAATAATCATCATTGATCAAATTTTAAATTTGTAAACTTTTGATTTGATTTTAATTATATTAGTGACAATAACTTTACTGTTGTCTTAATTTTGAATACTGTACAATATACATACATACATTTACACATAAACAAAAATACATAAACACACATAAATATATTCTATGAGTAGCTTAAATTTTTTTTTATTAATTAATGATTTGGGGGGGGGGGGGGGGTTTGTTTGTTTTGTGCAATACAATATTACAATCACTCATGGTAAATGTGTAGTCACTGACAAGAAATGGTGGTATTGAGAAAACTAAACTAAAAAGACATATTCGTGGATAACCATGTATTGAATTATCCCATAAAAGATCAAAAGTGCACCTTGGCAACCTATTATCACATTTTGAAGTCGAAAACTCCACCTTTATGATTGCTCATTTATATTACACCTGTGTAATGTGATGAACAAGAAAGCTATGATAGGTATTGTTGCAGATGCCTAAGTAACTCTGGCCACCACAATAAAAGGTCTACTGTCTGGTTTTAGTTCACCGAAGCAGAATTATCAATTTAAGTTTGAAAAGACAACAAAGAAAGAGAGAGAAGAAAAACAAAGAGAAAATGAGGTAAAAAAAGCAGGCTGGCCAGAAATTATCAAGTCTGTGTGCACACATACACACACACACACGTATGTGTAATTAATATTTTTGTAAGTGAAAAAGAGAAAAAAGAAAGATATATTATTAATTACATAACATATCATAATTGATTTGAAGAACTTCCTTAGTTTGATATTTTAACATTTTGTAAATTATATTTGAAAATAAAATATTTGCAGTGTTTTATTCTCCTAGTGACTTTTGTGTTCTTTTCAGTTCCCTGTAACTCTAATTTCTACAAGCTGTAAATACTTAGTATTAGACAGGATTTCATATATTGATTTAATGTAAAGTGTTGGGGAGCTATTCCATAAACCCATTGTTGGTCTTGAATTCTAATGCTTTATGGAGATCACATAATAATAATGATAATGAAAGTATTGTGTACAGTGCTCAGGTGCACTACAACTCATCAAAGGTGCATGTATAGTGTGGTTAGAAAAAGCTATCTCACTTACCGCTTTTCATAGGTGCCGCTAAATCCCATGGCTGGTTTCTCCTCTTCCATGTGCGTCCAACTCATTAACACCCGGGAGCTGCCAAACTCGCGTCCGCACCGTTCCTGGTCACCACTAGAGAGAGACCGATCTGCTGGCCCTTCCGGTCGAGCACCCTTCCGGCCAAGCACCCTTCCGGTCAAGCACTCTTCCGGTCAAGCACTCCCCAGCTTCCAGCCACCGCACACCACACCATACCCACATATAGTACATAGAATAATGTAGAAATGTCAGGAAAGAGAACAGTGTATGAGTCATGAAATACAACTGATGCAGGTAGTTTGTTCCATGCTTCAGCAACTCTGAGCGTGAAAAAGTGTTTCCAAAAGTCATGGAAGCTGTGCAGCTTTCTGACTTTGTAGGCATGCCCACGTGTGTTAGACACATGGAATTCGAAAATGTGCTCAGGGTTGTTGTTGGCAAGATGGTTAATAATTTTGTGGGTGTTTACCAAGTCAGTTGCCAGATGTCAGAGCTTCAATGAATCCATGCCCAGGGAAGCAAGGCATTCAGAATATGGTAGATACCTGATGGAGGGTATTTGCTTGGTTGCACGTCTCTGAACAATTTCCAGGTCAATGTTCTGAGCAAGATGGGGTTCCAGACTGGTGATGCAAATTGTAAGTGTGGCCGCACCATAGCTATGTACAGCTTTAAATAGATAGCTGGAGAGCGGCTGACAAAGGTCTTACTGAGTGATGGTAAGACACCCTCAGCCTTCTTGACAATTTTAGAGATGTGCTTTGTCCAACGCAAATCGCTGCTGACCATAATGCCCAGGTCATGTTCACAAGAAGACTTCTTGAGATTAGTGTTGTGGAGGTGTATGTGGACACTGGGTTTTCCTCCCAAAATGCATGGTGGTACACTTGTCCACAGCCAGCTTGAGTTGCCAGTCTGTGATTTGTTGCTGCATTGTGTCCAGGTCTGATTTCAGGAAAGATCTATAGTGTTCAAGATCTATCCTTTTTATCTCAAGGTACAGCTTGATGTCATCTGCATATTTCAGTACTGTGGCATTATTTAAGTTGACATCTATGTCATTAATATATGCAACAAACAAAAGGGGACCAAGAACAGATCCTTGCAGTACACTAGATGACATCTCATAGAGTGAAGAATTCTGTCCTTAACCGTGACTACCTCTTTTTGACTGAGAATGAAGGACTTCAACCAGTTAAAAAGATCATCCTTCACACCCATTGCAGAGAGTTTCGCCATAAGTCTTTTGTGTGGCACAGAATTAAAAGCTTTAGCAAAGTCAAGGTAAACAACATCCATCCACCCATGAGCCGCCATCAGTGATCCGGGTGATGTCTTCAAGAAATTTGATAAGTTGATCACAGCAGCTGGAGTTAGGGATAAATCCAAATTGCGAGGGCCAGATAAGGCAGTTTGGCAATGCAGCTAGTAAGACTGACTGGACGACAGTTGACAGGTGATGTGCTGTCACCCTTTTTGAACAGAGGAATGACACTAGCAGTTTTCTACTGCCCCGGAGTAGCACTGTTGTTAAGATAGAATTGAAAGAAGAGTGATAGCTGGTGCAGAAGAAAGTACCCACTGCGTTTGAGAAGCAAGTACATAACACCATCAAGACCAGGAGAGGCATAGTTGTGCTTATTCTTCAGGTGACATCACAGCATTGCAGGTGTAAATTCGATAGTTGTTATAGAATTTGATGTCAGAGGTGGTGGAAATGGTACATTTTGGTCTTCAACAGTAAAGATGCCTGCATAGCATTCAGCAATGAGTTCTGCGCATTCTTTGGGATCGTCAGTAATCTTGCCTGTGTGGGGATTGCGAAGAGGACCAACTGGAGAGTTAGGCCTCTGCTTTGAATATACATATTTCCAGAACACCTTACTGTCAGGGTTGGTTGCTATGCACTGTTCAAATTCAAACACTGCCTATTTGTCACCTGCTTGAGATGGTTGGATGATTTATTTCGCTTTATTCTATTTTTAGTGAGTTAGTCCCCGGGTTACTTACTCCAGTAAGTACCACCGGATCCCAACCACTAAATTTAATAGAAATAAGATATAGGAGAATTTTCATACAATTTCATTTCGTGTGAGAATTATCTCTCACTACATTTGAAGTAATACCTGAAGCATAGTAAATTTTTCAAAACGAGTATCAATATGACTTGCGTTTATTGTAGTCCGTGAATTACATATGTGGTAAGCAAATGTACCTCATGGCATGACAAGGTATAATCCTGAACCGTACGATGTGGTTGGAAAAGGGTTAGCATGTTTGCACTCAATGTGATCACTTCAAGGGTTAACCAGCAAAAGAGAGAGAGATGACTTTCAGTTCAATCTATTATAATCCTTTGAACGGAAGTTTTAATGAAGGTTCTAGAATTTCAATCGGAAGTAACTCTAGCTACTTCCCTTGTCTAGAGAGTGCTACAAGACTCCCCTCTCAGACGAGAAGTCGAATAACCAATCGAAGGTCATTGTAGCGAGAACCCATAAGAAATGAGGAGCAAAGCAAAAGGTACAAGAAAATGAATGAATAAAAACATGAGCAAGCAAAGAGCAAAAGGAGCACAAAACAAGTAAATGCATTTTACAAAGAAAAATGTGAATGTAACAAACTGATAATTCAAAGTCAATATAAGGGAGCAGAGAAAGAAAAATTAATGCTCAATGGTAAGTTAAAAGTTTTTCAAAGTCAAATAGTTCATACATCACCAGTGTACAAACTTTTCTAACATTAGTTCTATCTGAAAACTGAAAAAGAAGTTTGTTAATGCCACTAGGGGTTAGATGTATATTGTTTTTGAGAGTTTTCGTGGCCATTTTACCATCCTGCCACCTCGTGTGACATAAGGTTGTGTGGTATGTGGTGTTTGCGGTGAAGGTGAAGGTCTTAGTGTGGGAGTGTATGTACGAGGTATGTCAGGCAGTGTAATGAGACTTTCAGAGAAAGCCTTCTTTGCTCTGTCAATGGATATTGTCTCTTTTCGACCATTGACAGCCACTATGAAATGTATGATGTGTGCGAAAGCACACAAAAAGGTCCATTGTAGGGTGACGTAAGTGGTCCCTTGACGGAATCATTCCGTATAAAAATGTGTGTCCACGTAGAGATGTCCGATGGGACAGCAGAAGAAATAGACTGGTCACGAGGGTTCATTGGTGGAAAATCCGAGAAATACAAACGAATCCTGGTGACATATGATGCTGGGTCAAGATGCGATGAATTCACTGGTGCTAACATTTGACCAGGAAGAGACAATGTGGTACCATAAAGAAGTTCAGCAGAAGTAAAACCTAAATCTGTCTTAATGGCAGAATGACAACCAAGAAGCACGATTGACAAAAATTTGGTCCAACGTTGCAGATCAGGAGTAGCGCGGAGTGCAGTTTTCAACTGTCTATGAAACTTCTCCACCATTCCATTGGAGGCTGGGTGATAGCTGGTCGTATGAATGTGATGAGCACCCAAGAGTTGTGATATTTCACGAAATAAGGAAGCTTCAAATTGGCGTCCACAATCCGTAGTTATTTTAGTAGGAACACCAAAGCGAGCAATCCAATTGGAAATGAAAGCTCGGGCAACGGACTCTGCTGTTATGTCCATGAGGGGTATGGCTTCAGGCCACCGAGAGAAACGATCGATACAAGTCAATATATATGTGAACCCACGACTAACGAGCCACGGACCAACAATATCCATGTGAATATGACGTTAACATGCGTCTGGCGGGCTGAATTTCCCAAGAGGAGCGCGGGCATGCCAATAAATCTTAGAGCGCTGACACTTCAAACAAGAATGTCCCCAACTGGTGATTAAACGACGCATGTTAGGCCAGAAAAATCGAGCCGTAATAAGCTTCACCATGGCAGCTATGCCGGGATGCGACAAGGAATGAAGTACATCAAAAACGGTACGCTGATGACAATCTGGAACAAGTGGTCTGGGTGATCCAGTAAAAATATCGCAAAGAATTTTTCCTTCAGCAGATGGAAGAGGTAAATATTCAAATTTACAGCAGGAAAGCTGAGTAGAAGAAATGTCCAACGAATCCAAAGTAGGTTGGTCAGTTGCTATGGCAACCAAATCGATATGTGCAGGAGACGCAAGAGAACACACAGAAAGTCGAGATAGTGCGTCCGCAGGTATGTTGGCAGTTGAGATAGTGCGTCCGCAGGTATGTTGGCAGTTGAGATAGTGCGTCCGCAGGTATGTTGGCAGTTCCAGCTATATGACGAATGTCACTGGTATACTGGGAGATGAGATCCAGATGCCTATACGCTCTCGGAGAGTACCTGTCGGACTTGGTTTGAAGAGCGAATGTGAGTGGTTTATGGTCTGTGAATACCGTGAACTCCCGAACTTCAAGAAGATGGTGGAAATGTCTCACAGCAAGATAAATTGCTAAAAGCTCTCTGTCAAAAGTACTGTAACGTTGCTCTGCTGGTTTTAGTTGGCGTGAGAAGAATGCCAGTTGTTGAACCTGGTGGTTGATCGCATGTTGCAAAACTGCTCCAACAGCATGATCGGATGCATCAACAGATAAAGAAAGTCTCGCATTTGCAACAGGATGGGCAAGGAAGGAAACTTGCCTTCCGAAACCCCCAAGGTCATTCTCAAGTCAGATCTCAGTAATGCTTTTAATTCCATCAGTCAGGATGTCATCCTTCATTCAGTAAAGGAGCAGCTTTGCCACTTTGCTTGGCAAGCCTACCAGGAGCCCTCCTACCTCACCTTCGATGACCATCTCCTTCTATCTGTCACAAAGACCTGCACTTTTCACTCTGGGCATTGATGACGTCACCAAGTTAGGAGATGACCTGGATCTGAATCTCTGGTATCTGGATGATGCTTGCTTGGGGGGTCCTCCAGACAAGGTCCTTGCAACTGAGAAGACGATGATTGAGAAGCTGGCCCATAGGGGCCTTCAAGTCAACAACTCCAAATATGAGCTCTGGCTCCTCAACCACCCAGCTTCACACCAAGAGACTGTTGATCTGTTCACAGAGTCTTTCCCCTCCATAGCGGTTCCTCTCCCATCGGCGTGGTACTCCCTTGGGGCCCCAGTTACTGACAAAGCCTTCAAGTCCACCTTTCAATCTAAGTTGGTTAACCTCAAGTAACCTTTAGAAAACCTCGAAATCATTGAGCCTCACCAAGGTTTTTTCATTCTCCGGAATTATCTGTCAATCCCTAAGTTGTTGTATTTCCTTGAGTTAGTCCCTCTTACAAATACTCGTCATCTCTCCAACACTTCGATGGCCTAATATTCAGTGAGCTTGAGGGTTTGGTCAATGTCCAACTCTCTCCAGAGTCTTGCGACCAAACTGCCTTACCAAAACGGGAGGTCTCGGTTTGCGTTAGTGTACTCGGTTTGCGTTAGTGTACTTCATTGTCCCTACCTTGCTTTCTTTCCGCCAACCACGCCTGCTCCCTTTTGGTGGGTGACCTCCTCTCCTTCCCAACTTGGACTAGTTCCACCAGGGAGTTGGCTGAAGTTACTGATGAGGATAGACGGAAGCAGAGAGTATGGGACAATCTGTTCAAGGGAAACTTTTAACTTTCTCTTTGATCTTTCCGATCAATTTTCTAGATGCCGCTTACTTTCTGCTAGTGCAAAGTTCTTGGGGGACTGGATTGATGCCCTGCCTGTGGCCAACATTGGTGGCCTTCTCAGTCAGGATGAGCTCAGCATCTCCATTGCACTTCATATGGGAGCTGATGTCTGTGGGGGTTTGAGATGTCGCTGTGGTAGGTCCTTCGACTCCACAGGTTTACATGGTTTGTCCTGCAGCCTGAATGCTGGTCGTTTTTCCCGTCACACCGAGCTAAACCTGATAATCAAATGGGCCCTGGATCAGGTAAATATGCCCTCAGTTCTGGAGCCAGCTGGTTTATCCAGAAGTGATGGGAAGAGTGTCCCTAGGTGAGAGGGACATCTGGGATGTCACAGTCAGAGACTCTTTTGCTCCCTCCCACATCATGGACGGAGAATGTGGGGTCACTGCTTCTGCTGCTAAACGGAATAAAATTCGGAAATACCAGGATTTATCAAATAATAATTTTTTCCATCTTGTGGCATTCAAGACGTTCGGTGGAGTTGGGCCGCTGACAGCGAAGTTCTTGTCATCGCTGGCAGCTCATGTTACCGAGGTGCCAGGTGATGCTCGTGAGGGTGCCTGGTTATTTCAGTGCCTTAGTCTCACCATCACCCATGGTAATGCTGTGAGCCTGTTGGGTTGCTTGAAAGTGTGTAGTTAACCCCTAAGGTGTGAGGTGTGGCCTATTGTCACACTTGCTGGTGAATGTTCCCCTTCACTTTTCTTTCTTTCCTTTATCATTATTGTTCAATGAATTAAGGGCGGTGGGTTGGCAGTATCGGTAGAGGGTCGGACGCCATGCTTTGCAGCATAGAGTTACGGCCCTTTATGATCTGAGTTCAAATCCCACTGAGGTTAACTTTGCCTTTCATCCTTACAGGGTTGATAAAATAAAGTACCAGTCACGCACTGGGGTCGTTTAATCGACTTTCCCCTTCCCCAAAATTGCTGGCCTTGTGCCTATATAAGAAACCATTATTATTCAATTAATTATCTCCTTATAATATATAACCAGCAATTTCTCTGTCTGTCTGTCCAACAGTGGAAACACGTGCGCGCGTGCGAATGTTTTTTGCGCACGCGTAGAGAGAGAGTGAGAGTGAAAGAAAGAGACAGACTAAAAGAGGGGGATAGCGGGAGGGAGAGAGGGGGGAATTGAGGAGTGCTACAGAAACATATATACATTTCTGTGTGTGTGTAATATATATATATATATACACACACAGAAATATATATATATATATACACACAGAAATATATATATACATTTCTGTGTGTGTAATATATATATATATACACAGAAATATATATACATTTCTGTGTGTAATATATATATATACTAGATTTGCTAGCAGAAAACCGCCCACCGGGTGGTTTTCTGCTAGTCTATATATATAAAACTGAGGATGTCTGTCTGTGTGTGTGTGAGTTTGAATCCCTAAAGCTCGAGAACCACCCAACCGACTGTTTTCAAACTTTACATATATAATACTTATGTTTCAGGGAGTGTTCTGAGCAAAAAAAATTCAACTTTTTGATCCCCTAGGCCCGCATTAGTTGAAAAACTGCGTTTTTTCAGGTTTGCAGGGGTCTTTTGAGTCGTTACGTCAGACTGATTTCCTTGAAATTGTAACTATGTATTAGTCAGTCTCTTCTTTATACCGTGAGCAAAGAAAATCCAACTTTTTTATGGTCTAGATGAAAAACTTCATTTTTTCAGCTTTTTAGGGCTTTTTTGAGGCGTTACGTCTAGCCGATTTTCCCGAAATTTCAAGACATATTATGCACATAAAAAAATTAATTTTCTTGATCCCCTAGGACCCGCATTAGGTGAAAACCTTTTTTTTTTCCTGCTTCGTCGAGGAAAATCTTAAAGATTAGCCAACCATCAGAGTATTCGGTTTATTTTCTTTACATATTGTCCAGGTATGCAGTTTTTCCACGATTAGGTCTGTTGGCAGCCCGCGTTCCAAAATACCTTATACCGTGCAACGCCGGGTACCACTGCTAGTATTATTATATTTTTATTCATGGTTTACACATTATATTTGTAATGTTCTCCTGAACAAATTGCGAGCAATTTATAATGTTATTTACGCATTTGTAATATATTTAAAACATATTTGTAATGTTATTCAACTGTAAATTTATCAGCCTCACCATCATCCGAGCCAACACTGCCAGTGTGCTGGCTTGCCTCAAAACTCATTAGAGAGGTTACCCAGTACTCCTCGTTGCTGTCTTTTGCTCTGGTGTTGGCTCCGTTGTTCCCCCCTTCCTGAAAATGTTGTAACATTAAAAGAATATATTTTTCTGATGAATCGCGAGCTATTTATAATGTTATCTAAGTATTTGTAATGTTATTTATGTATATATTTAAAACATATTTGTTGTTATTCTACTGTAAATGTATTTATATGCTCTGTTTATATTTTCATTCTGAAAGAATTGCAAACGATTTGTAATGTATTTATGAAATAAATCTTGTATCTACTACTTTCTATATTAAATTTATATACATAGTAAAATAAAAAATATATATTTATTTATACATAGTATATAGTATATTATTTATTATATATAAATTAACGATTTTATTTATTATATATTGGTTTCTTATATAGGCACAAGGCCATCAATTTTGTGGGAGAGGAAAGTCGATTAAATCGACCCCAGTGCATTACTTATATTTTATTTTATCGACCCCTTAAGGATGAAAGGCAAAGTTAACCTCGGCGGGATTTGAACTCAGATCATAAAGGGCCTAAACTCTATACTGCAAAGCATGGAGTCCGACCCTCCCTCTACCGTTACTGCCAATCCACCGCCCTAATGCCTATATATTATTAGCATAGTTACGTCCCTTTACGGTCTGAGTTCAAATTCCGCCAAGGTTAACTTTGCCTTTCATCCTTACAGGGTTGATAAAATAAAGTACCAGTCACGCACTGGGGTCGTTTAATCGACTTTCCCCTTCCCCAAAATTGCTGGCCTTGTGCCTATATAAGAAACCATTATTATTCAATTAATTATCTCCTTATAATATATAACCAGCAATTTCTCTGTCTGTCTGTCCAACAGTGGAAACACGTGCGCGCGTGCGAATGTTTTTTGCGCACGCGTAGAGAGAGAGTGAGAGTGAAAGAAAGAGACAGACTAAAAGAGGGGGATAGCGGGAGGGAGAGAGGGGGGAATTGAGGAGTGCTACAGAAACATATATACATTTCTGTGTGTGTGTAATATATATATATATATACACACACAGAAATATATATATATATATACACACAGAAATATATATATACATTTCTGTGTGTGTAATATATATATATATACACAGAAATATATATACATTTCTGTGTGTAATATATATATATACTAGATTTGCTAGCAGAAAACCGCCCACCGGGTGGTTTTCTGCTAGTCTATATATATAAAACTGAGGATGTCTGTCTGTGTGTGTGTGAGTTTGAATCCCTAAAGCTCGAGAACCACCCAACCGACTGTTTTCAAACTTTACATATATAATACTTATGTTTCAGGGAGTGTTCTGAGCAAAAAAAATTCAACTTTTTGATCCCCTAGGCCCGCATTAGTTGAAAAACTGCGTTTTTTCAGGTTTGCAGGGGTCTTTTGAGTCGTTACGTCAGACTGATTTCCTTGAAATTGTAACTATGTATTAGTCAGTCTCTTCTTTATACCGTGAGCAAAGAAAATCCAACTTTTTTATGGTCTAGATGAAAAACTTCATTTTTTCAGCTTTTTAGGGCTTTTTTGAGGCGTTACGTCTAGCCGATTTTCCCGAAATTTCAAGACATATTATGCACAAAAAAATTAATTTTCTTGATCCCCTAGGACCCGCATTAGGTGAAAACCTTTTTTTTTTCCTGCTTCGTCGAGGAAAATCTTAAAGATTAGCCAACCATCAGAGTATTCGGTTTATTTTCTTTACATATTGTCCAGGTATGCAGTTTTTCCACGATTAGGTCTGTTGGCAGCCCGCGTTCCAAAATACCTTATACCGTGCAACGCCGGGTACCACTGCTAGTATTATTATATTTTTATTCATGGTTTACACATTATATTTGTAATGTTCTCCTGAACAAATTGCGAGCAATTTATAATGTTATTTACGCATTTGTAATATATTTAAAACATATTTGTAATGTTATTCAACTGTAAATTTATCAGCCTCACCATCATCCGAGCCAACACTGCCAGTGTGCTGGCTTGCCTCAAAACTCATTAGAGAGGTTACCCAGTACTCCTCGTTGCTGTCTTTTGCTCTGGTGTTGGCTCCGTTGTTCCCCCCTTCCTGAAAATGTTGTAACATTAAAAGAATATATTTTTCTGATGAATCGCGAGCTATTTATAATGTTATCTAAGTATTTGTAATGTTATTTATGTATATATTTAAAACATATTTGTTGTTATTCTACTGTAAATGTATTTATATGCTCTGTTTATATTTTCATTCTGAAAGAATTGCAAACGATTTGTAATGTATTTATGAAATAAATCTTGTATCTACTACTTTCTATATTAAATTTATATACATAGTAAAATAAAAAATATATATTTATTTATACATAGTATATAGTATATTATTTATTATATATAAATTAACGATTTTATTTATTATATATTGGTTTCTTATATAGGCACAAGGCCATCAATTTTGTGGGAGAGGAAAGTCGATTAAATCGACCCCAGTGCATTACTTATATTTTATTTTATCGACCCCTTAAGGATGAAAGGCAAAGTTAACCTCGGCGGGATTTGAACTCAGATCATAAAGGGCCTAAACTCTATACTGCAAAGCATGGAGTCCGACCCTCCCTCTACCGTTACTGCCAATCCACCGCCCTAATGCCTATATATTATTAGCATAGTTACGTCCCTTTACGGTCTGAGTTCAAATTCCGCCAAGGTTAACTTTGCCTTTCATCCTTACGGGGTCGATAAAATAAAGTACCAGTAATGTACTGGTAATTGCTGGCCTTGTGCCTAAAGTAGAAACAATTATTTACAATTTGCGTGTAGATAGGTCTCTTTGGAAATAAGGTTGGAGGCACTGGGGGTATTACCGGTTGTGAGGAGGGCGGACAAAAAGCCTCTTTTCTATAATAATTGTTTCTACTTTTGGCACAGGGCCAGCAATTACTCCAGTGAATTACTGGTACTTTATTTTATCGACCCCGTAAGGATGAAAGGCAAAATTAACCTCGGCGGGATTTGAACTCAGAACACAAAGGGCCATAACTCTATGCTGCAAACCAAGGTTCTATAATAACGTTTTTTTAAAAATTCCAACACCATGTATGTTGCATTTAATTTCATTTATTTAGTATTTTTATTTATTTTACATTTACTTCTTTCCTACTATCGTAACATCACATTGTTTGGCTAATGAAACAAAGATTTTGGCCTTAACATCGGTACGGAGAAAATTGTCAAATTTTGGGGAGTTAATTACTGGTTATTAAAAACAATTTCTAAAATAAATTCAATGTTAATGTGTTTTAATTTTTACGAGAGTTTATTCAAAATATTTACCACAAATTATTTATACAGTTAGTTCTGCTGAATGTAAATATATTAATTACGCAGTAAAGTATATCCGTTACTAACATGTAACTAAGCAAGCAGCACACAACAATGTCTATGGCGCCTTCTTTAATATTTCTCATTTTAGCCTCGTTAATTAATTATATTTCCTCTGAAGGTTCGTATTTTCAGAAAACATTATTTGTTGTAACGTTCTTTTCAAATATTCTTAGACCTGTAATCTTGTCAATGTGCTTTTGATGATTCAACAATCTACGGAACTCATTATTGTAACTTATTTTGTTATTTAATATATTTCAGGAACAGGTAAAGTTTACATTGGCGAATGTAGAAATTGTTCCACAAGCAACACCAAATTATATATTTGGCCTTTTTACCAGATGACAGGCTTCCTTCCAATATCAGTATATGTGCGAAATGATAGCACTGGTTCTAACTTTTTAGACCTAACTGAAAATGTAAGATAATTATTTCTGTTGTATATTATAATTTTCAGTTATATTCTGTACAATTTTCCATTTAACACAGCAATAAAAAAAAGTTAAGTTTGTAATCAACAGTTTGTCGGTTAGCTCTATGGTTCGTCACTCTAAAAAAAATGGTGAGATTTTAGAAAAAATAATCTTAAAAGATCGTTAAAGTTTTGTATGATTGACCACTTTAGAAATAACAAAGTTAATTCACCAGCTTTTCAGCAAATTGAATTCCGCATTAAGTTTAAATAGCCTCCTAATAATAAAAAAAGGTGTCCCACCCCTATTAAACACCAGTCAACGAGTGAGTGTCTGGACTTACTGGAAATAACAAACTTCCTACTGTCTTTTTAAACAAAAGTGGGGAGATAGAATCCTTCGGCTACTGCAGTGTAGTAATTTGGGCAAATCCTTCGTTTGACGACCACAAATATGAAACCAAAAACGATTAAAGTAATGTGAATTAATGAAAGAAAATGAAATTGTCATAACCACCGTTTTCTGTCTATTTTCCATAGTTGACTCGTTATGAGGCCGGGCAGGTGTCGTCCCCATACATTTCATTCTAGCTTTATAAAGGACATTTTATCGTGACACACATTACAGAGTAGGACGGTGTATTTTATCTGTTCACCAGCACTACTACTTTACACGGTGTACTGGATGTATTTTATCATGGCACCAGCACTACCTGAGTGCATTTTATTGAAACCCATATCTTCCTAGGTCTATCCTTTCTATGAGTCCCGTCCACTGAGATTCACCTGCTTTTCTTTATACAGCTATCATCTAAGGTTCTCAACGGGGACGTTTCAGAGCTCCAGAGGGGGCGCTGGAAGCCCCTTTAGTTTGGTAAGTTTTATAAGTCATATTTGTACGTCTCTTAGACAGCCAGTGTGAATGCATTTGAATGAAGAAAACGAAGAAAAAAGAAGCGTGTCAATGAATTCCCTAGGGAGATAAAAGAAATCAAAGAAAATGAACATAAGGACGTCAACTTTTACAACAGTTACAAGAACAACTTCAACAGAAATGACAACAAAAAGAAGCAATGGTGGTGACAGGTGTGGGTGTATACATAGACATACATATGAACATACACACACATGCATACATACACACATATACACACACAGGCCTGCATTAGTGTTTGATGAGGTTGAGAACATTTTACGTCCGCTCTTCCCTGCTTGCAAGGGTGGGACGGGTCTTATTCAGCACAGCATCTCTCCACTCATCACGGTCCTTCGTCATCTCCACCGTGAGCTTCAATGATCTGAGGTCTGTTCTCACCACCTCCGCCCATGTTTTTCCTGGTCTACCTCTACCACGTCTTCCTTCAACTGGCATTTCCTGGTACTTCTTCACCCATCGGTCATCCTCCATGCGCATCACATGTCCATACCACTTCAGTTTCCTCTCTCGCACACTACATTCTATCCCTCTCAGACACAGTTTCTCTCTCAACTTGTCTATGCTTGGTCGTTCATGCACATTGACATTGCACATCCAACGGAGCATGCTTGCCTCATTTCTCTCCAGCCATCGCATATCCTCTGCAGTTGCTGCCCATGTCTCACTACCATGCAGCATCGCGCTCCTCACACAGGCATCATATAACTGGCCTTTCATACGCAGGGAGAAACCCTTCTTCGTCAGCAGAGGAAGCAGCTCCCTAAACTTCTTCCAAACCGCCTTATTCTAGATACTATGGCCTCGGAACACCCCCCTCCCATGCTAATCTGATCTCCCAGGTACCGGAAGCTATCCACGACTTCTATAGCACCCGCCTGCTTTTAAAAAATGTGTCTATCAATGCGACTTCTACTCTCTAATTTCCCTGTGCATCTACTGCATATGTATTTCTCCCTACCTGTTAGTTTGCCTGCTATCCCACTACATCTCTTGTGTACCCAGGATCTGCATTGTGTGCATTTTATAGAATTTATGCCAGTTCCTTTTCTGCATATCGAACATGGCCATTTCCCTGACGGAATCAGAGTTTTGTCCTCTCTTCTACTCATCAACACTTTTGTCTTAGCTAGGTTTACTCTCAGTCCTCTTGCTTCCAACTGCTGTTTCCATAGCCAGAATTTATTCTCTAGCTCCACTACTGATTCTGCTATAAGAACCTGATCATCAGCATAGAGAAGTTCCCATGGACAGCCAGTCTTAAACTCCCCTGTTATGGCTTGGAGGACTATAATGAACAAGAGCGGGTTGAGGAGCGAACCTTGATGTACTCCTACTTGTACCTGGAATTCCTCACTAAACTCCATTCCTACTCTGACTTTACTGACAGCACCTCTGTACAAAGTTTGCACTGTCCTCACAAGCCATTCCTCAACGCCTAGTTTCCTTAGGGACCACTAGATAACAGATCAGGGTACCCTATCAAAGGCTAAGTATAGTGGCGTATTTTTCTCTAAGAACCTCTCTTGTAATTGTCTCACCAAGAAGAGGGCATCTGTTGCAAAAATTTGTAGCACCGACTTTTTCCTACCAGGACTCTGGCAGACTCTCCTCTCCATCTAGTCTCTTGCACACAACATACATCAATTTCCTTTCGTTCTAGTATTTCTACGATTTCTCCTGCTCTTCCTTTCATTGAGCCTACATTGATGGTACCAACTCGGAGTTTTGGGCATTTGTCGACACTCGTAGGGAAGGGTCTCCGGGTTGGCGCTTCACATGATGCCCTAAGGACAGACACTGATCTGTTGGAGATGCAGGACATGGCAGCGATAATGAGGGACAGAGACCGCTGGAGAGAACTTGTCCATGGATCTCAGGAATTTTACCCACCCTAGATAGATAGATTACCTATGCTATGTTGTTCATCCACACTAACAATATACATTCACTAAAGCATATTTTTTTTTCTAGTCTTCTGCAGTCAAGGCCCACATCTCACTGTAGCGCATGGTGGAATATAAGAATAAAAGCATCCACTAAATTAAAACACATCCAAACATATATTGCTGATGGGGACATCCATCCATCTATCCATATCCAGTTTTGGTCTTTAGGGTGCTTCGGTTGTCCTGAACTCTGAGGTAGGCAACACCAGGCAATGTCTCACAGCCGTTCACCATAAATTTCTGTCCATAGTATCGACATCAACCAAGTTCCATTTATACAAATCACTCTTCACACACCCCAACCACATCTTCCTTGGTCTGCTGCAATCTCTAGAGCCAGGGATTGCCAAGTGAGTGATGGAGTTGATGTATGATGTGGTTAGCTGAACATGTCCATACCAATGGAGATGTAATGTGCGAAGGGCAGCAGTGATCTCATCCACACCCAGCTTCTGGTGGAGCACGGTTGAAGGGGTCTCATCTTTCAATTTGGCACCACAAATCCACCTAATCATGGCATGATCATTTTAGCTGAGCTGTTGCAGATCTGGCTCTATCATGGAAGTCAGCCGCCCACATGGCATCAAAGTGGTGAGAAAGATACAAGGGAAAGAAGAAATCTATAGAACAATGATGATGACTTTGCAAATCCAGTACCCAAGATACTCTTTCTGTTTCCTACTTACTATTGGAGTGATAAAATATATACCCACTGACATGTTGGAAAAGTGTGGCTAAACTTGGACTCTTGGGGAGGGAATGAAGCAACAGATGATCATACCTGAAGCAAAATATACAAGATCTTTAAATTTAAAGGCTGCATGGTTATACAATGAATGACAGATAAATCAAGAATGGTTTTTTTACAACCTTGCCACTGAACAAAATAAATCATTTACTGCTTGTACCACAAGGAGAACCTATTACTGCAGGAGTACAGGATCAATGGTCAGCTTCTTGTACTGCAACTGCAAGAAGGAGAACCTATTACTGCAGGAGTGCAGGATCAATGGTCAGCTTCTTGTACTGCAACTGCAAGAAGGAGAACCTATTACTGCAGGAGTATGGGATCAATGGTCAGCTTCTTGTACTGCAACTGCAAGAAGGAGAACCTATTACTGCAGGAGTGCAGGATCAATGGTCAGCTTCTTGTACTGCAACTGCAAGAAGGAGAACTTATTACTGCAGGAGTATGGGATCAATGGTCAGCTCCTTGTTGCCCGAGTGTTTGTGTTTGGATAAATGGTGATAAATCAGAACCATTCAATGTGGGTGTCAGGCTCTGCCAATGGTGTGTACTGTCACCTCTCCTCTTCGTTATTTACATGAACAGGATTGACATGCGCAGCTGTGTTCATCATCATTTCATTTTACGTCCACTTTTCCCTGCTTGCAAGGGTGGGACGGGAACTGATTCTGGCTTGATTTCTACAGCTGGATGCCCTTCCTAACACCAACCTCATTTACAGTGAGTGCTGGGTGCTTTTTTGTCGTGGCACCTCCACGACCACTTTGCAATGCAATGATAGGGACCCCAGTCCCTATCATCTCATTTCTACAGCTGAGTAAACTGGAGCAATGTGAAATAAAGTGTCTTGCTCAAGGAAACAACACATCGCCCGGTCTGAGAATTGAACTCACAACCTTTCGATTGCAAGGCCAATGCTCTAACCACTAAGCCATGTGCCTCCAATAAGTGTTGGAAGTGGTATCATGACTTGTGGGTGAAAAAATAGTCTGCTGGAATTTGCAGACGACATGGTGTTATTTAACTCAACAGAAGGTGATCTCTGACTTGCACTTGATAGGTTTGATGCCGAATGCTGCATGGCTGGAATGAAAATCTGCTGCGAAAATTGAGACACGTTCTCTCAAGGAAGCCTGTGCAGTGCACTCTACATATGAATGAAGTTCCACTGAAGCAGGTGGAGAAGTTCAAGTATCTCAGGGTTGTGTTCACTAGTGATGGAAGGCAGGAGGCTGAAGTAAATGCAAGAATTGCAGGAGCTGGTGTTGGTATGCACCAGCTTCAGCATTCGGTAATCAGAAGGGAGGTAGATGTTAAAGCCAAACTCGCTATCTTCAATTTGGTATTCATACGTACTCCAATACAATCAGCTGAAATGGGGTTCCTCTGAAGGGTCTTTGAAGTAACGTTACTCGATAGAGTGTGTAACTCAGAGATGAGAGAGTCACTCCAGGTAGAGCCGCTATTTCTCTGAATTGAGAGATCACAGCTCCAATACTACAGACATGTGGTTAGAATGTCTCAGGAAAGAATCACTGGACAGATTTTACGGACAAAGCCAACCGGCAGGAGATCCAAGGGTAGACCCTGAGCAAGAAGGCTAGATAACATCTGGTCACGTTTAGGGATCTACCCAGATCAGTTGGAGATGGTTGCTTCAGACAGGACCCGCTGGAAGGAGAGTTTCAAGACTGACCCCACGACCCTCTCAGGAAGAAAAAGAAGAGGATTTCCTTGATTTAATGAAACAAGTAAATGTTTCAAAATACATCAAACCTCCCCACTTAAACTTTTTATTTCACATTTATATTCCTAAATAGTCTCTGGAAATATATTTAAAAAATTCAAGTTATAAATATTACTGCTTTATTATCATCATCATCATCATCATCGATTAACGTCCATCTTCCATGCTAGCATGGGTTAGACGAGTCCTATTTTGAGGTAAGTTGTGTCGGGTGACCGTGTCTCGCTCAAATAGAGGTGTTTATGGCTGGATGCCCTTCCTAACGCTAATCATATTTACAGTGTGGGCTGGATGCTTTTTGACATGTCTTTTACACATCCACTTTACAGTGGATGGGTGCTTTTTGCTGTGTCTTTTACACGTCCACTTTACAGTGTGGGTGGGTGCTTTTTGCCGTGTCTTTTACACATCCACTTTACAGTGTGGGTGGGTGCTTTTTGACATGTCTTTTACACATCCACTTTACAGTGTGGGTGGGTGCTTTTTGCCGTGTCTTTTACACGTCCACTTTACAGTGTGGGTGGGTGCTTTTTGCCGTGTCTTTTACACGTCCACTTTACAGTGTGGCTTTATATTTCAAAATAAATGTTATACAAACTTTCCCTTTGCTGTGGCACATAATTATACATAGCTTTGTGGATGTTGACTGGAGTTTGTGATAAGTAGAGACAGACTACTTGTATGTGAAGTACCTAGTCATTTAATAAGTATAGATCAATATTGTACCACTTTGAAATAAGTACTAGGGTTGGGTTGAAGATAGTCCCCCACTTTGGCTGTTTGCCAATAGCTGAACAGATTAAAAGAATATATTTTCCAGACATACTTGGACCCCATACAGTCGAGCTCCTCTGCAAGATCAGAATGTCAGTGGCCTGTCTGAGGAAGGAGCCCTGCAAGGTGGGGTGGCTGTTGCAGCAGGTGTCGCTGGCCAGTGTCTGCAGGAATGCTTTTGCAGTGTTCGAAGGGTGCAGCCCCTCTACCACTGCACCCTAGGCCCAGAGCTCAATCATCTTCCCCCTCCCCTTCCCGTTTTTTTTCTTTATATTTTTCTATTTTACATTCCATTCTTCTCAATCTAAATTTTCTTTTTTTCTTTTCCTATTAAACTGTATTTGATATATTCCAGAAATAAAATATGATTTTCCAGTTTTTTCCAAAGCCATATAACAATCAGTATACATTTTTCATTTGAAGTTGTTAAATGAACAATTCATAAGTCATTATTTTTACAATCCATATTCTACTACAGGTGACTATACATTGTGAACAAAATCCAAGCAGCATTGGATTTAGTTTGGTTGAATTTTCACCTTTGTATTTGATTGCTCCCAACACAGAAGGCAATGTTTCATTACAGTAAGTGCTTTTCTCTAGACATTTTACAAAGTTTACTGAATTGAGAAGTTTTGGCATTTAATTTTAAATCTTATAGAATTTAGTTCTATTGATTTTGAGTTGAAAATACTAATCTTTAATTAAAAATTTTACATTTGATAATCACCCACCCCCAAAAAAATATATATTTATAACATTTCAAGTGTAACAGAAGAATTTACTGATAGTGATTATAATTGGGTGTGATATCAGTATGAGATGTAATGTGTGATATCTGTGTGAGATGTAATGTGTGATATCAGTGTGAGACATAATGTGTGATATCAGTGTGAGATGTAATGTGTGATATCAGTGTGAGACGTAATGTGTGATATCAGTGTGAGATGTAATGTGTGATATCAGTGTGAGATGTAATGTGTGATATCTGTGTGAGATGTAATGTGTGATATCAGTGTGAGACGTAATGTGTGATATCAGTGTGAGACGTAATGTGTGATATCAGTGTGAGACGTAATGTGTGATATCAGTGTGAGATGTAATGTGTGATATCAGTGTGAGATGTAATGTGTGATATCAGTGTGAGATGTAATGTGTGATATCAGTGTGAGATGTAATGTGTGATATCAGTGTGAGATGTAATGTGTGATAGTGTGAGATGTAATGTGTGATATCAGTGTGAGACATAATGTGTGATATCAGTGTGAGACGTAATGTGTGATATCAGTGTGAGACGTAATGTGTGATATCAGTGTGAGATGTAATGTGTGATATCTGTGTGAGATGTAATGTGTGATATCAGTGTGAGATGTAATGTGTGATATCTGTGTGAGATGTAATGTGTGATATCAGTGTGAGATGTAATGTGTGATATCAGTGTGAAATGTAATGTGTGATATCAGTGTGAGATGTAATGTGTGATATCAGTGTGAAATGTAATGTGTGATATCAGTGTGAGATGTAATGTGTGATATCTGTGTGAGATGTAATGTGTGATATCAGTGTGAGACGTAATGTGTGATATCAGTGTGAGACATAATGTGTGATATCAGTGTGAGACGTAATGTGTGATATCAGTGTGAGACGTAATGTGTGATATCAGTGTGAGATGTAATGTGTGATATCTGTGTGAGATGTAATGTGTGATATCAGTGTGAGATGTAATGTGTGATATCAGTGTGAGATGTAATGTGTGATATCAGTGTGAGACGTAATGTGTGATATCAGTGTGAGATGTAATGTGTGATATCAGTGTGAGATGTAATGTGTGATATCAGTGTGAGACATAATGTGTGATATCAGTGTGAGACGTAATGTGTGATATCAGTGTGAGACGTAATGTGTGATATCAGTGTGAGATGTAATGTGTGATATCTGTGTGAGATGTAATGTGTGATATCAGTGTGAGATGTAATGTGTGATATCAGTGTGAGATGTAATGTGTGATATCAGTGTGAGATGTAATGTGTGATATCAGTGTGAGATGTAATGTGTGATATCAGTGTGAGACGTAATGTGTGATATCAGTGTGAGACGTAATGTGTGATATCAGTGTGAGATGTAATGTGTGATATCAGTGTGAAATGTAATGTGTGATATCAGTGTGAGACGTAATGTGTGATATCAGTGTGAGATGTAATGTGTGAAATGTAATGTGTGATATCAGTGTGAGATGTAATGTGTGATATCAGTGTGAGATGTAATGTGTGATATCTGTGTGAGATGTAATGTGTGATATCAGTGTGAGATGTAATGTGTGATATCAGTGTGAGATGTAATGTGTGATATCAGTGTGAGATGTAATGTGTGATATCAGTGTGAAATGTAATGTGTGATATCAGTGTGAGATGTAATGTGTGATATCAGTGTGAGATGTAATGTGTGATATCTGTGTGAAATGTAATGTGTGATATCAGTGTGAGATGTAATGTGTGATATCAGTGTGAGATGTAATGTGTGATATCAGTGTGAGATGTAATGTGTGATATCAGTGTGAGATGTAATGTGTGATATCTGTGTGAGACGTAATATGTGATATCAGAGTTTACTCTCATTTTGTCCAATAATATTAACCCTTTATCATTTACATTACTCTATATATACTATTATATTTTCATGGTAAAAACTTTACCTCACATAATTATCTCACATAATATTAAATCTATAATATTTGGATATTATTTATTTTGAGAACAATACCTTAACATCAGTATGAGCAACCAGTTACAGCCAGTTTGAACAGAAAGAGGTGAGAGAATTCTAACCAGATATGGCTGGTTTAAATGCTAAAGAGTTAATCCAAGAAGATAGGCAAGTGTTGTTAATAGATTTGCTGAAACAGATAAACTACATTTTCAACATACCAGAAATTCAATAAGAGATTGTTACACTAATTTTAAAGGGTTTCCATATTAAATTTCTTCCTTCACAAACTCAATTTTTTTAGATTTTTTTTTCTATAGTTTACATCAACAAATGAATTAAATATATTCTCTTATGCTCAGCATTTCTTATTTGATATACAATATTTAGATAAGAGCACCTTAGTTATGGCTTATAAAATAGTTTTTTTGCAGCTATTGGGAAAAAGTTATCAAAACTCAGTTTATAAACTTTAAAAGCACATACAGTTTTGCTAACCCTATTTAAGAGAGAAATATTATCTGTCCCAAGCCTCAGCAAAACTTATTAACTGGGAATAAGAAGCAATTTTGAACATAATTGAAACAATTCATTTTACATACAAGTACCTGCCTGCACTCTATGTTATAACTGATATTTCTACCTATTCAATATTCTCAGTCTCTAAACCCTTTTGATATCAAACCACCCTGAAACTTCCCTTGATTCTATCATACAAAGCTGTTTGTTTTAAACTGTTTATATTTATCTAATAACCTTTCATCATAATTTTTTCTAAAAACATTTATGTTCCAAATCCCAGTTTAATAATAAGAAAGTGAGTTATATTACAAAAATCCCTCCAAATTCTTGATTTTCAAAACTATTTTAAAAGCTTAGCTAGAAATGTTGTAATGGAAAGATTAAAGGATTTAGGTTGAGAAAATGTTACATCAGTACTACTAATATCATGGATAATATGATTTCTAATTTAAGTACAAGGCCAGAAATTTTGGGGAGGGGGAAAGTTGATTACATCAACGTTACTGGTATTTTATTTTATCAACTCCGAAAGGATGAAAGGCAAAACTGACCTCAGCGGGATTTGAACTCAGAATGTAAAAAACCAGAACAAATATTGTAATGGCATTTCATCTGATGCTCCACCAATTCTATCAATCCACTGCCTTCATCAATATAATTGTTTCTACTTTTGGCACAAGGCCAGCAATTTCCCAATGCATTACTGGTACTTTATTCTATCGACCCCGGAAGGATAAGTTACGTAAATCATACAAAACCTTGAATTGTTGTAAGTGAATTTGAATAGATTGGTTATCATTAGAATTGTTCTGTTTTGTGACATTTTAATGCATTTACTCTTTTTTTATGTAAATATTTTAAACATTTTTATAGATTTCTACGTCCTGGTCGTCCCATTGATGTTCGCTGCTTTGGTATATCTTATCCTCTTCCTGAAAATTCCTCGAATTTAAACCATAATCCACAATTCTTAAAAGATACATCTATCAGCAAACCCCGGTAATATTTATTTTGTTGTTGATAAATAAATATATAATTGTTTTTATCTTTAAAGGATGATTAGCCACTTTTATACTGAGCAAAACAACAAGAAAAGGAAGCAATATTAATGTTTCAGACAATTTATCATTTGTCAAAATAGGTTAAGTAGAAGAAAAAAAGCCTGTTGGAGAAAAATACATATATTATGTGTAAACAAATGTGTGAAGCTCAAATTTATGAAGTGCTGAAGAAATAAATTTATATCATCATCATCATCGTTTAACATCCATCTTCCACGCTAGCATGGGTTAGATGGTTTTGTTCCATTTGATGCAGGAATGGTCGGGTGACCATGTCTCGCTCGTACGGAAGTGTCTCTGGCAGGTTTTCTACAGCTGAATGCCCTTCTTAACACCAACTACCTTTACAGTGTGGACTGGGAGCCTTTTTACCATGTCTCCTACATGACTACCTTAAAATGTGGACTGGGTGCTTTTTGTTGTGTCATAGACACAGTGGACAGTAATGTGAGGATGGGGTAGGGTGTGGCGGTGTGGTGTATATTGGGTTAAGAGGTCCCTACTGACTGTAAACTGTAATTACAATCAGTTGCTATAAAATAGATTATAAGAATAGGGTAAAAACTCCTAGAGATATTACAACCAGTTATAGCTTATGAGATTAGGGTAAAGACCCAACTTTTATAAGCTATTTTATAACAACTGATTGTAATTACAGTTATTTTCTGTGCTTAAGCATTTTACATCTTATATGTATTTTAAAGTGTGTGCTAAGCAGCCAAAGTATGATAGATTTACTCAGTATGTAGGTATGTAAGCATCCCTGTAAATTGGAAATTGCAAAAAAATGGAATTCTACAGGTATTCACAAATATCCTGAAGCAGTTTCTTGAAGATACCTAGACAATTTTTTTATCCTACTAAGAGGAATAGAGCTGTTTTATATAAACTATTCTTTACTATAATGCCAAAAGTGGCTTTTCAGAACATGAATGCCAACAAATCTGAGTGGAAGGAAGCTGCAGTAGAGGGAGACCAAGGAAGATTTGGACAGAGGTTGTGATTACTGAGCTCAAATCATTGAAGCTCACTGTGTTGGAAAAACCAATCCAACTCATGCAAGCATGGAAAAGCAGATGTAAAATGATAAGTGAGAATAAACCTGCAGATAGTCCTATACGAGCGAGACACGGTCACGCGACCAATCTTACCTCAAATGGGACAATTCCTGTCTAACCCATGCTAGTGTGGAAGATAGACGTTAAACGATGATGATGATGATATTCACTGGAATCAGTGGCAACATTTTAATCTCATGATTTTGACCTGAAACCAAAATTGAAAACCAATTTCATTGGAGAGCATGGTTAGTGTAAGAGGACATAATATGATGATGATGATGACAATGTGGTACAACTCCAAAGACTCATGAACAGTTTCACAACTGCAACAATATACTTAATCCCTCAGCATGGTCATTTTTAAATGAGGCATTTAACTTTTTAAGTCAGTTACATAGAGACAAGTATTGAAGACTTTAAAACCATGAATATTAGATATATCACCTTACAGTTGTAGAGGTGTGTGACCTACCTTACAGTTGTAGAGGTGTGTGACCTACCTTACAGTTGTAGAGGTGTGTGACCTACCTTACAGTTGTAGAGGTGTGTGACCTACCTTACAGTTGTAGAGGTGTGTGACCTACCTTACAGTTGTAGAGGTGTGTGACCTACCTAACAGTTGTAGAGGTATGTGACCTACCTTACAGTTGTAGAGGTGTGTGACCTACCTTAGAGTTGTAGAGGTGTGTGACCTACCTTACAGTTGTAGAGGTGTGTGACCTACCTTACAGTTGTAGAGGTGTGTGACCTACCTTAGAGTTGTAGAGGTATGTGACCTACCTTACAGTTGTAGAGGTGTGTGACCTACCTTACAGTTGTAGAGGTGTGTGACCTACCTTAGAGTTGTAGAGGTGTGTGACCTACCTTACAGTTGTAGAGGTGTGTGACCTACCTTACAGTTGTAGAGGTGTGTGACCTACCTTACAGTTGTAGAGGTGTGTGACCTACCTTACAGTTGTAGAGGTATGTGACCTACCTTACAGTTGTAGAGGTGTGTGACCTACCTTACAGTTGTAGAGGTGTGTGACCTACCTTACAGTTGTAGAGGTGTGTGACCTACCTTAGAGTTGTAGAGGTATGTGACCTACCTTACAGTTGTAGAGGTGTGTGACCTACCTTACAGTTGTAGAGGTGTGTGACCTACCTTAGAGTTGTAGAGGTATGTGACCTACCTTACAGTTGTAGAGGTGTGTGACCTACCTTACAGTTGTAGAGGTGTGTGACCTACCTTACAGTTGTAGAGGTGTGTGACCTACCTTACAGTTGTAGAGATATGTAACCTACCTTACAGTTGTAGAGGTGTGTGACCTACCTTACAGTTGTAGAGGTGTGTGACCTACCTTACAGTTGTAGAGGTATGTGACCTACCTTACAGTTGTAGAGGTGTGACCTACCTTAGAGTTGTAGAGGTGTGACCTACCTTACAGTTGTAGAGGTGTGTGACCTACCTTACAGTTGTAGAGGTGTGTGACCTACCTTACAGTTGTAAAGGTGTGACCTACCTTACAGTTGTAGAGGTTGTGACCTACCTTACAGTTGTAGAGGTGTGTGACCTACCTTACAGTTGTAGAGGTATGTGACCTACCTTACAGTTGTAGAGGTGTGTGACCTACCTTACAGTTGTAGAGGTGTGTGACCTACCTTACAGTTGTAGAGGTGTGTGACCTACATTAGAGTTGTAGAGGTGTGGCCTACCTTACAGTTGTAGAGGTGTGTGACCTACTTTACAATTGTAGAGGTATGTGACCTACCTTACAGTTGTAGAGGTGTGACCTACCTTACAGTTGTAGGGGTGTGACCTACCTTACAGTTGTAGAGGTTGTGACCTACCTTACAGTTGTAGAGGTGTGTGACCTACCTTACAGTTGTAGAGGTATATGACCTACTTTACAATTGTAGAGGTATGTGACCTACCTTACAGTTGTAGAGGTGTGACCTACCTTACAGTTGTAGAGGTGTGACCTACCTCAGTTGTAGAGGTGTGTGACCTACCTTACAGTTGTAGAGGTGTGACCTACCTTACAGTTGTAGAGGTGTGACCTACCTTACAGTTGTAGAGGTGCGTGACCTACTTTACAATTGTACAGGTATCTGACCTACCTTACAGTTGTAGAGGTGTGACCTACCTTACAGTTGTAGAGGTGTGACCTACCTCAGTTGTAGAGGTATGTGACCTACCTTACAGTTGTAGAGGTGTGACCTACCTTACAGTTGTAGAGGTGTGACCTACTTTACAATTGTACAGGTATCTGACCTACCTTACAGTTGTAGAGGTGTGACCTACGTTACAGCTGTAGAGGTGTGACCTACCTTACAGTTGTAGAGATGTGTGACCTACCTTACAGTTGTAGAGGTGTGACCTACCTTACAGTTGTAGAGGTATGTGACCTACTTTACAATTGTAGAGGTATCTGACCTACCTTACAGTTGTAGAGGTGTGACCTACCTCAGTTGTAGAGGTGTGTGACCTACCTTACAGTTGTAGAGGTGTGGCCTACCTTAGAGTTGTAGAGGTGTGACCTACCTTACAGTTGTAGAGGTATGTGACCTACTTTACAATTGTAGAGGTATGTGACCTACCTTACAGTTGTAGAGGTGTGACCTACCTTACAGTTGTAGAGGTGTGACCTACCTTAGTTGTAGAGGTGTGACCTACCTTACATTTGTAGAGGTGTGACATACCTTACAGTTGTAGAGGTGTGACCTACCTTACAGTTGTAGAGATATGTGACCTACCTTACAGTTGTAGAGATCTGTGACCTACCTTACAGCTGTAGTGGTGTGACCTACCTTACAGTTGTAGAGGTGTGACCTACCTTACAGCTGTAGTGGTGTGACCTACCTTACAGTTGTAGAGGTGTGACCTACCTTACAGTTGTAGAGGTGACCTACCTTACAGCTGTAGAGGTGTGACCTACCTTACAGTTGTAGAGGTGTGACCTACCTTACAGCTGTAGAGGTGACCTACCTTACAGCTGTAGAGGTGTGACCTACCTTACAGTTGTAGAGGTGTCACCTACCTTACAGTTGTAGAGGTGTGTGACCTACCTTACAGTTGTAGAGGTGTGACCTACCTTACAGCTGTAGAGGTGTGTGACCTACCTTACAGTTGTAGAGGTGTGACCTACCTTACAGCTGTAGTGGTGTGACCTACCTTACAGTTGTAGAGGTGTGACCTACCTTACAGTTGTAGAGGTGTGACCTACCTTACAGTTGTAGAGGTGTGACCTACCTTACAGTTGTAGAGGTGTGTGACCTACCTTACAGTTGTAGAGATGTGACCTACCTTACAGCTGTAGAGGTGACCTACCTTACAGCTGTAGAGGTGTGACCTACCTTACAGTTGTAGAGGTGTGACATACCTTACAGTTGTAGAGGTGACCTACCTTACAGTTGTAGAGGTGTGACCTACCTTACAGTTGTAGAGGTGTGACCTACCTTACAGTTGTAGAGGTGTGACCTACCTTACAGTTGTAGAGGTGTGACCTACCTTACAGTTGTAGAGGTGTGTGACCTACCTTACAGTTGTAGAGGTGTGACCTACCTTACAGCTGTAGAGGTGTGTGACCTACCTTACAGTTGTAGAGGTATGTGACCTACTTTACAATTGTACAGGTATCTGACCTAGCTTACAGTTGTAGAGGTGTGACCTACCTCAGTTGTAGAGGTGTGTGACCTACCTTACATTTGTAGATGTGTGGCCTACCTTACAGTTGTAGAGGTGTGACCTACCTTACAGTTGTAGAGGTGTGACCTACCTTACAGTTGTAGAGGTATGTGACCTACTTTACAATTGTAGAGGTATGTGACCTACCTTACAGTTGTAGAGGTGTGACCTACCTTACAGTTGTAGAGGTATGTGACCTACCTTACAGTTGTAGAGGTGTGACCTACCTTACAGTTGTAGAGGTATGTGACCTACCTTACAGTTGTAGAGGTGTGAGCTACCTTAGTTGTAGAGGTGTGACCTATCTTACAGTTGTAGAGGTATGTGACCTACTTTACAATTGTAGAGGTATGTGACCTACCTTACAGTTGTAGAGGTGTGACCTACCTTACAGTTGTAGAGGTGTGACCTACCTTACAGTTGTAGAGGTATGTGACCTACTTTACAATTGTAGAGGTATGTGACCTACCTTACAGTTGTAGAGGTGTGACCTACCTTACAGTTGTAGAGGTATGTGACCTACTTTACAATTGTAGAGGTATGTGACCTACCTTACAGTTGTAGAGGTGTGACCTACCTTACAGTTGTAGAGGTATGTGACCTACCTTACAGTTGTAGAGGTGTGACCTACCTTAGTTGTAGAGGTGTGACCTACCTTACATTTGTAGAGGTGTGACCTACCTTACAGTTGTAGAGGTATGTGACCCACTTTACAATTGTAGAGGTATGTGACCTACCTTACAGTTGTAGAGGTATGTGACCTACTTTACAATTGTAGAGGTATGTGACCTACCTTACAGTTGTAGAGGTGTGACCTACCTTACAGTTGTAGAGGTGTGACCTACCTTACAGTTGTAGAGATATGTGACCTACCTTACAGTTGTAGAGATGTGACCTACCTTACAGCTGTAGTGGTGTGACCTACCTTACAGTTGTAGAGGTATGTGACCTACCTTACAGTTGTAGAGGTGTGACCTACCTTACAGTTGTAGAGGTGTGACCTACCTTACAGTTGTAGAGGTGTGACCTACCTTACAGTTGTAGAGGTGTGTGACCTACCTTACAGTTGTAGAGATGTGACCTACCTTACAGCTGTAGAGGTGACCTACCTTACAGCTGTAGAGGTGTGACCTACCTTACAGTTGTAGAGGTGTGACCTACCTTACAGCTGTAGAGGTGTGACCTACGTTACAGCTGTAGAGGTGTGACCTACGTTACAGTTGTAGAGGTGTGACCTACCTTACAGTTGTAGAGGTGTGACCTACCTTACAGTTGTAGAGATGTGACTTACCTTACAGCTGTAGAGGTGACCTACCTTACAGCTGTAGAGGTGTGACATACCTTACAGTTGTAGAGGTGTGACCTACCTTACAGTTGTAGAGGTGTGACCTACCTTACAGTTGTAGAGGTGTGACCTACCTTACAGTTGTAGAGGTGTGTGACCTACCTTACAGTTGTAGAGATGTGTGACCTACCTTACAGCTGTAGAGGTGTAACCTAACTTAGAGTTGTAGAGGTGTGACCTACCTTACAGTTGTAGGGGTGTGACCTACGTTACAGCTGTAGAGGTGTGACCTACCTTACAGCTGTAGAGGTGTGACCTACGTTACAGCTGTAGAGGTGTGACCTACGTTACAGCTGTAGAGGTGTGACCTACGTTACAGTTGTAGAGGTGTGTGACCTACCTTACAGTTGTAGAGGTGTGTGACCTACCTTACAATTGTAGTGTGTGACCTACCTTAGAGTTGTAGAGGTGTGACCTACCTTACAGTTGTAGGGGTGTGACCTACCTTACAGTTGTAGAGGTGTGACCTACCTTACAGTTGTAGGGGTGTGACCTACGTTACAGCTGTAGAGGTGTGACCTACGTTACAGCTGTAGAGGTGTGACCTACGTTACAGCTGTAGAGGTGTGACCTACCTTACAGTTGTAGAGGTGTGTGACCTACTTTACAGTTGTAGAGATGTGGCCTACCTTACAGTTGTAGAGGTGTGTGACCTACCTTACAGTTGTAGAGGTGTGACCTACCTTACAGTTGTAGAGGTGAGTCCTACCTTACAGTTGTAGAGGTGTGACCTACCTTACAGTTGTAGAGGTGTGACCTACCTTACAGTTGTAGAGGTGAGTCCTACCTTACAGTTGTAGAGGTGTGACCTACCTTACAGTTGTAGAGGTGAGTCCTACCTTAGTTGTAGAGGTGTGACCTACCTTACAGTTGTAGAGATGTGACCTAGTAGTTAGATATATCACCTTACAGTTGTAGAAGTGTGTGACCTGGTGGTCAGAACATTCAAATCACAATTACAAGGTTATGGGTTCAATTCCTGTATTGGGCAGCATATTCTTTTGACTTCAATTTAACATTGATTTTCATGAGAGGAGTAGGGCTCTTCAAAGTGCAAACCGAAAATGTTTGTCCTTGTGATTTGTTGATTGTCATGTCAAAACTAAGACTCACTGGAAATTAAAGTCATTTGAACTGAAATGGGACATCAGTGGGCATCGAAGGAATTCTTGAAACACATCCTTTCTACTTCCATATCCAGCACTATATATATAATTTAATTTTAGGTTTAATCAATACATATAAGATATATATAGATAATATTTCTCAGAAAAAGCTTAAACTCTTGTTTAGAGCATCCATAATATAAAATAATGTTAAACGATATATAGATATATATCAATTCAGAAACTAACCAGGCTTAAATACATACATATAGAAAGAAATATTTAACTTAAATCTGCTCCAAACAAGCAAGTCTATACAATCGATTTTTAAGTCTCTCATAGGGTTACCCCCTTGATAATGGGTTCTTAAACCCGAAAATATTTGAGATTGTTAAATTTGTTAAGGTAAGATTCTTTTATTATCGTGGTAATTTAACATTCTTCATACGCATTGTTAGGTTTTCAAAATTTAAATTTGTGTTTCTTATTCAACAATGCTTCAAGCAAGCTACAAAAGAAAGAAATATATTTTAAAGTGTTAAATAAAAAAACATTACTCACATAAGGATTAAGTTATATTTAAATGGCTGAACTTCCAAATATGACCATCCAATCGTAGAATATATTTCTATATATATATTACGTTATAATTTACATCACGTGGAAAATATTTATTTAAATATCTTCCCCAGAGGGTTGAGACTAGGCTTTTAATAGAGTGCGAGATATATATGTATTTTAGTAAAGACTTAAACATAATGACGAATGGAACCATGGTCTTAGTTGAGGTTTCACCTTAATCAATGGTTGGTGATCAACACTAATCATTGTAATCAATGGTAAATTATCAGTTTTCTTTGCTCTTCAGAAAGCGATCTGTCTATGATTGGATGGTCATATGTGGAAGTTCAGCCATTTAAATATTAACTTATGTGAGTAATGTTATTTAACTCCAGAAATAGCCATCGAAGCGGCTTGAGCTCTGCCGTCGGGGTCATACTTTTTCCTATATATATATATATATATGTATTAAAACCTGGTTAGTTTGTCAATTGATATATATCTATATATCGTTTAACATTATTTTATATTATATATATATATATACATGGGGAGGGGGTTTACAGCACTCTATATTTATACATATATATGTGGGGGGAGGAGTTACAGCATTATATATACATATATGGGGGGGAGGAGCAGTTACAGCATTATATAGATGGGGAAGGAGTCACAGCACTATCTTTATCCATATATATGTGGGGGAGGAGACAGCACTATACATATATATGTGTGGGGGTGGAGTCACAGCACTATACATATATATGTGTGGGGGAGGAGTCACAGCACTCTATACATATATAGGAGTGGGGGGGGAGTCACAGCACTCTATACATATATAGGAGTGGGGGAGGAGTCACAGCACTATACATATATAGGAGTGGGGGAGGAGTCACAGCGATCTATCTATACATATATAGGAGTGGGGGAGGAGTCACAGCACTATACATATATAGGAGTGGGGAGGAGTCACAGCATTCTATACATATATATGTGTGGGGGAGGAGTCACAGCACTCTATACATATATAGGAGTCACAGCACTATACATGTGTGGGGGAGGAGTCACAGCACTCTATACATATATAGGAGTGGGAGAGGAGTCACAGCACTCTATACATATATAGGAGTGGGGGGGAGTCACAGCACTCTATACATATATAGGAGTGGGGGAGGAGTCACAGCACTATACATATATAGGAGTGGGGAGGAGTCACAGCACTCTATACATATATAGGAGTGGGAGAGGAGTCACAGCACTCTATACATATATAGGAGTGGGAGAGGAGTCACAGCACTCTATACATATATAGGAGTGGGAGAGGAGTCACAGCATTCTATACATATATAGGAGTGGGAGAGGAGTCACAGCACTCTATACATATATAGGAGTGGGAGAGGAGTCACAGCACTCTATACATATATAGGAGTGGGAGAGGAGTCACAGCACTCTATACATATATAGGAGTGGGAGAGGAGTCACAGCACTCTATACATATATAGGAGTGGGAGAGGAGTCACAGCACTCTATACATATATAGGAGTGGGGGGGAGTCACAGCACTCTATACATATATAGGAGTGGGGGAGGAGTCACAGCACTATACATATATAGGAGTGGGGAGGAGTCACAGCATTCTATACATATATATGTGTGGGGGAGGAGTCATAGTACTCCATACATATATAGGAGTGGGGGAGGAGTCACGGCACTCTATACATATATAGGAGTGGGAGAGGTGTCACATCACTATACATATATAGGAGTGGGGAGGAGTCACAGCACTCTATACATATATAGGAGTGCTGGAGGAGTCACAGCACTCTATACATATATAGGAGTGCTGGAGGAGTCAGCACTATACATATATATGTGTGGGGGGGGAGTCACCACTCTATACATATATAGGAGTGGGGGAGGAGTCACAGCACTCTACTCTACATATATAGGAGTGGGGGAGGTGTCACAGCACTACATATATAGGAGTGGGAGAGGAGTCACATCACTATACATATATAGAAGTGGGGGAGGAGTCACAGCACTCTATACATATATAGGAGTGGGGGAGGAGTCACAGCACTCTATACATATATAGGAGTGGGGGAGGAGTCACAGCACTCTATACATATATAGGAGGGGGGAGGAGTCACAGCACTCTATACATATATAGGAGTGGGGGAGAAGTCACAGCACTCTATCTATACATATATAGGAGTGGGGGAGGAGTCACAGCACTCTATACATATATAGGAGTGGGGGAGGAGTCACAGCGCTCTATCTATACATATATAGGAGGGGGAGGAGTCACAGCGCTCTATACATATATATGAGTGGGGGGGGAGTCACAGCGCTCTATCTATACATATATAGGAGTGGGGGAGGTGTCACAGCGCTCTATCTATACATATATAGGAGTGGGGGAGGAGTCACAGCGCTCTATCTATACATATATAGGCGTGGGTGGAGTCACAGCGCTCTATCTATACATATATAGGAGTGGGGAGGAGTCACAGCGCTCTATCTATACATATATAGGAGTGGGGGAGGAGTCACAGCGCTCTATCTATACATATATAGGAGGGGGAGGAGTCAGCGCTCTATCTATACATATATAGGAGTGGGGGAGGAGTCACAGCGCTCTATCTATACATATATAGGAGGGGGAGGAGTCAGCGCTCTATCTATACATATATAGGAGTGGGGGAGGAGTCACAGCACTCTATTTATACATATATGAGTGGGGGAGGAGTCACAGCACTCTATCTATACATATATAGGAGTGGGGGAGGAGTCACAGCGCTCTATACATATATATGAGTGGGGGGGGAGTCACAGCGCTCTATCTATACATATATAGGAGTGGGGGAGGTGTCACAGCGCTCTATCTATACATATATAGGAGTGGGGGAGGAGTCACAGCGCTCTATCTATACATATATAGGAGTGGGGGGAGGAGTCACAGCACTCTATCTATACATATATAGGAGTGGGGGAGGAGTCACAGCGCTCTATCTATACATATATAGGAGTGGGGGGAGGAGCCACAGCACTATACATATATAGGAGTGGGGGAGAGTATTCATTACATTTATATTTCATTTTAATTTTGTTTCTATTTCTAGAATCCTGGTTATCAAACGCTCACCAGTTGTAAACATTTGCAATCAAAGCATCATTGTCCCTTTAATACAACAACCTGGAAATATAACTGGTACATTTACTATTATGTTCAGGTAAGTTATGATAATTCATGTTTAGAAAAAATATATCTTTTTATTCTATTTAACCCCTTTGACACCAAACTGCCCCTCTATGATAAAAACTGTTTTAAAATATTTATATTTACCTAAATACCTTCTATTATAATGTAAGAACCTTTACGTTATTTTATTAAATTCCTCAAAGTTATTGATTATTTTCAAAATCATTTTCAAATCACAGATAATGTCTTCATTATAAATAAAAGAATAAGAATCAAGTTTGTATTCTTGTCCAGCTACCTGTGGTAATTATGGTTAATGTCCTGATTGAAATTCTTCTCGATGATGATGATGTGTAAACTTAAAATAGTATACAGTAGTTGATGGAACAACATAAAGTACCAGTAATGTACTGGGTAATTGCTGGCCTTGTGCCAAAAGTAGAAACAATTATTTATTCAAAGTAATCCAACTTATTTTACTAACTGGATAAAAATGATAAACCGTACGCAGTCCCGCACTCCTTACTTTATGATAGTTTAGATTTCTTTCCAGCCAGTTATTGTAGGTGAGTGGGTGGCTGGGGTGTTAGTGGAGGTGGTGGTGGTGATTGTGGTGTTAGTGGTGGTGGTGGTGGTGCAGGTGACAGTGGTGTTAGTGGTAGTAGTGGTGGTGATGGTGACAGTAATAGGTGTTTGAAGTGGTGGTGGTGACTGATAGGTGTTTGTGGTGGGGTGTACAGGTGGTGAGAGAGCCGGTGTTTATTAATTAACAAAAGAAACATCAATAATTATTTGGTTGCCATGGTTATTGTTTTTTCAAATGATATGACTTCATTCCAGTAGAGTTTCTATTTTGTATATTTTCAGTGAGGTAACCGCTTCTTCGGTTTTTGTGATTTGTGGCCAAACACATTATGGTAAGTTAATTCAGAAATTATTCACATTTTAAAAAACCCACAAAAACCTAATGTTAGAAATGTTTTTAAAAATCTAAGAAATTCCACTTCAACTTTCAAAAGTGGAAAGAATAATTATTCAGTGGTGGCAAGATTGGAATATAAGATTAACTACTCTCGTTTCAAATTCTGGAATCATTAAAGCAATTATTGATTAAAAATGATAAAAAATTCAAATATATACTACAGGCATTTGATCAACTGCTCTCAAATGTATAGTTGATCAGAGCTGTTTTAACCTATTGAAAAACAGTTGCATTAATCATACTCTTTATAATTTATATTTCACATTAACCTATTAACATGCTTGTTCCTGAAGAGGTTTACTCAAAAGCAGTGGTTTATGTAAAGGTGTAGGATTATTGGCTATACTGTCATAAACTGTTGACACCAAAATTATTTTCACAGTGTAATACTACTACAAGTTATTTTGTGGATGGAATGATAAAAGTACTTGTCTTCTGATGAATGGCTACTTAGTTATGAAATGTGTAATGGAAATCTTATGTTTTTCTGTGTAGAAAGGCAATAAAAGTGTGTTTACACTTGTTCCTTTTGACAGCAAGGCTTATAGTTTAAAAAACTAGTTATATCTACATTAAACTTATCTTTAAATATACCGTATTTCCCGGCGTCGAAGATGCTACTTTTCTCCTAAAATAAGTCTCAAAAATCTACCATGCGTCCTGGAGGCTGAAGGTTGTTTATTATTTTTTTTTCAAATTTTTGGTTGCCAAAATTAGGGTGGGTCCTCGAGGACGGAGCATCTTTGGTGCCAGGAAATACGGTAGGCAGAATTACTATTATATAAATCAATACTCTCAATGTTGGTGCTATTGAGAATTATGGATTGCGACATGCAGAGAGGTAATGTATTCCCAAACTCTTCAAACAATGGCAGTATGTAAAACCAGCTACGATGGTAATTATTTTTTCATTCTTTCCACCAGGTAAAAAAGCAATTTTGAAGATTTAAAAAATGTTGCAATTTGCTTGAAGTGTTGTAGAATAAGAAATACAAATTTAACAAGGAAATAAGTTTAAATATTTGGAAGCCTGACAATGCGTGTGAGATTATAAGTGCCAAGGTAATAGGAATTAGAGAAAATAGGACAAAAGGACTGAGAAAAGAGTGTGAGAACAGTAAAATATTACCATAGCAATTTTATTGATCCCAAATACTTTTGAATTTAACATCCATTATGAAGGGGAGCCATGGGGAAGGTCTCAAAGAGCAATCTGAGTTATTGATGGCTGCTGGATTTAATTTGAATGGAGGAAAAAAAAATGTTAAAGTTTAATGTTTTGCGCACATGTGAAGGGAAAAACGTGTGTGTGTAAGTGTGTTTGTGTAGCAAGGACTGCAGATTTAATTTGAATGAATGAAGAAAACAAATAATGTTAAAGTTTAATGTGAGTCTATGATATATGTATGTTTAACTGCTAATTTTTAATTTTAAATTCAACCCATTTGGTGCCCAACTACCCCTAATTTTATAATATAAAGTTGTTTGTTTTTAAGTGTTTATATTTATCTAAAGATTTATTTATGATTTTATGTTAAGTTATAAACAGCAGATAAATAACAAGAAACTTGTTCAGCTGACTATATTAAAAGCTTGTGTCTAAATTTGTTGGAAATATATTGTCTGTGGCGACATGAATTTATATTTTCCATTTACTATCTTTTGCTTCATCATCTTTGAACCAAATAGTGGTATGATTTAGTTAAGATTTCAGGCTTTATGTAAAAATTGTCATTTCAGATTCAGATACCATGCAGATACTATTTGGAAATCAAACTGCACCAAATAATTCTAAATCATTTGAAGTAAGTACTACCAGGAATAAATATTAAATATTTATTTTATAAATACGTAGTGGGTGTATTTTAAGTTTTGATAGTTGAAAGTAACTGGAGAGTGGACATAATATAGCGACTGTTGATAGTTGAAAGTCATTGGAGAGTGGACATAATGTGGCAACTGTTGATAGTTGAAAGTAACTGGAGAGTGGACATAATATGGCAACTGTTGATAGTTGAAAGTAACTGGAGAGTGGACATAATGTGGCAACTGTTGATAGTTGAAAGTCATTGGAGAGTGGACATAATATAGCGACTGTTGATAGTTGAAAGTAACTGGAGAGTGGACATAATATAGCGACTGTTGATAGTTGAAAGTCATTGGAGAGTGGACATAATATAGCGACTGTTGATAGTTGAAAGTCATTGGAGAGTGGACATAATATAGCGACTGTTGATAGTTGAAAGTCATTGGAGAGTGGACATAATATAGCGACTGTTGATAGTTGAAAGTAACTGGAGAGTGGACATAATATAGCGACTGTTGATAGTTGAAAGTCATTGGAGAGTGGACATAATATAGCGACTGTTGATAGTTGAAAGTCATTGGAGAGTGGACATAATATAGCGACTGTTGATAGTTGAAAGTCATTGGAGAGTGGACATAATATAGCGACTGTTGATAGTTGAAAGTCATTGGAGAGTGGACATAATATAGCGACTGTTGATAGTTGAAAGTCATTGGAGAGTGGACATAATATAGCGACTGTTGATAGTTGAAAGTCATTGGAGAATGGACATAATATAGCGACTGTTGATAGTTGAAAGTCATTGGAGAGTGGACATAATATAGCGACTGTTGATAGTTGAAAGTCATTGGAGAGTGGACATAATATAGCGACTGTTGATAGTTGAAAGTCATTGGAGAGTGGACATAATATAGCAACTGTTGATAGTTGAAAGTAACTGGAGAGTGGACATAATATAGCGACTGTTGATAGTTGAAAGTCATTGGAGAGTGGACATAATATAGCGACTGTTAATAGTTGAAAGTAACTGGAGAGTGGACATAATATCGCAACTGTTGATAGTTGAAAGTCATTGGAGAGTGGACATAATATAGCGACTGTTGATAGTTGAAAGTCATTGGAGAGTGGACATAATATAGCAACTGTTGATAGTTGAAAGTAACTGGAGAGTGGACATAATATAGCGACTGTTGATAGTTGAAAGTCATTGGAGAGTGGACATAATATAGCAACTGTTGATAGTTGAAAGTAACTGGAGAGTGGACATAATATAGCGACTGTTGATAGTTGAAAGTCATTGGAGAGTGGACATAATATAGCGACTGTTGATAGTTGAAAGTAACTGGAGAGTGGACATAATATAGCGACTGTTGATAGTTGAAAGTCATTGGAGAGTGGACATAATATAGCGACTGTTGATAGTTGAAAGTCATTGGAGAGTGGACATAATATAGCGACTGTTGATAGTTGAAAGTCATTGGAGAGTGGACATAATATAGCGACTGTTGATAGTTGAAAGTCATTGGAGAGTGGACATAATATAGCGACTGTTGATAGTTGAAAGTCATTGGAGAGTGGACATAATATAGCGACTGTTGATAGTTGAAAGTCATTGGAGAGTGGACATAATATAGCGACTTTTGATAGTTGAAAGTCATTGGAGAGTGGACATAATATAGCGAGTGTTGATAGTTGAAAGTCATTGGAGAGTGGACATAATATAGCGACTGTTGATAGTTGAAAGTCATTGGAGAGTGGACATAATATAGCGACTGTTGATAGTTGAAAGTCATTGGAGAGTGGACATAATATAGCGACTGTTGATAGTTGAAAGTCATTGGAGAGTGGACATAATATAGTGACTGTTGATAGTTGAAACTAACTGGAGAGTGGACATAATATATCGACTGTTGATAGTTGAAAGTAACTGGAGAGTGGACATAATGTGGCAACTGTTGACAGTTGAAAGTAACTGGAGAGTGGACATAATATAGCGACTGTTGATAGTTGAAAGTCATTGGAAAGTGGACATAATGGGGCAACTGTTGATAGTTGAAAGTAACTGGAGAGTGGACATAATGTGGCAACTGTTGATAGTTGAAAGTAACTGGAGAGTGGACATAATATAGTGACTGTTGATAGTTGAAACTAACTGGAGAGTGGACATAATATAGCGAGTGTTGATAGTTGAAAGTAACTGGAGAGTGGACATAATGTGGCAACTGTTGATAGTTGAAAGTAACTGGAGAGTGGACATAATGTGGCAACTGTTGATAGTTGAAAGTAACTGGAGAGTGGACATAATGTGGCAACTGTTGATAGTTGAAAGTAACTGGAGAGTGGACATAATGTGGCAACTGTTGATAGTTGAAAGTAACTGGAGAGTGGACATAATATAGCGACTGTTGATAGTTGAAAGTAACTGGAGAGTGGACATAATGTGGCAACTGTTGATAGTTGAAAGTAACTGGAGAGTGGACATAATGTGGCAACTGTTGATAGTTGAAAGTAACTGGAGAGTGGACATAATGTGGCAACTGTTGATAGTTGAAAGTCATTGGAGAGTGGACATAATATAGCGACTGTTGATAGTTGAAAGTAACTGGAGAGTGGACATAATATAGCGACTGTTGATAGTTGAAAGTCATTGGAGAGTGGACATAATATAGCGACTGTTGATAGTTGAAAGTCATTGGAGAGTGGACATAATATAGCGACTGTTGATAGTTGAAAGTCATTGGAGAGTGGACATAATATAGCGACTGTTGATAGTTGAAAGTCATTGGAGAGTGGACATAATATAGCGACTGTTGATAGTTGAAAGTCATTGGAGAGTGGACATAATATAGCGACTGTTGATAGTTGAAAGTCATTGGAGAGTGGACATAATATAGCGACTGTTGATAGTTGAAAGTCATTGGAGAATGGACATAATATAGCGACTGTTGATAGTTGAAAGTCATTGGAGAGTGGACATAATATAGCAACTGTTGATAGTTGAAAGTCATTGGAGAGTGGACATAATATAGCGACTGTTGATAGTTGAAAGTCATTGGAGAGTGGACATAATATAGCAACTGTTGATAGTTGAAAGTAACTGGAGAGTGGACATAATATAGCGACTGTTGATAGTTGAAAGTCATTGGAGAGTGGACATAATATAGCGACTGTTGATAGTTGAAAGTAACTGGAGAGTGGACATAATATAGCGACTGTTGATAGTTGAAAGTCATTGGAGAGTGGACATAATATAGCGACTGTTGATAGTTGAAAGTCATTGGACAGTGGACAAAATATAGCGACTGTTGATAGTTGAAAGTCATTGGAGAGTGGACATAATATAGCGACTGTTGATAGTTGAAAGTCATTGGAGACTGGACATAATATAGCGACTGTTGATAGTTGAAAGTCATTGGAGAGTGGACATAATATAGCGACTGTTGATAGTTGAAAGTCATTGGAGAGTGGACATAATATAGCGACTGTTGATAGTTGAAAGTCATTGGAGAGTGGACATAATATAGCGACTGTTGATAGTTGAAAGTCATTGGAGAGTGGACATAATATAGTGACTGTTGATAGTTGAAACTAACTGGAGAGTGGACATAATATAGCGACTGTTGATAGTTGAAAGTAACTGGAGAGTGGACATAATGTGGCAACTGTTGATAGTTGAAAGTAACTGGAGAGTGGACATAATATAGCGACTGTTGATAGTTGAAAGTCATTGGAAAGTGGACATAATGGGGCAACTGTTGATAGTTGAAAGTAACTGGATAGTGGACATAATGTGGCAACTGTTGATAGTTGAAACTAACTGGAGAGTGGACATAATATAGCGACTGTTGATAGTTGAAAGTAACTGGAGAGTGGACATAATGTGGCAACTGTTGATAGTTGAAAGTAACTGGAGAGTGGACATAATGTGGCAACTGTTGATAGTTGAAAGTAACTGGAGAGCGGACATAATATAGCGACTGTTGATAGTTGAAAGTAACTGGAGAGTGGACATAATGTGGCAACTGTTGATAGTTGAAAGTAACTGGAGAGTGGACATAATATAGCGACTGTTGATAGTTGAAAGTAACTGGAGAGTGGACATAATGTGGCAACTGTTGATAGTTGAAAGTAACTGGAGAGTGGACATAATGTGGCAACTGTTGATAGTTGAAAGTAACTGGAGAGTGGACATAATGTGGCAACTGTTGATAGTTGAAAGTAACTGGAGAGTGGACATAATGTGGCAACTGTTGATAGTTGAAAGTAACTGGAGAGTGGACATAATATAGCGACTGTTGATAGTTGAAAGTAACTGGAGAGTGGACATAATGTGGCAACTGTTGATAGTTGAAAGTAACTGGAGAGTGGACATAATGTGGCAACTGTTGATAGTTGAAAGTAACTGGAGAGTGGACATAATGTGGCAACTGTTGATAGTTGAAAGTAACTGGAGAGTGGACATAATGTGGCAACTGTTGATAGTTGAAAGTAACTGGAGAGTGGACATAATGTGGCAACTGTTGATAGTTGAAAGTCATTGGAGAGTGGACATAATATAGCGACCGTTGATAGTTGAAAGTAACTGGAGAGTGGACATAATATAGCGACTGTTGATAGTTGAAAGTCATTGGAGAGTGGACATAATGTGGCAACTGTTGATAGTTGAAAGTAACTGGAGAGTGGACATAATATAGCGACTGTTGATAGTTGAATGTCATTGGAGAGTGGATATAATATGGCAACTGTTGATAGTTGAAAGTCATTGGAGAGTGGACATAATGTGGCAACTGTTGATAATTGAAAGTAACTGGAGAGTGGACATAATATGGCAACTGTTTATAGTTGAAAGTAACTGGAGAGTGGACATAATATGGCAACTGTTGATAGTTGAAAGTAACTGGAGAGTGGACATAATATAGCGACTGTTGATAGTTGAAAGTCATTGGAGAGTGGACATAATATGGCAACTGTTGATAGTTGAAAGTCATTGGAGAGTGGACATAATATGGCGACTGTTGATAGTTGAAAGTAACTGGAGAGTGGACATAATATGGCGACTGTTGATAGTTGAAAGTAACTGGAGAGTGGACATAATGTGGCAACTGTTGATAGTTGAAAGTAACTGGAGAGTGGACATAATGTGGCAACTGTTGATAGTTGAAAGTAACTGGAGAGTGGACATAATATAGCGACTGTTGATAGTTGAAAGTAACTGGAGAGTGGACATAATGTGGCAACTGTTGATAGTTGAAAGTAACTGGAGAGTGGACATAATGTGGCAACTGTTGATAGTTGAAAGTAACTGGAGAGTGGACATAATGTGGCAACTGTTGATAGTTGAAAGTAACTGGAGAGTGGACATAATGTGGCAACTGTTGATAGTTGAAAGTAACTGGAGAGTGGACATAATGTGGCAACTGTTGATAGTTGAAAGTAACTGGAGAGTGGACATAATATAGCGACTGTTGATAGTTGAAAGTCATTGGAAAGTGGACATAATGTGGCAACTGTTGATAGTTGAAAGTAACTGGAGAGTGGACATAATATAGCGACTGTTGATAGTTGAATGTCATTGGAGAGTGGACATAATATGGCAACTGTTGATAGTTGAAAGTCATTGGAGAGTGGACATAATGTGGGAAGTGTTGATAGTTGAAAGTAACTGGAGAGTGGACATAATATTGCAACTGTTGATAGTTGAAAGTAACTGGAGAGTGGACATAATATGGCAACTGTTGATAGTTGAAAGTAACTGGAGAGTGGACATAATATAGCGACTGTCGATAGTTGAAAGTCATTGGAGAGTGGACATAATATGGCAACTGTTGATAGTTGAAAGTCATTGGAGAGTGGACATAATATGGCGACTGTTGATAGTTGAAAGTCATTGGAGAGTGGACATAATATAGCGACTGTTGATAGTTGAAAGTCATTGGAGAGTGGACATAATATAGCGACTGTTGATAGTTGAAAGTCATTGGAGAGTGGACATAATATAGCGACTGTTGATAGTTGAAAGTCATTGGAGAATGGACATAATATAGCGACTGTTGATAGTTGAAAGTCATTGGAGAGTGGACATAATATAGCGACTGTTGATAGTTGAAAGTAACTGGAGAGTGGACATAATATCGCAACTGTTGATAGTTGAAAGTCATTGGAGAGTGGACATAATATAGCGACTGTTGATAGTTGAAAGTCATTGGAGAGTGGACATAATGTGGCAACTGTTGATAGTTGAAAGTAACTGGAGAGTGGACATAATATGGCAACTGTTGATAGTTGAAAGTAACTGGAGAGTGGACATAATATGGCAACTGTTGATAGTTGAAAGTAACTGGAGAGTGGACATAATATAGCGAATGTTGATAGTTGAAAGTCATTGGAGAGTGGACATAATATGGCAACTGTTGATAGTTGAAAGTCATTGGAGAGTGGACATAATATGGCGACTGTTGATAGTTGAAAGTAACTGGAGAGTGGACATAATATGGCGACTGTTGATAGTTGAAAGTAACTGGAGAGTGGACATAATGTGGCAACTGTTGATAGTTGAAAGTAACTGGAGAGTGGACATAATGTGTCAACTGTTGATAGTTGAAAGTAACTGGAGAGTGGACATAATATAGCGACTGTTGATAGTTGAAAGTAACTGGAGAGTGGACATAATGTGGCAACTGTTGATAGTTGAAAGTAACTGGAGAGTGGACATAATGTGGCAACTGTTGATAGTTGAAAGTAACTGGAGAGTGGACATAATGTGGCAACTGTTGATAGTTGAAAGTAACTGGAGAGTGGACATAATATAGCGACTGTTGATAGTTGAATGTCATTGGAGAGTGGACATAATATGGCAACTGTTGATAGTTGAAAGTCATTGGAGAGTGGACATAATGTGGGAAGTGTTGATAGTTGAAAGTAACTGGAGAGTGGACATAATATGGCAACTGTTGATAGTTGAAAGTAACTGGAGAGTGGACATAATATGGCAACTCTTGATAGTTGAAAGTAACTGGAGAGTGGACATAATATAGCGACTGTTGATAGTTGAAAGTCATTGGAGAGTGGACATAATATGGCAACTGTTGATAGTTGAAAGTCATTGGAGAGTGGACATAATATGGCGACTGGTGATAGTTGAAAGTCATTGGAGAGTGGACATAATATAGCGACTGTTGATAGTTGAAAGTCATTGGAGAGTGGACATAATATAGCGACTGTTGATAGTTGAAAGTCATTGGAGAGTGGACATAATATAGCGACTGTTGATAGTTGAAAGTCATTGGAGAGTGGACATAATATAGCGACTGTTGATAGTTGAAAGTCATTGGAGAGTGGACATAATATAGCGACTGTTGATAGTTGAAAGTCATTGGAGAGTGGACATAATATAGCGACTGTTGATAGTTGAAAGTCATTGGAGAGTGGACATAATATAGCGACTGTTGATAGTTGAAAGTCATTGGAGAGTGGACATAATATAGCGACTGTTGATAGTTGAAAGTCATTGGAGAGTGGACATAATATAGCGACTGTTGATAGTTGAAAGTCATTGGAGAGTGGACATAATATAGCGACTGTTGATAGTTGAAAGTCATTGGAGAGTGGACATAATATAGCGACTGTTGATAGTTGAAAGTCATTGGAGAGTGGACATAATATAGCAACTGTTGATAGTTGAAAGTAACTGGAGAGTGGACATAATATAGCGACTGTTGATAGTTGAAAGTCATTGGAGAGTGGACATAATATAGCAACTGTTGATAGTTGAAAGTAACTGGAGAGTGGACATAATATAGCGACTGTTGATAGTTGAAAGTCATTGGAGAGTGGACATAATATAGCGACTGTTGATAGTTGAAAGTAACTGGAGAGTGGACATAATATAGCGACTGTTGATAGTTGAAAGTCATTGGAGAGTGGACATAATATAGCGACTGTTGATAGTTGAAAGTCATTGGAGAGTGGACATAATATAGCGACTGTTGATAGTTGAAAGTCATTGGAGAGTGGACATAATATAGCTTTGTTGATAGTTGAAAGTCATTGGAGAGTGGACATAATATAGCGACTGTTGATAGTTGAAAGTCATTGGAGAGTGGACATAATATAGCGACTGTTGATAGTTGAAAGTCATTGGAGAGAGGACCTAATATAGCGACTGTTGATAGTTGAAAGTCATTGGAGAGTGGACATAATATAGCGACTGTTGATAGTTGAAAGTCATTGGAGAGTGGACATAATATAGTGACTGTTGATAGTTGAAAGTAACTGGAGAGTGGACATAATATAGCGACTGTTGATAGTTGAAAGTAACTGGAGAGTGGACATAATGTGGCATCTGTTGATAGTTGAAAGTAACTGGAGAGTGGACATAATATAGCGACTGTTGATAGTTGAAAGTCATTGGAAAGTGGACATAATGGGGCAACTGTTGATAGTTGAAAGTAACTGGAGAGTGGACATAATGTGGCAACTGTTGATAGTTGAAAGTAACTGGAGAGTGGACATAATATAGTGACTGTTGATAGTTGAAACTAACTGGAGAGTGGACATAATATAGCGACTGTTGATAGTTGAAAGTAACTGGAGAGTGGACATAATGTGGCAACTGTTGATAGTTGAAAGTAACTGGAGAGTCGACATAATGTGGCAACTGTTGATAGTTGAAAGTAACTGGAGAGTGGACATAATGTGGCAACTGTTGATAGTTGAAAGTAACTGGAGAGTGGACATAATATAGCGACTGTTGATAGTTGAAAGTAACTGGAGAGTGGACATAATGTGGCAACTGTTGATAGTTGAAAGTAACTGGAGAGTGGACATAATGTGGCAACTGTTGATAGTTGAAAGTAACTGGAGAGTGGACATAATGTGGCAACTGTTGATAGTTGAAAGTAACTGGAGAGTGGACATAATGTGGCAACTGTTGATAGTTGAAAGTAACTGGAGAGTGGACATAATATAGCGACTGTTGATAGTTGAAAGTAACTGGAGAGTGGACATAATGTGGCAACTGTTGATAGTTGAAAGTAACTGGAGAGTCGACATAATGTGGCAACTGTTGATAGTTGAAAGTAACTGGAGAGTGGACATAATGTGGCAACTGTTGATAGTTGAAAGTAACTGGAGAGTGGACATAATGTGGCAACTGTTGATAGTTGAAAGTAACTGGAGAGTGGACATAATGTGGCAACTGTTGATAGTTGAAAGTAACTGGAGAGTGGACATAATATAGCGACTGTTGATAGTTGAAAGTAACTGGAGAGTGGACATAATGTGGCAACTGTTGATAGTTGAAAGTAACTGGAGAGTGGACATAATGTGGCAACTGTTGATAGTTGAAAGTAACTGGAGAGTGGACATAATGTGGCAACTGTTGATAGTTGAAAGTAACTGGAGAGTTGACATAATGTGGCAACTGTTGATAGTTGAAAGTAACTGGAGAGTGGACATAATATAGCGACTGTTGATAGTTGAAAGTCATTGGAGAGTGGACATAATATGGCAACTGTTGATAGTTGAAAGTCATTGGAGAGTGGACATAATATGGCGACTGTTGATAGTTGAAAGTAACTGGAGAGTGGACATAATATGGCGACTGTTGATAGTTGAAAGTAACTGGAGAGTGGACATAATGTGGCAACTGTTGATAGTTGAAAGTAACTGGAGAGTGGACATAATGTGTCAACTGTTGATAGTTGAAAGTAACTGGAGAGTGGACATAATATAGCGACTGTTGATAGTTGAAAGTAACTGGAGAGTGGACATAATGTGGCAACTGTTGATAGTTGAAAGTAACTGGAGAGTGGACATAATGTGGCAACTGTTGATAGTTGAAAGTAACTGGAGAGTGGACATAATGTGGCAACTGTTGATAGTTGAAAGTAACTGGAGAGTGGACATAATATAGCGACTGTTGATAGTTGAATGTCATTGGAGAGTGGACATAATATGGCAACTGTTGATAGTTGAAAGTCATTGGAGAGTGGACATAATGTGGGAAGTGTTGATAGTTGAAAGTAACTGGAGAGTGGACATAATATGGCAACTGTTGATAGTTGAAAGTAACTGGAGAGTGGACATAATATGGCAACTGTTGATAGTTTAAAGTAACTGGAGAGTGGACATAATATAGCGACTGTTGATAGTTGAAAGTCATTGGAGAGTGGACATAATATGGCAACTGTTGATAGTTGAAAGTCATTGGAGAGTGGACATAATATGGCGACTGTTGATAGTTGAAAGTCATTGGAGAGTGGACATAATATAGCAACTGTTGATAGTTGAAAGTCATTGGAGAGTGGACATAATATAGCGACTGTTGATAGTTGAAAGTCATTGGAGAGTGGACATAATATAGCGACTATTGATAGTTGAAAGTCATTGGAGAATGGACATAATATAGCGACTGTTGATAGTTGAAAGTCATTGGAGAGTGGACATAATATAGCGACTGTTGATAGTTGAAAGTCATTGGAGAGTGGACATAATATAGCGATTGTTGATAGTTGAAAGTCATTGGAGAGTGGACATAATATAGCGACTGTTGATAGTTGAAAGTCATTGGAGAGTGGACATAATATAGCGACTATTGATAGTTGAAAGTCATTGGAGAGTGGACATAATATAGCGACTGTTGATAGTTGAAAGTCATTGGAGAGTGGACATAATATAGCGACTGTTGATAGTTGAAAGTCATTGGAGAGTGGACATAATATAGCGACTGCTGATAGTTGAAAGTCATTGGAGAGTGGACATAATATAGCAACTGTTGATAGTTGAAAGTAACTGGAGAGTAGACATAATATAGCGACTGTTGATAGTTGAAAGTCATTGGAGAGTGGACATAATATAGCGACTGTTGATAGTTGAAAGTAACTGGAGAGTGGACATAATATCGCAACTGTTGATAGTTGAAAGTCATTGGAGAGTGGACATAATATAGCGACTGTTGATAGTTGAAAGTCATTGGAGAGTGGACATAATATAGCAACTGTTGATAGTTGAAAGTAACTGGAGAGTGGACATAATATAGCGACTGTTGATAGTTGAAAGTCATTGGAGAGTGGACATAATATAGCAACTGTTGATAGTTGAAAGTAACTGGAGAGTGGACATAATGTGGCAACTGTTGATAGTTGAAAGTAACTGGAGAGTGGACATAATGTGGCAACTGTTGATAGTTGAAAGTAACTGGAGAGTGGACATAATATAGCGACTGTTGATAGTTGAATGTCATTGGAGAGTGGACATAATATGGCAAGTGTTGATAGTTGAAAGTCATTGGAGAGTGGACATAATGTGGGAAGTGTTGATAGTTGAAAGTAACTGGAGAGTGGACATAATATGGCAACTGTTGATAGTTGAAAGTAACTGGAGAGTGGACATAATATGGCAACTGTTGATAGTTGAAAGTAACTGGAGAGTGGACATAATATAGCGACTGTTGATAGTTGAAAGTCATTGGAGAGTGGACATAATATGGCAACTGTTGATAGTTGAAAGTCATTGGAGAGTGGACATAATATGGCGACTGTTGATAGTTGAAAGTCATTGGAGAGTGGACATAATATAGCAACTGTTGATAGTTGAAAGTCATTGGAGAGTGGACATAATATAGCGACTGTTGATAGTTGAAAGTCATTGGAGAGTGGACATAATATAGCGACTATTGATAGTTGAAAGTCATTGGAGAATGGACATAATATAGCGACTGTTGATAGTTGAGAGTCATTGGAGAGTGGACATAATATAGCGACTGTTGATAGTTGAAAGTCATTGGAGAGTGGACATAATATAGCGACTGTTGATAGTTGAAAGTCATTGGAGAGTGGACATAATATAGCGACTGTTGATAGTTGAAAGTCATTGGAGAGTGGACATAATATAGCGACTATTGATAGTTGAAAGTCATTGGAGAGTGGACATAATATAGCGACTGTTGATAGTTGAAAGTCATTGGAGAGTGGACATAATATAGCGACTGTTGATAGTTGAAAGTCATTGGAGAGTGGACATAATATAGCGACTGTTGATAGTTGAAAGTCATTGGAGAGTGGACATAATATAGCAACTGTTGATAGTTGAAAGTAACTGGAGAGTAGACATAATATAGCGACTGTTGATAGTTGAAAGTCATTGGAGAGTGGACATAATATAGCGACTGTTGATAGTTGAAATTAACTGGAGAGTGGACATAATATCGCAACTGTTGATAGTTGAAAGTCATTGGAGAGTGGACATAATATAGCGACTGTTGATAGTTGAAAGTCATTGGAGAGTGGACATAATATAGCAACTGTTGATAGTTGAAAGTAACTGGAGAGTGGACATAATATAGCGACTGTTGATAGTTGAAAGTCATTGGAGAGTGGACATAAGATAGCAACTGTTGATAGTTGAAAGTAACTGGAGAGTGGACATAATATAGCGACTGTTGATAGTTGAAAGTCATTGGAGAGTGGACATAATATAGCGACTGTTGATAGTTGAAAGTAACTGGAGAGTGGACATAATATAGCGACTGTTGATAGTTGAAAGTCATTGGAGAGTGGACATAATATAGCGACTGTTAATAGTTGAAAGTCATTGGAGAGTGGACATAATATAGCGACTGTTGATAGTTGAAAGTCATTGGAGAGTGGACATAATATAGCGACTGTTGATAGTTGAAAGTCATTGGAGAGTGGACATAATATAGCGACTGTTGATAGTTGAAAGTCATTGGAGAGTGGACATAATATAGCGACTGTTGATAGTTGAAAGTCATTGGAGAGTGGACATAATATAGCGACTGTTGATAGTTGAAAGTCATTGGAGAGTGGACATAATATAGGGACTGTTGATAGTTGAAAGTCATTGGAGAGTGGACATAATATAGCGACTGTTGATAGTTGAAAGTCATTGGAGAGTGGACCTAATATAGCGACTGTTGATAGTTGAAAGTCATTGGAGAGTGGACATAATATAGCGACTGTTGATAGTTGAAAGTCATTGGAGAGTGGACATAATATAGTGACTGTTGATAGTTGAAACTAACTGGAGAGTGGACATAATATAGCGACTGTTGATAGTTGAAAGTAACTGGAGAGTGGACATAATGTGGCAACTGTTGATAGTTGAAAGTAACTGGAGAGTGGACATAATATAGCGACTGTTGATAGTTGAAAGTCATTGGAAAGTGGACATAATGGGGCAACTGTTGATAGTTGAAAGTAACTGGAGAGTGGACATAATGTGGCAACTGTTGATAGTTGAAAGTAACTGGAGAGTGGACATAATATAGTGACTGTTGATAGTTGAAACTAACTGGAGAGTGGACATAATATAGCGACTGTTGATAGTTGAAAGTAACTGGAGAGTGGACATAATGTGGCAACTGTTGATAGTTGAAAGTAACTGGAGAGTCGACATAATGTGGCAACTGTTGATAGTTGAAAGTAACTGGAGAGTGGACATAATGTGGCAACTGTTGATAGTTGAAAGTAACTGGAGAGTGGACATAATATAGCGACTGTTGATAGTTGAAAGTAACTGGAGAGTGGACATAATGTGGCAACTGTTGATAGTTGAAAGTAACTGGAGAGTGGACATAATGTGGCAACTGTTGATAGTTGAAAGTAACTGGAGAGTGGACATAATGTGGCAACTGTTGATAGTTGAAAGTAACTGGAGAGTGGACATAATGTGGCAACTGTTGATAGTTGAAAGTAACTGGAGAGTGGACATAATATAGCGACTGTTGATAGTTGAAAGTAACTGGAGAGTGGACATAATGTGGCAACTGTTGATAGTTGAAAGTCATTGGAGAGTGGACATAATATAGCGACTGTTGATAGTTGAAAGTCATTGGAGAGTGGACATAATATAGCGACTGTTGATAGTTGAAAGTCATTGGAGAGTGGACATAATATAGCGACTGTTGATAGTTGAAAGTCATTGGAGAGTGGACATAATATAGCAACTGTTGATAGTTGAAAGTAACTGGAGAGTAGACATAATATAGCGACTGTTGATAGTTGAAAGTCATTGGAGAGTGGACATAATATAGCGACTGTTGATAGTTGAAATTAACTGGAGAGTGGACATAATATCGCAACTGTTGATAGTTGAAAGTCATTGGAGAGTGGACATAATATAGCGACTGTTGATAGTTGAAAGTCATTGGAGAGTGGACATAATATAGCAACTGTTGATAGTTGAAAGTAACTGGAGAGTGGACATAATATAGCGACTGTTGATAGTTGAAAGTCATTGGAGAGTGGACATAAGATAGCAACTGTTGATAGTTGAAAGTAACTGGAGAGTGGACATAATATAGCGACTGTTGATAGTTGAAAGTCATTGGAGAGTGGACATAATATAGCGACTGTTGATAGTTGAAAGTAACTGGAGAGTGGACATAATATAGCGACTGTTGATAGTTGAAAGTCATTGGAGAGTGGACATAATATAGCGACTGTTGATAGTTGAAAGTCATTGGAGAGTGGACATAATATAGCGACTGTTGATAGTTGAAAGTCATTGGAGAGTGGACATAATATAGCGACTGTTGATAGTTGAAAGTCATTGGAGAGTGGACATAATATAGCGACTGTTGATAGTTGAAAGTCATTGGAGAGTGGACATAATATAGCAACTGTTGATAGTTGAAAGTAACTGGAGAGTAGACATAATATAGCGACTGTTGATAGTTGAAAGTCATTGGAGAGTGGACATAATATAGCGACTGTTGATAGTTGAAATTAACTGGAGAGTGGACATAATATCGCAACTGTTGATAGTTGAAAGTCATTGGAGAGTGGACATAATATAGCGACTGTTGATAGTTGAAAGTCATTGGAGAGTGGACATAATATAGCAACTGTTGATAGTTGAAAGTAACTGGAGAGTGGACATAATATAGCGACTGTTGATAGTTGAAAGTCATTGGAGAGTGGACATAAGATAGCAACTGTTGATAGTTGAAAGTAACTGGAGAGTGGACATAATATAGCGACTGTTGATAGTTGAAAGTCATTGGAGAGTGGACATAATATAGCGACTGTTGATAGTTGAAAGTAACTGGAGAGTGGACATAATATAGCGACTGTTGATAGTTGAAAGTCATTGGAGAGTGGACATAATATAGCGACTGTTGATAGTTGAAAGTCATTGGAGAGTGGACATAATATAGCGACTGTTGATAGTTGAAAGTCATTGGAGAGTGGACATAATATAGCGACTGTTGATAGTTGAAAGTCATTGGAGAGTGGACATAATATAGCGACTGTTGATAGTTGAAAGTCATTGGAGAGTGGACATAATATAGCGACTGTTGATAGTTGAAAGTCATTGGAGAGTGGACATAATATAGCGACTGTTGATAGTTGAAAGTCATTGGAGAGTGGACATAATATAGCGACTGTTGATAGTTGAAAGTCATTGGAGAGTGGACATAATATAGCGACTGTTGATAGTTGAAAGTCATTGGAGAGTGGACCTAATATAGCGACTGTTGATAGTTGAAAGTCATTGGAGAGTGGACATAATATACCGACTGTTGATAGTTGAAAGTCATTGGAGAGTGGACATAATATAGTGACTGTTGATAGTTGAAACTAACTGGAGAGTGGACATAATATAGCGACTGTTGATAGTTGAAAGTAACTGGAGAGTGGACATAATGTGGCAACTGTTGATAGTTGAAAGTAACTGGAGAGTGGACATAATATAGCGACTGTTGATAGTTGAAAGTCATTGGAAAGTGGACATAATGGGGCAACTGTTGATAGTTGAAAGTAACTGGAGAGTGGACATAATGTGGCAACTGTTGATAGTTGAAAGTAACTGGAGAGTGGACATAATATAGTGACTGTTGATAGTTGAAACTAACTGGAGAGTGGACATAATATAGCGACTGTTGATAGTTGAAAGTAACTGGAGAGTGGACCTAATGTGGCAACTGTTGATAGTTGAAAGTAACTGGAGAGTCGACCTAATGTGGCAACTGTTGATAGTTGAAAGTAACTGGAGAGTGGACATAATGTGGCAACTGTTGATAGTTGAAAGTAACTGGAGAGTGGACATAATATAGCGACTGTTGATAGTTGAAAGTAACTGGAGAGTGGACATAATGTGGCAACTGTTGATAGTTGAAAGTAACTGGAGAGTGGACATAATGTGGCAACTGTTGATAGTTGAAAGTAACTGGAGAGTGGACATAATGTGGCAACTGTTGATAGTTGAAAGTAACTGGAGAGTGGACATAATGTGGCAACTGTTGATAGTTGAAAGTAACTGGAGAGTGGACATAATATAGCGACTGTTGATAGTTGAAAGTAACTGGAGAGTGGACATAATGTGGCAACTGTTGATAGTTGAAAGTAACTGGAGAGTGGACATAATGTGGCAACTGTTGATAGTTGAAAGTAACTGGAGAGTGGACATAACGTGGCAACTGTTGATAGTTGAAAGTAACTGGAGAGTGGACATAATGTGGCAACTGTTGATAGTTGAAAGTAACTGGAGAGTGGACATAATATAGCGACTGTTGATAGTTGAAAGTCATTGGAGAGTGGACATAATATAGCGACTGTTGATAGTTGAAAGTCATTGGAGAGTGGACATAATATAGCGACTGTTGATAGTTGAAAGTCATTGGAGAATGGACAATATAGCGACTGTTGATAGTTGAAAGTCATTGGAGAGTGGACATAATATAGCGACTGTTGATAGTTGAAAGTCATTGGAGAGTGGACATAATATAGCGACTGTTGATAGTTGAAAGTCATTGGAGAGTGGACATAATATAGCGACTGTTGATAGTTGAAAGTCATTGGAGAGTGGACATAATATAGCGACTGTTGATAGTTGAAAGTCATTGGAGAGTGGACATAATATAGCGACTGTTGATAGTTGAAAGTCATTGGAGAGTGGACATAATATAGCGACTGTTGATAGTTGAAAGTCATTGGAGAGTGGACATAATATAGCAACTGTTGATAGTTGAAAGTAACTGGAGAGTAGACATAATATAGCGACTGTTGATAGTTGAAAGTCATTGGAGAGTGGACATAATATAGCGACTGTTGATAGTTGAAATTAACTGGAGAGTGGACATAATATCGCAACTGTTGATAGTTGAAAGTCATTGGAGAGTGGACATAATATAGCGACTGTTGATAGTTGAAAGTAACTGGAGAGTGGACATAATATAGCGACTGTTGATAGTTGAAAGTCATTGGAGAGTGGACATAATATAGCGACTGTTGATAGTTGAAAGTCATTGGAGAGTGGACATAATATAGCGACTGTTGATAGTTGAAAGTCATTGGAGAGTGGACATAATATAGCGACTGTTGATAGTTGAAAGTCATTGGAGAGTGGACATAATATAGCGACTGTTGATAGTTGAAAGTCATTGGAGAGTGGACATAATATAGCGACTGTTGATAGTTGAAAGTCATTGGAGAGTGGACCTAATATAGCGACTGTTGATAGTTGAAAGTCATTGGAGAGTGGACATAATATAGCGACTGTTGATAGTTGAAAGTCATTGGAGAGTGGACATAATATAGTGACTGTTGATAGTTGAAACTAACTGGAGAGTGGACATAATATAGCGACTGTTGATAGTTCAAAGTAACTGGAGAGTGGACATAATGTGGCAACTGTTGATAGTTGAAAGTAACTGGAGAGTGGACATAATATAGCGACTGTTGATAGTTGAAAGTCATTGGAAAGTGGACATAATGGGGCAACTGTTGATAGTTGAAAGTAACTGGAGAGTGGACATAATGTGGCAACTGTTGATAGTTGAAAGTAACTGGAGAGTGGACATAATATAGTGACTGTTGATAGTTGAAACTAACTGGAGAGTGGACATAATATAGCGACTGTTGATAGTTGAAAGTAACTGGAGAGTGGACATAATGTGGCAACTGTTGATAGTTGAAAGTAACTGGAGAGTCGACATAATGTGGCAACTGTTGATAGTTGAAAGTAACTGGAGAGTGGACATAATGTGGCAACTGTTGATAGTTGAAAGTAACTGGAGAGTGGACATAATATAGCGACTGTTGATAGTTGAAAGTAACTGGAGAGTGGACATAATGTGGCAACTGTTGATAGTTGAAAGTAACTGGAGAGTGGACATAATGTGGCAACTGTTGATAGTTGAAAGTAACTGGAGAGTGGACATAATGTGGCAACTGTTGATAGTTGAAAGTAACTGGAGAGTGGACATAATGTGGCAACTGTTGATAGTTGAAAGTAACTGGAGAGTGGACATAATATAGCGACTGTTGATAGTTGAAAGTAACTGGAGAGTGGACATAATGTGGCAACTGTTGATAGTTGAAAGTCATTGGAGAGTGGACATAATATAGCGACTGTTGATAGTTGAAAGTCATTGGAGAGTGGACATAATATAGCGACTGTTGATAGTTGAAAGTCATTGGAGAGTGGACATAATATAGCGACTGTTGATAGTTGAAAGTCATTGGAGAGTGGACATAATATAGCAACTGTTGATAGTTGAAAGTAACTGGAGAGTAGACATAATATAGCGACTGTTGATAGTTGAAAGTCATTGGAGAGTGGACATAATATAGCGACTGTTGATAGTTGAAATTAACTGGAGAGTGGACATAATATCGCAACTGTTGATAGTTGAAAGTCATTGGAGAGTGGACATAATATAGCGACTGTTGATAGTTGAAAGTCATTGGAGAGTGGACATAATATAGCAACTGTTGATAGTTGAAAGTAACTGGAGAGTGGACATAATATAGCGACTGTTGATAGTTGAAAGTCATTGGAGAGTGGACATAAGATAGCAACTGTTGATAGTTGAAAGTAACTGGAGAGTGGACATAATATAGCGACTGTTGATAGTTGAAAGTCATTGGAGAGTGGACATAATATAGCGACTGTTGATAGTTGAAAGTAACTGGAGAGTGGACATAATATAGCGACTGTTGATAGTTGAAAGTCATTGGAGAGTGGACATAATATAGCGACTGTTGATAGTTGAAAGTCATTGGAGAGTGGACATAATATAGCGACTGTTGATAGTTGAAAGTCATTGGAGAGTGGACATAATATAGCGACTGTTGATAGTTGAAAGTCATTGGAGAGTGGACATAATATAGCGACTGTTGATAGTTGAAAGTCATTGGAGAGTGGACATAATATAGCAACTGTTGATAGTTGAAAGTAACTGGAGAGTAGACATAATATAGCGACTGTTGATAGTTGAAAGTCATTGGAGTGTGGACATAATATAGCGACTGTTGATAGTTGAAATTAACTGGAGAGTGGACATAATATCGCAACTGTTGATAGTTGAAAGTCATTGGAGAGTGGACATAATATAGCGACTGTTGATAGTTGAAAGTCATTGGAGAGTGGACATAATATAGCAACTGTTGATAGTTGAAAGTAACTGGAGAGTGGACATAATATAGCGACTGTTGATAGTTGAAAGTCATTGGAGAGTGGACATAAGATAGCAACTGTTGATAGTTGAAAGTAACTGGAGAGTGGACATAATATAGCGACTGTTGATAGTTGAAAGTCATTGGAGAGTGGACATAATATAGCGACTGTTGATAGTTGAAAGTAACTGGAGAGTGGACATAATATAGCGACTGTTGATAGTTGAAAGTCATTGGAGAGTGGACATAATATAGCGACTGTTGATAGTTGAAAGTCATTGGAGAGTGGACATAATATAGCGACTGTTGATAGTTGAAAGTCATTGGAGAGTGGACATAATATAGCGACTGTTGATAGTTGAAAGTCATTGGAGAGTGGACATAATATAGCGACTGTTGATAGTTGAAAGTCATTGGAGAGTGGACATAATATAGCGACTGTTGATAGTTGAAAGTCATTGGAGAGTGGACATAATATAGCGACTGTTGATAGTTGAAAGTCATTGGAGAGTGGACATAATATAGCGACTGTTGATAGTTGAAAGTCATTGGAGAGTGGACATAATATAGCGACTGTTGATAGTTGAAAGTCATTGGAGAGTGGACCTAATATAGCGACTGTTGATAGTTGAAAGTCATTGGAGAGTGGACATAATATAGCGACTGTTGATAGTTGAAAGTCATTGGAGAGTGGACATAATATAGTGACTGTTGATAGTTGAAACTAACTGGAGAGTGGACATAATATAGCGACTGTTGATAGTTGAAAGTAACTGGAGAGTGGACATAATGTGGCAACTGTTGATAGTTGAAAGTAACTGGAGAGTGGACATAATATAGCGACTGTTGATAGTTGAAAGTCATTGGAAAGTGGACATAATGGGGCAACTGTTGATAGTTGAAAGTAACTGGAGAGTGGACATAATGTGGCAACTGTTGATAGTTGAAAGTAACTGGAGAGTGGACATAATATAGTGACTGTTGATAGTTGAAACTAACTGGAGAGTGGACATAATATAGCGACTGTTGATAGTTGAAAGTAACTGGAGAGTGGACATAATGTGGCAACTGTTGATAGTTGAAAGTAACTGGAGAGTCGACCTAATGTGGCAACTGTTGATAGTTGAAAGTAACTGGAGAGTGGACATAATGTGGCAACTGTTGATAGTTGAAAGTAACTGGAGAGTGGACATAATATAGCGACTGTTGATAGTTGAAAGTAACTGGAGAGTGGACATAATGTGGCAACTGTTGATAGTTGAAAGTAACTGGAGAGTGGACATAATGTGGCAACTGTTGATAGTTGAAAGTAACTGGAGAGTGGACATAATGTGGCAACTGTTGATAGTTGAAAGTAACTGGAGAGTGGACATAATGTGGCAACTGTTGATAGTTGAAAGTAACTGGAGAGTGGACATAATATAGCGACTGTTGATAGTTGAAAGTAACTGGAGAGTGGACATAATGTGGCAACTGTTGATAGTTGAAAGTAACTGGAGAGTGGACATAATGTGGCAACTGTTGATAGTTGAAAGTAACTGGAGAGTGGACATAATGTGGCAACTGTTGATAGTTGAAAGTAACTGGAGAGTGGACATAATGTGGCAACTGTTGATAGTTGAAAGTAACTGGAGAGTGGACATAATGTGGCAACTGTTGATAGTTGAAAGTAACTGGAGAGTGGACATAATATAGCGACTGTTGATAGTTGAAAGTAACTGGAGAGTGGACATAATGTGGCAACTGTTGATAGTTGAAAGTAACTGGAGAGTGGACATAATGTGGCAACTGTTGATAGTTGAAAGTAACTGGAGAGTGGACATAATGTGGCAACTGTTGATAGTTGAAAGTAACTGGAGAGTTGACATAATGTGGCAACTGTTGATAGTTGAAAGTAACTGGAGAGTGGACATAATATAGCGACTGTTGATAGTTGAAAGTAACTGGAGAGTGGACATAATGTGGCAACTGTTGATAGTTGAAAGTAACTGGAGAGTGGACATAATATAGCGACTGTTGATAGTTGAAAGTCATTGGAGAGTGGACATAATATAGCGACTGTTGATAGTTGAAAGTCATTGGAGAGTGGACATAATATAGCGACTGTTGATAGTTGAAAGTCATTGGAGAGTGGACATAATATAGCGACTGTTGATAGTTGAAAGTCATTGGAGAGTGGACATAATATAGCGACTGTTGATAGTTGAAAGTCATTGGAGAATGGACATAATATAGCGACTGTTGATAGTTGAAAGTCATTGGAGAGTGGACATAATATAGCGACTGTTGATAGTTGAAAGTCATTGGAGAGTGGACATAATATAGCGACTGTTGATAGTTGAAAGTCATTGGAGAGTGGACATAATATAGCGACTGTTGATAGTTGAAAGTCATTGGAGAGTGGACATAATATAGCGACTGTTGATAGTTGAAAGTCATTGGAGAGTGGACATAATATAGCGACTGTTGATAGTTGAAAGTCATTGGAGAGTGGACATAATATAGCGACTGTTGATAGTTGAAAGTCATTGGAGAGTGGACATAATATAGCAACTGTTGATAGTTGAAAGTAACTGGAGAGTAGACATAATATAGCGACTGTTGATAGTTGAAAGTCATTGGAGAGTGGACATAATATAGCGACTGTTGATAGTTGAAATTAACTGGAGAGTGGACATAATATCGCAACTGTTGATAGTTGAAAGTCATTGGAGAGTGGACATAATATAGCGACTGTTGATAGTTGAAAGTCATTGGAGAGTGGACATAATATAGCAACTGTTGATAGTTGAAAGTAACTGGAGAGTGGACATAATATAGCGACTGTTGATAGTTGAAAGTCATTGGAGAGTGGACATAAGATAGCAACTGTTGATAGTTGAAAGTAACTGGAGAGTGGACATAATATAGCGACTGTTGATAGTTGAAAGTCATTGGAGAGTGGACATAATATAGCGACTGTTGATAGTTGAAAGTAACTGGAGAGTGGACATAATATAGCGACTGTTGATAGTTGAAAGTCATTGGAGAGTGGACATAATATAGCGACTGTTGATAGTTGAAAGTCATTGGAGAGTGGACATAATATAGCGACTGTTGATAGTTGAAAGTCATTGGAGAGTGGACATAATATAGCGACTGTTGATAGTTGAAAGTCATTGGAGAGTGGACATAATATAGCGACTGTTGATAGTTGAAAGTCATTGGAGAGTGGACATAATGTGGCAACTGTTGATAGTTGAAAGTAACTGGAGAGTGGACATAATATAGCGACTGTTGATAGTTGAAAGTCATTGGAAAGTGGACATAATGGGGCAACTGTTGATAGTTGAAAGTAACTGGAGAGTGGACATAATGTGGCAACTGTTGATAGTTGAAAGTAACTGGAGAGTCGACATAATGTGGCAACTGTTGATAGTTGAAAGTAACTGGAGAGTGGACATAATGTGGCAACTGTTGATAGTTGAAAGTAACTGGAGAGTGGACATAATATAGTGACTGTTGATAGTTGAAACTAACTGGAGAGTGGACATAATATAGCGACTGTTGATAGTTGAAAGTAACTGGAGAGTGGACATAATGTGGCAACTGTTGATAGTTGAAAGTAACTGGAGAGTCGACATAATGTGGCAACTGTTGATAGTTGAAAGTAACTGGAGAGTGGACATAATGTGGCAACTGTTGATAGTTGAAAGTAACTGGAGAGTGGACATAATATAGCGACTGTTGATAGTTGAAAGTAACTGGAGAGTGGACATAATGTGGCAACTGTTGATAGTTGAAAGTAACTGGAGAGTGGACATAATGTGGCAACTGTTGATAGTTGAAAGTAACTGGAGAGTGGACATAATGTGGCAACTGTTGATAGTTGAAAGTAACTGGAGAGTGGACATAATATAGCGACTGTTGATAGTTGAAAGTAACTGGAGAGTGGACATAATGTGGCAACTGTTGATAGTTGAAAGTCATTGGAGAGTGGACATAATATAGCGACTGTTGATAGTTGAAAGTCATTGGAGAGTGGACATAATATAGCGACTGTTGATAGTTGAAAGTCATTGGAGAGTGGACATAATATAGCGACTGTTGATAGTTGAAAGTCATTGGAGAGTGGACATAATATAGCAACTGTTGATAGTTGAAAGTAACTGGAGAGTAGACATAATATAGCGACTGTTGATAGTTGAAAGTCATTGGAGAGTGGACATAATATAGCGACTGTTGATAGTTGAAATTAACTGGAGAGTGGACATAATATCGCAACTGTTGATAGTTGAAAGTCATTGGAGAGTGGACATAATATAGCGACTGTTGATAGTTGAAAGTCATTGGAGAGTGGACATAATATAGCAACTGTTGATAGTTGAAAGTAACTGGAGAGTGGACATAATATAGCGACTGTTGATAGTTGAAAGTCATTGGAGAGTGGACATAAGATAGCAACTGTTGATAGTTGAAAGTAACTGGAGAGTGGACATAATATAGCGACTGTTGATAGTTGAAAGTCATTGGAGAGTGGACATAATATAGCGACTGTTGATAGTTGAAAGTAACTGGAGAGTGGACATAATATAGCGACTGTTGATAGTTGAAAGTCATTGGAGAGTGGACATAATATAGCGACTGTTGATAGTTGAAAGTCATTGGAGAGTGGACATAATATAGCGACTGTTGATAGTTGAAAGTCATTGGAGAGTGGACATAATATAGTGACTGTTGATAGTTGAAAGTCATTGGAGAGTGGACATAATATAGCGACTGTTGATAGTTGAAAGTCATTGGAGAGTGGACATAATATAGCAACTGTTGATAGTTGAAAGTAACTGGAGAGTAGACATAATATAGCGACTGTTGATAGTTGAAAGTCATTGGAGAGTGGACATAATATAGCGACTGTTGATAGTTGAAATTAACTGGAGAGTGGACATAATATCGCAACTGTTGATAGTTGAAAGTCATTGGAGAGTGGACATAATATAGCGACTGTTGATAGTTGAAAGTCATTGGAGAGTGGACATAATATAGCAACTGTTGATAGTTGAAAGTAACTGGAGAGTGGACATAATATAGCGACTGTTGATAGTTGAAAGTCATTGGAGAGTGGACATAAGATAGCAACTGTTGATAGTTGAAAGTAACTGGAGAGTGGACATAATATAGCGACTGTTGATAGTTGAAAGTCATTGGAGAGTGGACATAATATAGCGACTGTTGATAGTTGAAAGTAACTGGAGAGTGGACATAATATAGCGACTGTTGATAGTTGAAAGTCATTGGAGAGTGGACATAATATAGCGACTGTTGATAGTTGAAAGTCATTGGAGAGTGGACATAATATAGCGACTGTTGATAGTTGAAAGTCATTGGAGAGTGGACATAATATAGCGACTGTTGATATTTGAAAGTAACTGGAGAGTGGACATAATGTGGCAACTGTTGATAGTTGAAAGTAACTGGAGAGTGGACATAATATAGCGACTGTTGATAGTTGAAAGTCATTGGAGAGTGGACATAATATAGCGACTGTTGATAGTTGAAAGTCATTGGAGAGTGGACATAATATAGCGACTGTTGATAGTTGAAAGTCATTGGAGAGTGGACATAATATAGCGACTGTTGATAGTTGAAAGTCATTGGAGAGTGGACATAATATAGTGACTGTTGATAGTTGAAACTAACTGGAGAGTGGACATAATATAGCGACTGTTGATAGTTGAAAGTAACTGGAGAGTGGACATAATGTGGCAACTGTTGATAGTTGAAACTAACTGGAGAGTGGACATAATATAGCGACTGTTGATAGTTGAAAGTAACTGGAGAGTGGACATAATGTGGCAACTGTTGATAGTTGAAAGTAACTGGAGAGTGGACATAATATAGCGACTGTTGATAGTTGAAAGTCATTGGAAAGTGGACATAATGGGGCAACTGTTGATAGTTGAAAGTAACTGGAGAGTGGACATAATGTGGCAACTGTTGATAGTTGAAAGTAACTGGAGAGTGGACATAATATAGTGACTGTTGATAGTTGAAATTAACTGGAGAGTGGACATAATATAGCGACTGTTGATAGTTGAAAGTAACTGGAGAGTGGACATAATGTGGCAACTGTTGATAGTTGAAAGTAACTGGAGAGTCGACCTAATGTGGCAACTGTTGATAGTTAAAAGTAACTGGAGAGTGGACATAATGTGGCAACTGTTGATAGTTGAAAGTAACTGGAGAGTGGACATAATATAGCGACTGTTGATAGTTGAAAGTAACTGGAGAGTGGACATAATGTGGCAACTGTTGATAGTTGAAAGTAACTGGAGAGTGGACATAATGTGGCAACTGTTGATAGTTGAAAGTAACTGGAGAGTGGACATAATGTGGCAACTGTTGATAGTTGAAAGTAACTGGAGAGTGGACATAATGTGGCAACTGTTGATAGTTGAAAGTAACTGGAGAGTGGACATAATATAGCGACTGTTGATAGTTGAAAGTAACTGGAGAGTGGACATAATGTGGCAACTGTTGATAGTTGAAAGTAACTGGAGAGTGGACATAATGTGGCAACTGTTGATAGTTGAAAGTAACTGGAGAGTGGACATAATGTGGCAACTGTTGATAGTTGAAAGTAACTGGAGAGTGGACATAATGTGGCAACTGTTGATAGTTGAAAGTAACTGGAGAGTGGACATAATGTGGCAACTGTTGATAGTTGAAAGTAACTGGAGAGTGGACATAATATAGCGACTGTTGATAGTTGAAAGTAACTGGAGAGTGGACATAATGTGGCAACTGTTGATAGTTGAAAGTAACTGGAGAGTGGACATAATGTGGCAACTGTTGATAGTTGAAAGTAACTGGAGAGTGGACATAATGTGGCAACTGTTGATAGTTGAAAGTAACTGGAGAGTTGACATAATGTGGCAACTGTTGATAGTTGAAAGTAACTGGAGAGTGGACATAATATAGCGACTGTTGATAGTTGAAAGTAACTGGAGAGTGGACATAATGTGGCAACTGTTGATAGTTGAAAGTAACTGGAGAGTGGACATAATATAGCGACTGTTGATAGTTGAAAGTCATTGGAGAGTGGACATAATATAGCGACTGTTGATAGTTGAAAGTCGTTGGAGAGTGGACATAATATAGCGACTGTTGATAGTTGAAAGTCATTGGAGAGTGGACATAATATAGCGACTGTTGATAGTTGAAAGTCATTGGAGAATGGACATAATATAGCGACTGTTGATAGTTGAAAGTCATTGGAGAGTGGACATAATATAGCGACTGTTGATAGTTGAAAGTCATTGGAGAGTGGACATAATATAGCGACTGTTGATAGTTGAAAGTCATTGGAGAGTGGACATAATATAGCGACTGTTGATAGTTGAAAGTCATTGGAGAGTGGACATAATATAGCGACTGTTGATAGTTGAAAGTCATTGGAGAGTGGACATAATATAGCAACTGTTGATAGTTGAAAGTAACTGGAGAGTGTACATAATATAGCGACTGTTGATAGTTGAAAGTCATTGGAGAGTGGACATAATATAGCGACTGTTGATAGTTGAAAGTCATTGCAGAGTGGACATAATATAGCAACTGTTGATAGTTGAAAGTAACTGGAGAGTGGACATAATATAGCGACTGTTGATAGTTGAAAGTCATTGGAGAGTGGACATAATATAGCGACTGTTGATAGTTGAAAGTCATTGGAGAGTGGACATAATATAGCGACTGTTGATAGTTGAAAGTCATTGGAGAGTGGACATAATATAGCGACTGTTGATAGTTGAAAGTAACTGGAGAGTGGACATAATGTGGCAACTGTTGATAGTTGAAAGTAACTGGAGAGTGGACATAATATAGCGACTGTTGATAGTTGAAAGTCATTGGAGAGTGGACATAATATAGCGACTGTTGATAGTTGAAAGTCATTGGAGAGTGGACATAATATAGCGACTGTTGATAGTTGAAAGTCATTGGAGAGTGGACATAATATAGCGACTGTTGATAGTTGAAAGTCATTGGAGAGTGGACATAATATAGTGACTGTTGATAGTTGAAACTAACTGGAGAGTGGACATAATATAGCGACTGTTGATAGTTGAAAGTAACTGGAGAGTGGACATAATGTGGCAACTGTTGATAGTTGAAAGTAACTGGAGAGTGGACATAATGTGGCAACTGTTGATAGTTGAAAGTAACTGGAGAGTTGACATAATGTGGCAACTGTTGATAGTTGAAAGTAACTGGAGAGTGGACATAATATAGCGACTGTTGATAGTTGAAAGTCATTGGAGAGTGGACATAATATAGCGACTGTTGATAGTTGAAAGTCATTGGAGAGTGGACATAATATAGCGACTGTTGATAGTTGAAAGTCATTGGAGAGTGGACATAATATAGCGACTGTTGATAGTTGAAAGTCATTGGAGAGTGGACATAATATAGCGACTGTTGATAGTTGAAAGTCATTGGAGAATGGACATAATATAGCGACTGTTGATAGTTGAAAGTCATTGGAGAGTGGACATAATATAGCGACTGTTGATAGTTGAAAGTCATTGGAGAGTGGACATAATATAGCGACTGTTGATAGTTGAAAGTCATTGGAGAGTGGACATAATATAGCGACTGTTGATAGTTGAAAGTCATTGGAGAGTGGACATAATATAGCGACTGTTGATAGTTGAAAGTCATTGGAGAGTGGACATAATATAGCAACTGTTGATAGTTGAAAGTAACTGGAGAGTGGACATAATATAGCGACTGTTGATAGTTGAAAGTCATTGGAGAGTGGACATAATATAGCGACTGTTGATAGTTGAAAGTCATTGGAGAGTGGACATAATATAGCAACTGTTGATAGTTGAAAGTAACTGGAGAGTGGACATAATATAGCGACTGTTGATAGTTGAAAGTCATTGGAGAGTGGACATAATATAGCGACTGTTGATAGTTGAAAGTCATTGGAGAGTGGACATAATATAGCGACTGTTGATAGTTGAAAGTCATTGGAGAGTGGACATAATATAGCGACTGTTGATATTTGAAAGTAACTGGAGAGTGGACATAATGTGGCAACTGTTGATAGTTGAAAGTAACTGGAGAGTGGACATAATATAGCGACTGTTGATAGTTGAAAGTCATTGGAGAGTGGACATAATATAGCGACTGTTGATAGTTGAAAGTCATTGGAGAGTGGACATAATATAGCGACTGTTGATAGTTGAAAGTCATTGGAGAGTGGACATAATATAGCGACTGTTGATAGTTGAAAGTCATTGGAGAGTGGACATAATATAGTGACTGTTGATAGTTGAAACTAACTGGAGAGTGGACATAATATAGCGACTGTTGATAGTTGAAAGTAACTGGAGAGTGGACATAATGTGGCAACTGTTGATAGTTGAAAGTAACTGGAGAGTGGACATAATATAGCGACTGTTGATAGTTGAAAGTCATTGGAAAGTGGACATAATGGGGCAACTGTTGATAGTTGAAAGTAACTGGAGAGTGGACATAATGTGGCAACTGTTGATAGTTGAAAGTAACTGGAGAGTGGACATAATATAGTGACTGTTGATAGTTGAAACTAACTGGAGAGTGGACATAATATAGCGACTGTTGATAGTTGAAAGTAACTGGAGAGTGGACATAATGTGGCAACTGTTGATAGTTGAAAGTAACTGGAGAGTCGACATAATGTGGCAACTGTTGATAGTTGAAAGTAACTGGAGAGTGGACATAATGTGGCAACTGTTGATAGTTGAAAGTAACTGGAGAGTGGACATAATATAGCGACTGTTGATAGTTGAAAGTAACTGGAGAGTGGACATAATGTGGCAACTGTTGATAGTTGAAAGTAACTGGAGAGTGGACATAATGTGGCAACTGTTGATAGTTGAAAGTAACTGGAGAGTGGACATAATGTGGCAACTGTTGATAGTTGAAAGTAACTGGAGAGTGGACATAATGTGGCAACTGTTGATAGTTGAAAGTAACTGGAGAGTGGACATAATATAGCGACTGTTGATAGTTGAAAGTAACTGGAGAGTGGACATAATGTGGCAACTGTTGATAGTTGAAAGTAACTGGAGAGTGGACATAATGTGGCAACTGTTGATAGTTGAAAGTAACTGGAGAGTGGACATAATGTGGCAACTGTTGATAGTTGAAAGTAACTGGAGAGTGGACATAATATAGCGACTGTTGATAGTTGAAAGTAACTGGAGAGTGGACATAATGTGGCAACTGTTGATAGTTGAAAGTAACTGGAGAGTGGACATAATATAGCGACTGTTGATAGTTGAAAGTCATTGGAAAGTGGACATAATGTGGCAACTGTTGATAGTTGAAAGTAACTGGAGAGTGGACATAATATAGCGACTGTTGATAGTTGAATGTCATTGGAGAGTGGACATAATATGGCAACTGTTGATAGTTGAAAGTCATTGGAGAGTGGACATAATGTGGCAACTGTTGATAGTTGAAAGTAACTGGAGAGTGGACATAATATGGCAACTGTTGATAGTTGAAAGTAACTGGAGAGTGGACATAATATGGCAACTGTTGATAGTTGAAAGTAACTGGAGAGTGGACATAATATAGCGACTGTTGATAGTTGAAAGTCATTGGAGAGTGGACATAATATGGCAACTGTTGATAGTTGAAAGTCATTGGAGAGTGGACATAATATGGCGACTGTTGATAGTTGAAAGTAACTGGAGAGTGGACATAATATGGCGACTGTTGATAGTTGAAAGTAACTGGAGAGTGGACATAATGTGGCAACTGTTGATAGTTGAAAGTAACTGGAGAGTGGACATAATGTGGCAACTATTGATAGTTGAAAGTAACTGGAGAGTGGACATAATATAGCGACTGTTGATAGTTGAAAGTAACTGGAGAGTGGACATAATGTGGCAACTGTTGATAGTTGAAAGTAACTGGAGAGTGGACATAATGTGGCAACTGTTGATAGTTGAAAGTAACTGGAGAGTGGACATAATGTGGCAACTGTTGATAGTTGAAAGTAACTGGAGAGTGGACATAATGTGGCAACTGTTGATAGTTGAAAGTAACTGGAGAGTGGACATAATGTGGCAACTGTTGATAGTTGAAAGTAACTGGAGAGTGGACATAATATAGCGACTGTTGATAGTTGAAAGTCATTGGAAAGTGGACATAATGTGGCAACAGTTGATAGTTGAAAGTAACTGGAGAGTGGACATAATATAGCGACTGTTGATAGTTGAATGTCATTGGAGAGTGGACATAATATGGCAACTGTTGATAGTTGAAAGTCATTGGAGAGTGGACATAATGTGGGAAGTGTTGATAGTTGAAAGTAACTGGAGAGTGGACATAATATGGCAACTGTTGACAGTTGAAAGTAACTGGAGAGTGGACATAATATGGCAACTGTTGATAGTTGAAAGTAACTGGAGAGTGGACATAATATAGCGACTGTTGATAGTTGAAAGTCATTGGAGAGTGGACATAATATGGCAACTGTTGATAGTTGAAAGTCATTGGAGAGTGGACATAATATGGCGACTGTTGATAGTTGAAAGTAACTGGAGAGTGGACATAATATGGCGACTGTTGATAGTTGAAAGTAACTGGAGAGTGGACATAATATAGCGACTGTTGATAGTTGAAAGTAACTGGAGAGTGGACATAATATGGCGACTGTTGATAGTTGAAAGTAACTGGAGAGTGGACATAATGTGGCAACTGTTGATAGTTGAAAGTAACTGGAGAGTGGACATAATATAGCGACTGTTGATAGTTGAAAGTAACTGGAGAGTGGACATAATATAGTGACTGTTGATAGTTGAAAGTAACTGGAGAGTGGACATAATATAGCCACTGTTGATAGTTGAAAGTAACTGGAGAGTGTACATAATATGGCGACTGTTGATAGTTGAAAGTCATTGGAGAGTGGACATAATGTGGCAACTGTTGATAGTTGAAAGTAACTGGAGGGTGGACATAATATAGCAACTGTTGATAGTTGAAAGTCATTGGAGAGTGGACATAATATAGCGACTGTTGATAGTTTAAAAGTTTCTATCCCAAAGAAGAATCTATTTCTCAAATGTTTCTACATTGTAATTATAAGATTTTTCTTTAATTTTATCATTTAACATCAATATCATTTTATATGCTTAGTCTAACAGTTTTATTTTTAAACTTTACTTTTCAATTTAAATATCTTAGTTATATATTTTTCTTTTTTGTCTTGTTGCTTTAAATGTTTTTGTTTTATTTTTTAAGATGGCAAAATTTAAGATACACAACCAGTTTCTTGATTGTATTTTAGTCAAATGATATTTCTCCCTCTTAATTTCATTAAAACTATGCTATTTTTACTCTCAACACAGGATTAACTTTAAACATTGTTTACAGATAAACATCAGATGAATGATTGATGAATTATTGATGAATTAACTGATTTTCTTGAAATATACTTCCCATAGTTTCATATTTTTTCTGATAACATTGATGGTGATGTGTCAGTGGGTATCTTAACATCTATTCATTTGTCAGGAAGCAGTATTTAGTGCTATGAACCTGTATATCAAGAGCTCTTCCAATGTATTGGAGGATTGTTTAAGATTTTTATATGCCTGGACACTACTTGTAATATCTAAAATGCTATTTGCTTCTATATACAACCCTATTACAAATCACACTGTATCAGTGCTACTTCTACTGCTTATTAATTTGAGCTGGTCAAGTTTATACTGTATGCAAATAAACATCATCAGCCATTGTTCATAAACAAAAAGCTATAAGCTTTCAGCAGCAAAGGATGAAGTTCCTCCAAAGAAGGATAATAATCCAGAAACAGTGCCATCAGATTCTCTCCTTTTGTTGCTGAGATAACTGTAACTTGATCACAACTTCTTAAAACATCATAGCAAGGCTAAAAAGGATTTTATTATACATAAACATATTGTATATACAACCCTTTTACATTATGTTTACAATGCATTTGTAAACAATAAAAATCTTATAATATTTGAATACATGTAAAAATGAGAAAACTCATCACTAGATGCAGCTATTAAAACAGGTAAATTCTGTCAAAGACAGCGATGGGTGAAAATGCCTCAGTGGACAGAGACCAGCAGCCAGTGGTCAACAGAGAGACAATCCACAAGGTGGGTGACAGATGAAATGTAGAAAACATTGAAAGAGGGGGAGGACAAGGAGATGTGTGTTGGTGCCATCATACTTCTCCTTGTCTTCTCCTCTTTCAATGATTAGCTTTCTGTTTAGGACAGACACCACAGCTTCAGCTCCACTATCCCATTATTTTCTGTTTAGGACAGACACCACAGCTTCAGCTCCACTATCCCATTATTTTCTGTTTAGGACAGACACCACAGCTTCAGCTCCACTATCCCATTATTTTCTGTTTAGGACAGACACCACAGCTTCAGCTCCACTATCCCATTATTTTCTGTTTAGGACAGACACCACAGCTTCAGCTCCACTATCCCATTATTTTCTGTTTAGGACAGACACCACAGCTTCAGCTCCACTATCCCATTATTTTCCTTTTCTTTGTTTTCTTTTGTGCTGTTTTATCACACACACATCATACTAGCAGAAAGATTTATTTTTCTGTAAAGCTATCTTGTACATCACCTTTCTTTATTTCCTCTTCAGATCACTTCTGTGCACAAGTCACTTCTAGTCTGCCTCCTCTTTCAATCTTTTCTATATATCATCTGCTTGTCACCCACCTTGTCTCTCTGTTGACCACTGGCCACTGGTCTCTGTCCAATGAGGCATTTTTACCCATCGCTGTCTTTGACAGCATTTAACTGTTTTAATGGCTGTTCTAATGATGAGTTTTCTCATTTTTGTATGTATTTAAATACACTCTTACTTCGTCTCGATCAGAGACAACATTGTTTTTTCTTATAATATTAGAATTCAAATGATTTATTTGGTATTTGAGTTATTCCCAATATAATTTATTTTTACAATATGCATTTCTTTTTTTTAACTCAACAGATTTCATACACAATTTTAAAACTTGGTTCTCCAGTAAAAGTATTCTGTGAAGCAACTGGTAAACAGTATCTTCCCATGATATCAAGAGGTAATGAGAAATGAAGTACAATGGTTACTTATCAGTCTTTTATAGTATCCTCCTCATCTTCAACATTTTAATACATATCTGTCCATACTGCCTGGAAATGGATGGATTAGTTGTATAGCATATGAACACTTATCTCAATCTTGCATGATTTCATTCATGATGTCCAGTATCTTATTATCTCACTTTGCCACTTCCTTCCATGTTTTCCTTAGTCTTCCTTTGCTCTAGGCATCTAGCACATCATCCTGATGGCAAGTGTGGAGGAGGGCTTCTTATTACGAAGTCGGCGGATGGTCTGCTGATCCGAAGTCGGATTCCATCTTAACACCAAAGTCCTCCCATGTGTTAACTTTGGACACCTTTACTGTCTCTGCTGTGATACTTCTGAGGTCACAAGAGCAGTTAAAAAGCTCAAATGTGGCAAAGCCTTAAATAGAGAAGGTATTCTCTGGCTGACTCGTGTGTGCTGGGTTGCTGGGATCTCTGGAAAGGCACCTAAGCAATGGCAATTGGGAGTAATAATCCCAAATTTCAAGAAGGGAGACAAGAGAAATTGTTCCAATTACAGAGGGTCCCCTTGTTAAGCCTCCCTGGTAAAGTCTAAGTTTCTGGCATGGAGATTGTTGAGTTCAAGCTAGCTGATGAACAGTGTGGTTTTCACCCCGGACACAGCACAGCTGACCAAATATACTGCGTAAGGTCTTCGAGAAATCGTGGGAGTATTGCCAAGAGATGTATTCTTGTTTTGTCGAACTTGAAAAGGCATATGACTGCATTCCTTGGGACCTGCTGTGGAAGGTTGTGCAGGAGTATGTGATTGATGGTCAGCTTCTTGCTGCCCTGATGTCTTTATACGAATGCCCAAGTATTTGTATTCGGATAGATGGTGCTAAATCAAAACCATTTAATGTGGGAGTTGGACTCCACCAATGGTGTGTACTGTCACCTCTTTTGTTCATTATTTACATGAACAGGATTGACAGCCGGGTTGGAAGTGGTATCATGACTGGTGGGTGTAAAATCCGTCAGCTAGAATTTGCAGACGACATGGTGTTACTTAACTTGACAGAGGATGACCTTCAACTTGCACTTGATAGGTTTGATGCTGAGTGCTGCATGGATGATTGAAAATCAGTGCTGTGAAAACTGAGATTCTTGTCCTCTCAAGAAGCCTGCGCAGTGTACTCTACATATCAATGGAGTTCCACTGAAGCAAGTGGAGAAGTTCAGGTATTTTGGAGCCATGTTCACAAGTGATGGAAGGCAGGAGACCAAATTACGGGCAAGAATTGCAGAAGCTGGTGCAATAATGTGCCAGCTTCAGCATTCAGTAATCAGAAGGGAGGTAGGCGTAAAAGCCAAACTCACTATTCGGTATTCATGCCAACCCTTACCTATGGTCATGAATCTTGGGTAATTACTGAAAGAATATGATTGCAAATACAAGCGGCCAAAATGGGGTTCCTCTGAAGAGTCTCTGGAGTAATGTTACTCGATAGAGTGTATAGCTCAGAGATCAGAGAGTCACTCCTGGTAGAGCTGCTACTTCTCCGGATTGAGAGATCACAGATCCAATACTATGGACATGTGGTTAGAATGTCTCAGGAAAGAATCACTGGACAGATTTTACGGGCAAAACCAACTGTCAGGGGACCCAGAAGTAGACCCTGAGCAATATGGTTGGATAACATCCATGAGCTTGGCTGGTCACGCTTGGGGATCCAGCTGGATCAGTTGGAGATGGTTGCTTCTGACAGGACTTGTTGGAATGAGTGTTTGAGGACTCTGCCCCACAATTCTCTCAGGAATAAGTGGGTGAAGAAAAAGAAGAGAGTTAACACAAGTTACATCTACTCTGCTCCTTTTTCTATCTACAATTCATTCCCAATAGATATCCACCATTTAACCATTAAGTGTAATGTGTGTATGGATAAAGCTACAGATGGAGAGGCTCTTGAGTTGGATCTTGGAAATGGTGTGAAAATATTTTGTTACTTTGTAGAACATGTTGAAGACCAAGGGAAAATAATACTTTGCCAGAGTATCTAGAGTGAGATGTGCATGGAAGAATTTTTGGGAACTGAATGGTGTGTTAATGAGGAGGGGAATGTACTGAAAAATGTGTGCTACATGTATGAGAAATGCCATGATTTATGGGAATAAGATGTGACTGATGAATGGGAAGAAGCAGAAAAGGCTGGAAAAAATGGAAATGAGAATGGTCCGATGGATAGAGTATTGCTGAGAGAAAGAATGACAAACAATGGGTAGTAAAGGATAGAAATAGAACTAGTTGTGAAAAGAAATGGAATGAGATGTGTTAAGGAAGATGAAAGTGATTGTGTGAGAGATGGAAATAAGTAGAGGAGGGGGACAACCAAGAAAGACATGGCTGGGAATTAAGGAGGAGGAAACAAAAGCCAGAAGGTTTGTGAAGAAGTATGTAGACATTTGTTGTAATTGTTTTGGCATTAATACACTGGTTGGAAGCCCTTCCTAACACCAGCACCACTTTACAGCATGGGCTGGGTGCTTTTATTCGTGCCACCAGCACTAGAGAGGTCTTACTGGACTCAAGGGCCTTCTCCACCCAATAGTTTGGCATGGTTTTTAATAGCTGAATGCTACTACCATTGTGAGATGCGCAATGCTGCATGGTAGTGAGACATGGGCAACAACTGCGGAGGATATGCGACAGCTGGAGAGAAATGAAGCAAGCATGCTCTGTTGGATGTGCAATGTCAATGTGCGTGAACGACCAAGCATAGACAAGTTGAGAGAGAAACTGTGTATAAGAGGGATAAGTTGTAGTGTGAGGGAGAGAAGACTGCGATGGTATGGACATGTCATATGCATGGAGGATGACCGCTGGGTAAAGAAGTGCCAAGAAATCCCAGTTGAAGGAAGACCACGAAAAACATGGGCAGAGGTGGTGAGAGCAGACCTCAGATCTCTGAAGCTCACAGAGGAGATGACAAAGGACTGTGACAAGTGGAGAGATGCTGTGTTGAATAGGACCCGTCCCACCCTTGCAAGCAGGAAAAAGCGAACGTAAAATGATGATGATATGTAGACATTGAAGTGAAATGGAGAAGCTTTTTGGATTCTTAAGGCTAACCTCTGCTTTAACAGGGAAGATGGCCTTAAAACATTTGTTGTTGTATACCCTATATTCTTTTTGTTGAAGATTATCTCAACTCTTCATTCCAGGATATCCAACTATATTTCAACAAAATCAACTGTTTCTTGATTTTCATCCGTCAACACTTAAAGTGAAAAATTTATCATTTCAAGTAAGATAATTCTTTTACATTTTCAAACTACCCAACAGGCGAAATGGGAATTTAGATTAATTTTGTTCTGATTAGAAAACGTATTTAATTATATAAACTATTTTGTGTTTGTAAACATAATTCATTTGTGAAGAAGATTGTTTTATCAACAAACCCCATAGACACTTATGGACTCCTTCACTTTGTTCATTGAAAGTTTCCAGTTAGACCATCCATTTCTTCTTGTTCTGATAGATTTTGTTCTTCAACCCACATTCTAAGAATTCTGGTGTATGTGAGGTTTAGGGCTATGTCTCCTACACTCTTCCTCTAGCAAATCATAGATGTAAATTATATCCTTCTTCATTCATAAATGACATCCATTTGCATCATCATCATCGTCATCATCTTTGAATGTCCATTTTCCACGCTAGCATGGGTTACACAGGTTGTCCCATTTTAGACAGTTTGATCCAACCCCACATTTACAGTGTGTGCTGGGTGCTTTTTGTCATGTCACCTACATGACCACTTTAGAGTGTGGGATGGGTACTTTTTGTCGTGACACCTACACAACCACTTTACAGTGTGGGCTGGATGCCTTTTTGTGATACCAACATAACAGGGTGGTGTGGGCTGGAGTAGGAGGGTGGGGGTATATGGAAAGGAATATAGTGGTTAAGAGGTGCCTATAAGATGTGTGTTTGAGTCCATGTACATGGGAAGGCGTGTCTTCTGTATTACTGTATAACGCCAAAGATCTCGATCTTGAGTCATTGTTTTTGAGAGGTGCAATTGTGTACAGTCAGCTTTTATCACCTCATCCCAGGTCTTCTTGGGTCTCCCTACTTGAATGCTTCCATCGACTTTGATCACCCTGCACCTTTTTATACAGCTGTCATCCTTCATACACATCACATGTCCATACCAACGCAATCTCCTCTCTAGTATATTGAATCTGGTCCCTCTTCTGCCTAATTTCTCTCTTAGTTCAGTTATGCTTTACCGTTTGTGTATATTATTATTACACATCCATCGGAGCATGCATGCTTCATTTCTTTCCAATCTTCTCAGGTCCTCTGCGCACAGTGCCCAGGTCTCATTACCATGTATCACTGCTGTTCGTATGCACGCATCATACAGTCTTCCCTTCAGTTTAAGGGAGAAACCTTTTGTAGCTAGGAGTGGTAGTCGCTCCCTGCACTTCTTCTATCCTGTTCTTACTCTGGCTACTGTACTTTTGGGACACCTTCCTCCACAGCTGATTACATCACCAGAGTAACGGAAATTGTCCACTATTTCTATAGAACCATCAGGGCAGTTGGAGGAGCTAGTATCCTGTGGTCACTTGCTACTTACTGCACCTGAGCATTGGCCACATATAAAACCTACATTCTTTGATAGCCTGCCTTTGATCCCACTACATCTTTTATTTACCCATAGCTTGCATTTGGGGCATAGAATGAAATTTTTACCTACTCCTTTCCTACACATTGAGCAAGGCCATTTCCCTGAGGGGATCTGAGCCCTATTTTCCTTTCTACATACTAGGACTTTGGTCTTTGACAAGTTAACTTTAAGGCCTTTTGATTCTAAGCCATGCTTCCAGGTTTGGAATTTCTTCTCTAAATCTGCCATAGTTTCATCTATGAGAGTTAGATCACCTGCATATAGAAGTTCCCATGGTCTTAAACTCTTCTGTTATAATAAACAGGAGAGGGCTAAGAACAGCCCTGATGAACACCTACCTGCAAGCTAAATTCTTCACTATAGTCATTCTTAATTCTAACCTTGCTGACTGCTCCCTTATACATGGCTTGTATAGCTTTCACAAGCCACTCATCTACTCCTAGTTTTCTAAGAGCCCACCAGATAATGGAGCGGGGGGACTCTGTCAAAGGCTTTCTCCGAGTCAACAAAAGCTAAGTAGAGGGGTTTACTTTTAGCTAGGTACTTCTCTTACATTTCATCTAGTTTAATTTGATCCCTAATCAGCTGTGCGATGACTTAAAGTTAACTGTGACCTTTATGACTTGGTCAACCAACTTAATGCCTCTATAGTTTTCTCTGTCTAGAGATTTCCTTTGCCCTTGTAGCAGTTGACAATGATGCTGCTACGCCAGTCATTGAGTATGACACCATTTTGTATTACTTGGTTTACTATACGGGTGACCAGGGTATGTCCCACCATTCCAGACGCTTTCAACATCTCAGCAACTATCCCCGAAGGACCAGCTGCCTTGCCTGTCTTCCTATCTTCAATTGCCTTAGTTACTACTAACCTGCACAGCCAGTCCCTCTGACCAACTTGGGGTAAACTATCTTCTTCCCATTCATTCTCCTCATTTAGTAGTCTTTCATAGGGGCACTTCCATGCTACCTTCTTTTCAGCATCAGTGAAGGGACTCTGTTATCATCACGGACACACTTCTCTCCATCAACATCACAATTTTCCTTGACACATTGTCTTGCAATCCTGAACACCTCATGCATTGCAGAACATGCTTAAATGTTTTATTTTCCACTTCCCTTCTTGCAAAGTACACTTGTCGTCTAGCTTCCCTCCTAGCCACCTGGTAGTGTTCTCTACTTCCACCATTCTTTCCAAGCCCACCTTTTGGCCTTAATTGTCTCCTCCACCCTACTGTTCGGCCACCAAGTCACTCTCCTTCTCCCTAAAGACTTGCTCCAGCCACAAATTTCATTTGTCGCCTTCAGTAGGTTATCTTTCAGGAAATCCCACTGCTCCCCTATATAGTATATTTCTATTTGCTCTTCCTTACCTTCAAAAGCATCAAATAACATGCCTCTAAATTTGCAATGTTTATAAATCTTTAAAACTTCCTTCAGGAAAGAGTTGTCAATTTAATCAACCAACACCAATACACAATTGCTGCACATAGTATTGTACTATGTCCTCTCTATGCAGCTAAAAACTACACAATTGCTACAAATAATAAGCCTCAATCTATGATTTCTCATGGCTATTTCACATATTACCAAAATAATCATCTCAAAACTTAAGCTTTCTCTACTTAGAAAATATTACAGCTTTGATCAGTTACTAATCCTCTACAAACCACAGGGCCAACGCAAAAACATAATCTGTAGCAGTGCTGGTACTGTAAGAATTTCGCTGTCTATTAATGTTTCCTTTAAACAGGCACTATTTGCTGTAATAGCCAAGCTTCTGTCTTTTAAGATGTCATGCATCTACTCTTCAAGTTTTCCAACTACAGCAAGACCATGTAGTTTGTGACATATCATTTCATGATCAACATTATTGGAGGTCTTTACAAAATCGAGATTTACCATAGAGCCCTAATTATCCATTTAACACTTTTCTGCAGTTCTGCATTGTTTCATCTTAAATTTGTTTATGAGTAGTTACATTATTCAGCCCCAGAGCTGTGTTGTTCAGCTGTGCTAATATAATTGCTATTACACCCAGGCTATCACCTGGTAGAGTACTGGATACTACTTCTTAATCTAAGTAGTTTAGCTACTTTTAATAGATTGTTACTAGCTATTTGAATATCACTTTAATCTATATTCCTCTTCCTCCATTGATGTGGGTTGGGTCACAATCCAAAACCAGATGAGTTGGATTAACCAAACTTGTTCATTATATTCCATATTTGGTTTCTATGGCTGGATGTTCTTCCTAACAGCAACCATCTTACAAGGTGTGCTGTGTGCATTTCTCATGACACCAACACCACCAAAGTGGACTGAGTGCATTTTATTGTGGCACTAATACTAGAGTGGCTATCACATTCATTCCGATTAGATCACTTCTTATAAAATGTGTAATATGTATGGTTTTCTCCTGTACTACAATATTCATTTTCAATTTTTTTTCTTTTTCTTTTTAGGTATATTTAAGTTATAACACTCTTACTTTTGAAGATATTCTAAACACTATCATCCATTGTAATGTGGTGACAGTAAATTGCTCTCAAGACATTGCAGCTGTCTCAAATTGTTTTCCAGTTTCATCCCTGGCAAGTATGTTGATTCTATCAATTTTGGAATAACAGTTGTAAACTAAATATTTTTCTTATTATCACAGTGTCAGAGTTTTTTAAAACTATTTTCAATATGTCTAATAATAAACATTATTTGCTTCCTTTTCAGGTTTACTTCAAAATTATTCTTTTAAATTTTTTATGAAGATTTGTATTTCTTTTTAAGTATTGTACATTATAAGAAAATTAAAATATAATTGTCGATAAATCTTAACTTTTTACTAATAATAAAAACAAAAATTTCAAAAATAGCACAAAAAAAAACATATTTGACTTATCTACTGTACCTTGCTCTGGGCTTAAAATTTGCAGCACACATACACATATACAGAAGCAAATGATTAAGTATCTATGACAAGTTGGCCGTGACATTACTCAGTCTATATGAAAACAAATATTTATGTGGAAAAACATCTCATGAATTTACTTTACATTGTTCTTTGTTGCCCTCCTTTTTTTCCAATCTTAACAGGCTTCCCCTTCAGCTTTTATGACCCTATCTAATATACTATTCCACCAGCTACTCACCTTTCATCTGGCTAGAATTTTGCTCCAACCATGGATCTAGTCATTAGTCTGCAATTGGTTGTTGCGTAGAAACTTCCAGTTGTGCTCTATATCATAGGTTTCTATCTTCTCTTCCTTCTTGCTGTATGTATCATGTACAATCCTTCTGAACCTATATTTAACAGAGGAATCCTCCAGTTTTAACACTCTTTTCCTCTAGATTGTCCACGGTCTCTCATTCTGTTGGATTTTTATTCTAATGTCTCTAATAACTAATCAATGTTGGGTAGTACATTCTTCACCGATGCATGTTAAACTTTTTACTGAACTCATTGTAAATTCTTACCTTGTTGACAGCTCCCCAATATATGACCTGTATGGCTCTCACAAGCTAATCATTTCACTAATAAACTCATTTCTATAGGATGGACATATACATGGATCTATAAACACATATACCCAGCCAGATGAAGTTTCTATTAAACCAGCAGGCAGCAGTTGGAAATCTCTGTTTAGTTCCAATATCTCAACTTCCAAATAAAATATTTATTCTTCATTTGGCCAGAATTTTAAAGATTTAATTCTCTAGAAATAAGACTACCTGTGATTTGTTTATCTATGTAATGGTTCAATCAAATATTTTCCAATCACATTTAGATGTCCAAAGATAGTGTATTTATGAAGAATATACAAGTTACTTTTGTTGGGTTTCAAATAGATAAAGATGCTGAAATCTTGCATTAGATATATGAAGTTCAAACCTAGTGAAAGGATATATATATTTTGTATGAAGTTAATTTAGCCAGTCAGAAATTGCAACTGAACACCATTTTACACTGCTATACATACAAATGTATAAATACACACAAATGTATAAATATCTTTTTCCATCTACAAAATTGTCAATAATCAAAATACTATACAGTAAAAGACATCCAATGTGTTGTGCAGTTGCTTCCAACCCCAAACAACAGAATAACAAAGCAAATTTCTTTATACAACCATGCCTGCATATAGGAATATCTTGCAGTTTGGCAAAAACCTGAAATTCAAATGATTGCAAATATTGATCGTGTATCGGTAAAATATGAAACTGATATATCATTTTATCATCAGCATCATCATCATTTTACGTCTGCTTTTCCCTGCTTGCAAGGGTGGGACGGGTCCTATTCAGCACAGCATCTCTCCATTCGTCATCTCCTCTGTGAGCTTCAGCGATCTGCGGTCAGCTCTCACCACCTCCGCCCATGATTTTTGTGGTCTTCCTCTACTGCATCTTCCTTGGCACTTATTTACCCAGCGGTTATCCTCCATGCCCATCACATCAACTTACAATTAAAGTTTTTAAATTCAGTATCTTACCACTTAGTTTTTGTCAAATGCCAAAGTTTATATACAGCATGGCTTTGTGATTAAGAAGTTTACTTCGCAACTATGTTGGTTCAGTCCCACTGTGTGGCACTTTAGACAAGTGTCTTCTACTTTAGCTGCAGCGTGACAGAAACTGAGCAAAACTGATTGTATGTCTGTGTGTCTGTATTTACCTTGCTGTTCCATAACAGTTCAAATAAAGATCAATCAGTTCCAAATTTTCAAAATTACTACTGTAGTTGTTATACATAGTTTCAGTCTGAAACAAGTAAAAGAGTTGTTAGAACGTTGGATAGAATGCTTTGTGGTATTCCTTCCAGCTCTCTGCTCATCCTGCTGAGGTCAACTTTCGAGGTCGATAAAAAAGTAGCAGTGAAGTATTGTGGTCAATTCTTCTATACCTCTCTCTCTCACTTTTTATCTTTCTATGGAAGAAATCTGCTGTACTCAGGCCTGGAGAGGGGGAGATGGGCTCCACCAGGTTTTAAAATGCCCAAGAAATGCTATATGTCACTATGGCGCCCCTACGACTCCATCAGGAGTTACGGGACCATACCATACCGTACCGTAGGATCCTTAACTCCTGATGCAGTCATAGGAGTGTGATGTTGGCCATTAAAACATGGATGAAGCCATCTCTCTCCAAGTCGGAAGGCAGCTGATTTCTTCCAGAGAAGGAGAGCAAGAGAATATAAAGGAAGAATCAACTCCAGTATTAGACTCTTATCAGTATTAGATTCTTTATTTATTGACCTTGAAAGTATAAAAAGTAAAGTTGATTTCAGTAGTGAGCCAGACCAAATACTGGGATATTTTTATTTTAATGCCCTAACGATTTTGCCAATTAGCTTAGTATTTTACACTAACCTTTTGTTTTGACACAACCTCCCTAAGTCAAGTGGTGAGAATCGATAGTTTTTTTAACATGACCATACCAAAATTGCTCTAAGTTTATAAATTATTAAGATAAAAACATGACATTTTTCAGTGAAGATTCCAAACTGAATTTTCTAAAGGATATTGCAAAAAATTTCATTATATTTACAGATTATTAAATGAAATAAACAATTTAATATAATAAAATGTAAGCAAAAGCATGGAAAAATTAATTTTTCTGTAAGTATCAACATCTACATACCTTTAAAGGAAATATTCCTGATGATAGGGTTTGAAACAGTTAATACAGAGATTTACCTTGTATTTCTCCCAGCCTGTTGTTGGTTCCCTTCTAATATTTTGCTAGGAACACTGTTTACAAGTTCTCTTTTTCCCTAAGTCTACAGGCCAGTGTGTGGCACCCTAAACCAGGAAAACTTCTTCCAGGGGCATTTTCTTTTTATAGAATAAGTTGATAGGCCAGGTTCGTTCTAAAACCCAACTGGGTGCATTTTTTTCTTGCCTTTTCTAGACAGGAGTTTATGGTTGGGGTATTCTTTCATAAACACAAATGACGAACATTCCATGTAGTCTTTTATTGCCCTTCGACATAGCACAATTTCGTGTTCCTCAGTCTTGGTTTCGCCAGACACTTGTTAAATCATTGGGACTGGAATTTCTGGTCAGCAGTGTCAGTCCTCTTACCCTGCCAGACTGTTTCCCCTTCTTACCTCTTACCATACCACACTGTTACCACCAGGTCCCCTTCTTACCTCTTACCATACCACACTGTTACGACCAGATCCCCTTCTTACCTCTTACCATACCACACTCTTACCACCAGGTCCCCTTCTTACCTCTTACCATACCACACTGTTACCACCAGGTCCCCTTCTTACCTCTTACCATACCACACTCTTACCACCAGGTCCCCATCTTACCTCTTACCATACCACACTGTTACCACCAGGTCCCCATCTTACCTCTTACCATACCACACTCTTACCACCAGGTCCCCATCTTACCATACCACACTCTTACCACCAGGTCCCCTTCTTACCTCTTACCATACCACACTCTTACCACCAGGTCCCCTTCTTACCTCTTACCATACCACACTCTTACCACCAGGTCCCCATCTTACCTCTTACCATACCACACTCTTACCACCAGGTCCCCTTCTTACCTCTTACCATACCACACTCTTACCACCAGGTCCCCTTCTTACCTCTTACCATACCACACTCTTACCACCAGGTCCCCTTCTTACCTCTTACCATACCACACTCTTACCACCAGGTCCCCTTCTTACCTCTTACCATACCACACTCTTACCACCAGGTCCCCATCTTACCTCTTACCATACCACACTCTTACCACCAGGTCCCCTTCTTACCTCTTACCATACCACACTCTTACCACCAGGTCCCCTTCTTACCTCTTACCATACCACACTCTTACCACCAGGTCCCCTTCTTACCTCTTACCATACCACACTCTTACCACCAGGTCCCCTTCTTACCTCTTACCATACCACACTCTTACCACCAGGTCCCCATCTTACCTCTTACCATACCACACTCTTACCACCAGGTCCCCTTCTTACCTCTTACCATACCACACTCTTACCACCAGGTCCCCTTCTTACCTCTTACCATACCACACTCTTACCACCAGGTCCCCTTCTTACCTCTTACCATACCACACTCTTACCACCAGGTCCCCTTCTTACCTCTTACCATACCACACTCTTACCACCAGGTCCCCATCTTACCTCTTACCATACCACACTCTTACCACCAGGTCCCCTTCTTACCTCTTACCATACCACACTCTTACCACCAGGTCCCCTTCTTACCTCTTACCATACCACACTCTTACCACCAGGTCCCCTTCTTACCTCTTACCATACCACACTCTTACCACCAGGTCCCCATCTTACCTCTTACCATACCACACTCTTACCACCAGGTCCCCATCTTACCTCTTACCATACCACACTGTTACCACCAGGTCCCCATCTTACCATACCACACTCTTACCACCAGGTCCCCTTCTTACCTCTTACCATACCACACTCTTACCACCAGGTCCCCTTCTTACCTCTTACCATACCACACTCTTACCACCAGGTCCCCATCTTACCTCTTACCATACCACACTGTTACCACCAGGTCCCCATCTTACCATACCACACTCTTACCACCAGGTCCCCTTCTTACCTCTTACCATACCACACTCTTACCACCAGGTCCCCTTCTTACCTCTTACCATACCACACTCTTACCACCAGGTCCCCATCTTACCTCTTACCATACCACACTGTTACCACCAGGTCCCCATCTTACCTCTTACCATACCACACTCTTACCACCAGGTCCCCTTCTTACCTCTTACCATACCACACTGTTACCACCAGGTCCCCTTCTTACCTCTTACCATACCACACTGTTACCACCAGGTCCCCATCTTACCTCTTACCATACCACACTCTTACCACCAGGTCCCCTTCTTACCTCTTACCATACCACACTCTTACCACCAGGTCCCCTTCTTACCTCTTACCATACCACACTCTTACCACCAGGTCCCCTTCTTACCTCTTACCATACCACACTCTTACCACCAGGTCCCCTTCTTACCTCTTACCATACCACACTCTTACCACCAGGTCCCCTTCTTACCTCTTACCATACCACACTCTTACCACCAGATCCCCTTCTTACCTCTTACCATACCACACTCTTACCACCAGATCCCCTTCTTACCTCTTACCATACCACACTCTTACCACCAGATCCCCTTCTTACCTCTTACCATACCACACTCTTACCACCAGGTCCCCTTCTTACCTCTTACCATACCACACTCTTACCACCAGGTCCCCTTCTTACCTCTTACCATACCACACTCTTACCACCAGGTCCCCTTCTTACCTCTTACCATACCACACTCTTACCACCAGGTCCCCTTCTTACCTCTTACCATACCACACTCTTACCACCAGGTCCCCTTCTTACCTCTTACCATACCACACTCTTACCACCAGGTCCCCTTCTTACCTCTTACCATACCACACTCTTACCACCAGGTCCCCTTCTTACCTCTTACCATACCACACTGTTACGACCAGATCCCCTTCTTACCATACCACACTGTTACCACCAGGTCCCCTTCTTACCATACCACACTCTTACCACCAGGTCCCCTTCTTACCTCTTACCATACCACACTCTTACCACCAGGTCCCCTTCTTACCTCTTACCATACCACACTCTTACCACCAGGTCCCCTTCTTACCTCTTACCATACCACACTCTTACCACCAGGTCCCCTTCTTACCTCTTACCATACCACACTGTTACGACCAGATCCCCTTCTTACCATACCACACTGTTACCACCAGGTCCCCATCTTACCATACCACACTCTTACCACCAGGTCCCCTTCTTACCTCTTACCATACCACACTCTTACCACCAGGTCCCCTTCTTACCTCTTACCATACCACACTCTTACCACCAGGTCCCCTTCTTACCTCTTACCATACCACACTCTTACCACCAGGTCCCCTTCTTACCTCTTACCATACCACACTCTTACGACCAGATCCCCTTCTTACCATACCACACTGTTACCACCAGGTCCCCATCTTACCATACCACACTCTTACCACCAGGTCCCCTTCTTACCTCTTACCATACCACACTCTTACCACCAGGTCCCCTTCTTACCTCTTACCATACCACACTCTTACCACCAGGTCCCCTTCTTACCTCTTACCATACCACACTCTTACCACCAGGTCCCCTTCTTACCTCTTACCATACCACACTCTTACCACCAGGTCCCCTTCTTACCTCTTACCATACCACACTCTTACCACCAGGTCCCCTTCTTACCTCTTACCATACCACACTGTTACGACCAGATCCCCTTCTTACCATACCACACTGTTACCACCAGGTCCCCATCTTACCATACCACACTCTTACCACCAGGTCCCCTTCTTACCTCTTACCATACCACACTCTTACCACCAGGTCCCCTTCTTACCTCTTACCATACCACACTCTTACCACCAGGTCCCCATCTTACCTCTTACCATACCACACTGTTACCACCAGGTCCCCTTCTTACCTCTTACCATACCACACTCTTACCACCAGGTCCCCATCTTACCTCTTACCATACCACACTGTTACCACCAGGTCCCCATCTTACCATACCACACTCTTACCACCAGGTCCCCTTCTTACCTCTTACCATACCACACTCTTACCACCAGGTCCCCTTCTTACCTCTTACCATACCACACTCTTACCACCAGGTCCCCTTCTTACCTCTTACCATACCACACTCTTACCACCAGGTCCCCTTCTTACCTCTTACCATACCACACTCTTACCACCAGGTCCCCATCTTACCTCTTACCATACCACACTGTTACCACCAGGTCCCCATCTTACCATACCACACTCTTACCACCAGGTCCCCTTCTTACCTCTTACCATACCACACTCTTACCACCAGGTCCCCTTCTTACCTCTTACCATACCACACTCTTACCACCAGGTCCCCTTCTTACCTCTTACCATACCACACTCTTACCACCAGGTCCCCATCTTACCTCTTACCATACCACACTGTTACCACCAGGTCCCCATCTTACCTCTTACCATACCACACTCTTACCACCAGGTCCCCTTCTTACCTCTTACCATACCACACTGTTACCACCAGGTCCCCTTCTTACCTCTTACCATACCACACTGTTACCACCAGGTCCCCATCTTACCTCTTACCATACCACACTCTTACCACCAGGTCCCCTTCTTACCTCTTACCATACCACACTCTTACCACCAGGTCCCCTTCTTACCTCTTACCATACCACACTCTTACCACCAGGTCCCCTTCTTACCTCTTACCATACCACACTCTTACCACCAGGTCCCCTTCTTACCTCTTACCATACCACACTCTTACCACCAGGTCCCCTTCTTACCTCTTACCATACCACACTCTTACCACCAGATCCCCTTCTTACCTCTTACCATACCACACTCTTACCACCAGATCCCCTTCTTACCTCTTACCATACCACACTCTTACCACCAGGTCCCCTTCTTACCTCTTACCATACCACACTCTTACCACCAGGTCCCCTTCTTACCTCTTACCATACCACACTCTTACCACCAGGTCCCCTTCTTACCTCTTACCATACCACACTCTTACCACCAGGTCCCCTTCTTACCTCTTACCATACCACACTCTTACCACCAGGTCCCCTTCTTACCTCTTACCATACCACACTCTTACCACCAGATCCCCTTCTTACCTCTTACCATACCACACTCTTACCACCAGATCCCCTTCTTACCTCTTACCATACCACACTCTTACCACCAGGTCCCCTTCTTACCTCTTACCATACCACACTCTTACCACCAGGTCCCCTTCTTACCTCTTACCATACCACACTCTTACCACCAGGTCCCCTTCTTACCTCTTACCATACCACACTCTTACCACCAGGTCCCCTTCTTACCTCTTACCATACCACACTCTTACCACCAGGTCCCCTTCTTACCTCTTACCATACCACACTCTTACCACCAGGTCCCCTTCTTACCTCTTACCATACCACACTGTTACCACCAGGTCCTCTTCTTACCTCTTACCATACCACACTGTTACCACCAGGTCCTCTTCTTACCTCTTACCATACCACACTGTTACCACCAGGTCCCCATCTTACCTCTTACCATACCACACTGTTACGACCAGATCCCCTTCTTACCTCTTACCATACCACACTCTTACCACCAGGTCCCCTTCTTACCTCTTACCATACCACACTGTTACCACCAGGTCCCCTTCTTACCTCTTACCATACCACACTGTTACCACCAGGTCCTCTTCTTACCTCTTACCATACCACACTGTTACCACCAGGTCCCCATCTTACCTCTTACCATACCACACTCTTACCACCAGGTCCCCTTCTTACCTCTTACCATACCACACTCTTACCACCAGGTCCCCTTCTTACCTCTTACCATACCACACTGTTACCACCAGGTCCCCATCTTACCTCTTACCATACCACACTGTTACCACCAGGTCCCCATCTTACCTCTTACCATACCACACTCTTACCACCAGGTCCCCTTCTTACCTCTTACCATACCACACTCTTACCACCAGGTCCCCTTCTTACCTCTTACCATACCACACTGTTACCACCAGGTCCCCATCTTACCATACCACACTCTTACCACCAGGTCCCCTTCTTACCTCTTACCATACCACACTCTTACCACCAGGTCCCCTTCTTACCATACCACACTATTACCACCAGGGTGGTCACTGGTTCAGTTGTGGTCAGGGTGGCCCTGGTTGAGTTGTGGTCAGGGTGGCCCTGGTTGAGTTGTGGTCAGTATGGCCCTGGTTGAGTTGTGGTCAGGGTGGCCCTGGTTGAGTTGTGGTCAGGGTGGCCCTGGTTGAGTTGTGGTCAGGGTGGCCCTGGTTGAGTTGTGGTCAGTATGGCCCTGGTTGAGTTGTGGTCAGGGTGGCCCTGGTTGAGTTGTGGTCAGGGTGGCCCTGGTTGAGTTGTGGTCAAGGTGGCCCTGGTTCAGTTGTGGTCAGGGTGGCCCTGGTTCAGTTGTGGTCAGGGTGGCCCTGGTTGAGTTGTGGTCAGTATGGCCCTGGTTGAGTTGTGGTCAGGGTGGCTCTGGTTGAGTTGTGGTCAAGGTGGCCCTGGTTCAGTTGTGGTCAGGGTGGCCCTGGTTGAGTTGTGGTCAGGGTGGCCCTGGTTGAGTTGTGGTCAGTATGGCCCTGGTTCAGTTGTGGTCAAGGTGGTCACTGGTTCAGTTGTGGTCAGGGTGGCCCTGGTTGAGTTGTGGTCAGTATGGCCCTGGTTCAGTTGTGGTCAGGGTGGTCACTGGTTCAGTTTGTCCAGTCTGTCCCTTGTAATCAATCCCCTGATCCCTGTCAACTGGAATAAATTATCTTCTTAAAAAAAACATGTCATAGGGACCAAACCAACTGCCATCACTATCTGAAATGCAATAAAGGCCCTCATTTCTGAAGCTGTTGAGCCATTTCTGATCAAGGCCTGTAATTTCAACGTATTTGTTTGTTTCAATTGCCAATAAATCAAACAAATCTTTATTAAATACTAGCAGAAAAACCACCCTCGGGTGATATTCTGCTAGCATGTGTAGTGTGTATATTGATATTATACGCAAGTATATATGCATGTAGATATGATACGTAATTGACAATATGCACAAAAATTGAAGAGAGACTGTATTACACTGTCTTCTGTAATCAGTAAAGTAATCCATGATCATTAAAAAAAAGATATATATATAAAGTGCATTAGGAGAAAATTAGCGACAGAAATATAAACCTTATATAATGATGCAAATATATGAATGTTTATATAAATGATGTAATAAGTGTTATGATGTAATGGACACTAACCAGAAGTGTTGACATTTGAACATTTTAGCAGTGAATCTTGAAATAAGCAATAAAATTATTTATCATAAATCAAGTGTTATGAAATTTAGTAGATAAATTATATAATTGTTTCTACTTTTGGCACAAGGCCAGCAATTATCCCAGTGCATTACTGGTACTTTATTTTATCGACCCTGTAAGGATGAAAGGCAAAGTTAACCTCAGCGGGTTATATAATATTCATTCTGGCAGTATCGGACACCATGCTTTGAAGCATAGAGTTACGTCCCTTTATGATCTGAGTTCAAATCCCGCCGAGGTTAACTTTGCCTTTCATCCTTACGGGGTCGATAAAATAAAGTACCAGTAATGTACTGGTAATTGCTGGTCTTGTGCCTAAAATAGAAACAATTATTTATTCAAAGGGTGGGGAATTGGCAGTATCAGTAGAGGGTTGGATGCCATGCTTTCTAACATAGTTACGTCCCTTTACGGTCTGAGTTCAAATCCCACCGAGGTTAACTTTGCCTTTCATCCTTACGGGGTCAATAAAATAAAGTACCAGTAATGCACTGGGTAATTGCTGGCCTTGTGCCAAAAGTAGAAACAATTATTTATTCAAAGTAATCCAACTTATTTTACAAATGGGATAAAAAATATATTGAGGACACAGTCCTGCACTCCTCCCTTTATTATATTATGATTTGAAAGAAAAAATCTAGTTCTTCTCAGCATCCAAAATATTTACTGGTCCGGGGTTTCCTCTGTATCAACATCGACTTCAGAAAATTGATCATTCCATTCGAAGATGGGTTCGCTATCATCTTGATTTTCATGTGAATTCATCGATATACCATCATCAGAGTCAGATTCTGACATTAAATTGTCTCGTAAATTCTGTTCATTTTCAATAAAAGAATTGTTTTTTTGTTTCAGTGAAATCTTCGAAAAAAGTTGTTTTCACTTTCTAACACCATATTTGTTGATATAATTGATTGAGATTAAAACCTCTCTCTCTCTCTCTCTCTCTCTCCCTCTCTCAAACACAGTAATTAATTGCAACCTTACCTTATATTAAAAAAATATTTATAAAACACTTTCTGATTGGAAAACTAAAACTAGTTTCCTAATTCATTTAACCATTGAGTATTTTACGTGAGAAAGGACAGCAGCATATATAATATCTAAAGTTGTGATTTCAACTACCAATGTGAAATTTAAACAAACGACTCACCATGTGCTTTGACTTTCATTGACATTTTAATGTCATGACTATACTCATAATTAGAGGGCAATGGCTTAAATTCTATGTACTTGATCTTTGAAGCTATTTCTGAACTTTTAGTAAATTTATATATTTTCATTATTTTATGCTCTATATTTTGCAGGCAACGCACTTGATACTGGTGGAGAAATTCAAGAGGACATTTCTGACAGTGTGTGGAAACTTCAAGAAAGAATTTTTAAGGTTAGAGGTTATATTTACAATATCAATTTAACATTAATAGTGGAACACCTATGACGTACTTTCTTAACCCTAACCTTTCACATCATACTTATCATCTGTTTTACTCCCCTCACTCTTTAAACATGTTTCACTTGACAGAGGTCATCTCCCACCCTAAAGGGTAGAGAGGCTTCTTCAGTTGAATAAATGACTGACAACCTCTCTAGTGTTACTGCCACAAAAGATTCACCTAGTATGCTCTAAAGTAGGAAGAGCATCCAGCCATATAAAACTTACAAACAAAAGGTTGAGTGGGCTCTTCAGTTGCATCAGGCATGACAAAAAAACCCTAGTGCTGGTGCCACAGTAAAATGCACTCAGTGCACTCTTGCATAGAAATATGTGTATAAGAGATTCTGTCTGAGAGGTTACTGACTCATGCAGTCCTTGCTAGCAGAGAAAGTGGACATTAAATGATGATGATTTCCATATATCTTTTTATTGGCAACATAACCCTTCCAAACTATAACAATATCTGTTTCAACACATCACAAAAACAATCTTGCAAAACAAATACAAAAGCAAAGTGTGTATATGGGCGTTATATCATCATCATCGTTTAACGTCCATCTTCCGCGCTAGCATGGGTTGGACAGGTTTGTCCCACTTGAGGCAAGATTGGTCGGATCACCGTGTCTCGCTTGTACAGAACTGTCTCTGATAGGTTTTCAATGGCCGGATGCCCTTCCTAACACCAACCACCCTTACAGTGTGGACTGGGAGCCTTTTTACCGTGTCTCCTACACGACCACTTTACAGTGTGGACTGGGTGCTTTTTGTTGTGTCACCAACACGACCACTTTACAGTAGACGGAAGTGGGAGGATGGAGTAGGGGATGTGGGGTGGGGTGTATATTGGCTCCAGGGGGATTACTTTATAGAGGAGGTTGAAAACTTGGGAAATTGGGGACATAGGTATAGGGGAGGTTTATGAGAGGGGAGATGGTAGGGAATGGTGTTGCCTACTAGATATATGCCTCAGCCTGAGAATAATAGAGGACGGGTCTTCTGTAATATTTCATAGCCCCAAAGGTCACAGTCCTGTGTCATCGCCTTAGTGAGGTGTAATTGAATAAAGTCAGCTCTTATTACCTCATCCCAAGTCTTCCTAGGCCTACCTACTCCATGGATACCATCAACTTTGAGCGCTCTGCAACTTTTTATACAGCTGTCATCCTTCATACGCATTATATGTCCATTCCAACGCAATCTCCTCACCTGCAACATCTGATCCCTCTTATGCCTGATTTCTTGCACAGTTCATTTAAACTTTGCTGCATATGTTGCTATTGTGTAGTGTAAGAGAGGTATGAAGTCATCTCCGATATGTTTATAAACATATCACAGTCTTGCTATGACTGTTTTAACCAGCATGTCAGTTATCTCAGTGATAAAAATAAATGTAAGCAAAGTCATTTATGTATTATTTTCAGCACTTTTCCTTCATTAGTATTAAATCAATGGAATCTTGCAGAGATCATGTTGAAATAAGATACTAAACTGTATATATAATTTATTGTTGTTTACCTCCTAGTACCAATAACAAAAGAATTGGTTTTTATTTTATTAAATTTATTTCTTTTCCTTTAAATACTTTTTAAAATGTATGGTCAGTTACTAGTGTATAAATAAAATCATTAAAGAAAATTGACTGAAACAAATGCAAGTATTTTATATTGAAATTGCACCAGAATTTATCGTTAAGGCCAATACAATAACTACTAATGGGCTAGTGTTGGTGATTTACACAATAAACTCACCTAGTACACTCTGTAAAGTGGTTGGTGATAGGAAGGGCATCCGGTCTTAGGAAACTTGTCAAACAAAGAGTCAGGAAGACTCTTCTATTGTGCCAAAGACATGACTACCTCCCTAGTGTTGGTGGCATGATAAAATACATTCAGTTGAGCACGGGATCATATGTTGAGGCCCCCAGCCCACCTGACTGGTCAGTGAAAACATGTCCAGCTCTTGCAGGAAAAACAAACTTTAAACAATGATGATGCTGAATTATATGAGGTAACCACATCTTTTCTTATTCTTAAAAACTCTTAAACTCTTTTTGCCTTAAGAAACAATTACACTTCAATATGAAAAGAAATTCTCATTGGCCATCTTTGTTTTTCACCTTAGATCAATAATGGACCATTTTATAAAGCATTGCAATTAAAAAGAACAAATATTGTTAAAGTTGATACAAAAGAAACAGTGAAAATTAACTGCTTTGTGACGTCAATGCCAAATATCAGTGCCACGTTTAGTGCAGCTGTGTCTTTAAAACCTTTTGTTGAGTATAATATATCAAGTATCAACTGTAAGTATTTATTTTTGATATTCTCAAAAACTCCACACTTATTTCTTGACTTTGTATGATGCATTGTTGTACCATGATACTAAATTACAAATATTTAATCAATCAAATAAATGGGAGGTAGGTGTAAAAGCCAAACTCACTATCTTCGATTCAGTATTTGTACCAACCCTTACTTATAGTCATGAATGTTGGGTAATGACTGAAAGAATACGATTGTGAATATAACCAGCTGAAATGGGGTTCCTCCAAAGGGTCCTTGGAATAACATTACTCGATAGAGTGTGTAGCTTGGAGATTAGATTGTTGCTCCTGATTGAGAGATCACAGCTCTGATATTATGGGCATGTGCATAAAATGTCTCAGGAAGAATCGCTGGACAGATTTTATGAGCAAAAGCAACTGGCAGGAGACCCAGCAGTGGACCCCAAGCAAAATGGTTAGACAACATCCATGAGTTTGACTGATCTCTTTTGGGTAACCAACATGATCAGTTGGAGGCGATTGTTTCAGGCTGTCTAGCTTCATTAGTTACCTTTGCTTAAGCTTCAGGAGTTTCAACCGATTTAAAATATTCATTTTTATTCAATTGTTAACAATATTTAATATAAGAGAATCAGTGGTATATATGACATGTGACCAATGGGATATAAGACATCACCAATGGTATATATGACATGTGACCAATGGTATATAAGACATCACCAATGGTATATAAGACATGACCAATGGTATATAAGACATCACCAATGGTATATAAGACATCACCAATGGTATATATGACATGTGACCAATGGTATATACGACATCACCAATGGTATATATGACATCACCAAGGTATATATGACATGACCAGTCGTATATAAGACATGACCAATGGTATATATGACACCACAATGGTATATAAGACATCACCAATGGTATATGAGACATCACCAATGGTATATAAGACATCACCAATGGTATATATGTCATCACCAATGGTATATATGACATCACCAATGGTATATAAGACATCACCAATGGTATATATGACATGACCAATGGTATATATGACATGACCAATGGTATATAGGACATCACCAATGGTATATATGACATCACCAATGGTATATATGACATCACCAATGGTATATAAGACATCACCAATGGTATATAAGATATCACTAATGGTATATAAGACATCACCAATGGTATATAAGATATCACTAATGGTATATAAGACATCACCAATGGTATATATGACATCACCAATGGTATATAAGACATCACCAATGGTATATATGACATGACCAATGGTATATATGACATGACCAATGGTATATAGGACATCACCAATGGTATATATGACATCACCAATGGTATATATGACATCACCAATGGTATATAAGACATCACCAATGGTATATAAGATATCACTAATGGTATATAAGACATCACCAATGGTATATAAGATATCACTAATGGTATATAAGACATCACCAATGGTATATAAGACATCACCAATGGTATATAAGATATCACTAATGGTATATATGACATCACCAATGGTATATATGACATCACCAATGGTATATAAGACATCACCAATGGTATATATGACATCACCAATGGTATATAAGACATCACCAATGGTATATAAGATATCACTAATGGTATATATGACATCACCAATGGTATATATGACATCACCAATGGTATATATTACATCACCAATGGTATATATGACATCACCAATGGTATATAAGATATCACTAATGGTATGTATGATATCACCAATGGTATATATGACATCACCAATGGTATATATGACATCACCAATGGTATATATGACATCACCAATGGTATATAAGATATCACTAATGGTATATATGATATCACCAATGGTATATATGACATCACCAATGGTATATATGACATCAATGGTATATACGACATCAATGGTATATACGACATCACCAATGGTAAATATATGACATCACCAATGGTATATATGACATCACCAATGGTATATATGACATGACCAATGGTATATAAGACATCACCAATGGTATATATGACATGACCAATGGTATATAAGACATCACCAATGGTATATAAGACATCACCAATGGTATATATGACATCACCAATGGTATATAAGACATCACCAATGGTATATAAGACATCACCAATGGTATATAAGACATCACCAATGGTATATAGGACATCACCAATAGTATATATGACATCACCAATGGTATATAGGACATCACCAATGGTATATATGACATGACCAATGGTATATATGGCATCACCAATGGTATATAAGACATCACCAATGGTATATAAGACATAACCAATGGTATATAAGACATCACCAATGGTATATAAGACATCACCAATGGTATATATGACATCACCAATGGTATATATGACATGTGACCAATGGTATATACGACATCACCAATGGTATATATGACATCACCAAGGTATATATGACATGACCAGTCGTATATAAGACATGACCAATGGTATATATGACACCACAATGGTATATAAGACATCACCAATGGTATATGAGACATCACCAATGGTATATAAGACATCACCAATGGTATATATGTCATCACCAATGGTATATATGACATCACCAATGGTATATAAGACATCACCAATGGTATATATGACATGACCAATGGTATATATGACATCACCAATGGTATATATGACATCACCAATGGTATATATGACATCACCAAAGGTATATAAGACATCACCAATGGTATATAAGATATCATTAATGGTATATAAGACATCACCAATGGTATATAAGATATCACTAATGGTATATATGATATCACCAATGGTATATATGACATCACCAATGGTATATATGACATCACCAATGGTATATATGACATCACCAATGGTATATAAGATATCACTAATGGTATGTATGACATCACCAATGGTATATATGACATCACCAATGGTATATATGACATCACCAATGGTATATATGACATCACCAATGGTATATAAGATATCACTAATGGTATATATGATATCACCAATGGTATATATGACATCACCAATGGTATATATGACATCACCAATGGTATATAAGATATCACTAATGGTATATATGATATCACCAATGGTATATACGACATCACCAATGGTAAATATATGACATCACCAATGGTATATATGACATCACCAATGGTATATAAGACATCACCAATGGTATATATGACATCACCAATGGTATATAAGACATCACCAATGGTATATAAGACATCACCAATGGTATATAAGACATCACCAATGGTATATAGGACATCAACAATAGTATATATGACATCACCAATTGTATATAGGACATCACCAATGGTATATATGGCATGACCAATGGTATATAAGACATCACCAATGGTATATAAGACATCACCAATGGTATATATGACATGACCAATGGTATATATGACACCACAATGGTATATATGATATCACCAATGGTATATAAGACATGACCAATGGTATATAAGACATCTCCAATGGTATATATGACATCACCAATGGTATATATGACATCACTAATGGTATATATGACATCACCAATGGTATATATGATATCACCAATGGTATATACGACATCACCAATGGTATATACGACATCACCAATGGTATATAAGACATCACCAATGGTATATAAGACATCACCAATGGTATATAAGACATCACCAATGGTATATAAGACATCACCAATGGTATATATGACATCACCAATGGTATATATGACATCACCAATGGTATATATGACATCACCAATGGTATATATGGCATCACCAATGGTATATATGGCATCACCAATGGTATATAAGACATCACCAATGGTATATATGACATGACCAATGGTATATATGGCATCACCAATGGTATATAAGACATCACCAATGGTATATAAGACATCACCAATGGTATATAAGACATGGTATATAAGACATGACAAATGAGGTCGTGTCACAACAAAAAAACACACAGTCCACGCTGTAATGTGGCCGTGTAGGTAACACGGTAAAAACCTCCCAGTCCACACTGTAAACGTGGTTGGTGTTAGGAAGGGCATCCAGCCGTAGAAGACTCGCTAGACAGTCCTATACAAGCAAGACAACCACTCTTGCCTCAAGTGGGAAAACTCCCGTCCAAACCCATGCAAGCGTGGAATATGGACGTTAAACGATGATGATTATGATGACATCACCAATGGTATATATGACATCACCAATGGTATATATGGCATCACCAATGGTATATATGACATCACCAATGGTATATATGACATCACCAATGGTATATATGGCATCACCAATGGTATATATGACATCACCAATGGTATATATGACATCACCAATGGTATATATGGCATCACCAATGGTATATATGACATCACCAATGGTATATATGACATCACCAATGGTATATATGACATCACCAATGGTATATAAGACATCACCAATGGTATATATGACATCACCAATGGTATATATGACATCACCAATGGTATATACGACATCACCAATGGTATATATGACATGACCAATGGTATATAAGACATCACCAATGGTATATAAGACATCACCAATGGTATATACGACATCACCAATGGTATATATATGACATCACCAATGGTATATATGACATCACCAATGGTATATACGACATCACCAATGGTATATATGACATCACGAATGGTATGTAAGACATGACCAGGGTATATATGACATCACCAATGGTATATATGACATCACCAATGGTATATACAACATCACCAATGGTATATATGACATCACCAATGGTATATATGACATCACCAATGGTGTATATATGACATCACCAATGGTATATATATGACATCACCAGTGGTATTTATGACATCACTAATGGTATATATGATATCACCAATGGTATATATGACATCACTAATGGTATATATGATATCACCAATGGTATATAAGACATCACTAATGGTATATATGATATCACCAATGGTATATATGAGATGACCAATGGTATATATGACATGACCAATGGTATACATGACATGACCAATGGTATACATGGCATCACCTATGGTATATGACATCACCAATGGTATATATGACATCACCAATGGTATATAAGACATGACCAATGGTATATATGACATCACCAATGGTATATAAGATATCACTAATGGTATATAAGACATCACCAATGGTATATATGACATCACCAATGGTATATAAGATATCACTAATGGTATATATGATATCACCAATGGTATATATGACATCACCAATGGTATATATGACATCACCAATGGTATATAAGATATCACTAATGGTATATAAGACATCACCAATGGTATATATGACATCACCAATGGTATAGAAGATATCACTAATGGTATATATGATATCACCAATGGTATATATGACATCACCAATGGTATATATGACATCACCAATGGTATTTAAGAGATGACCGATGGTATTTAAGACATGACCAATGGTATTTAATATAATAACATGGCACACTAGTTAAAGAAGTATTATTTTTTTCAAAAGACAAATTAGTCAATTCTTATGCAATCAATTTGATTATTAAGAAAATTTTATTTAAAGCCATTATCATACAATAATTGGAAGGAGATTTGGAAGTAATTCTTTTTAATTTTACTATATTTTGAAATAAAGACTTTAAGAGTACGCAACATAATTTACATATTTTTAAATTTGTTAAATTTTACTTTTTAGTAAATCTAGAAAGAGGTGTGTCAAAGATGATTAACCCAACAAGTAAGAACTTTGCACCATGCCCTTGTGATTTGAAAGCTATGATGTGTGACATTGATTGTTGCTGTGATTCTGTAAGTTATTTTCATTTAAAAGCTGTCAAGTTTGCAATGAAATACATGTTTTAATTTAAAATATAATGTTTTAAATTAGCTGAATCACAGCTTTTAAATGTCAATGGCACCAAACATATATGTATACATAACCAGCCTCTCGGACCTTTACGAAGCACTGAGGGGATAAGGTTAATATATATAGTAGTGTGCTCATTACATGGTGATTCTATAAAATAGCATTCTAATGTTGTTTTTCTTTTTTTTATTTTATAAAGGATTGCAAAGAATTACAGGAATTTAACCTTAATCAGTGTATTTTCAAAGAAAATATATGGAAAATGTCTTCAGATCATATGTGTAATGCAGAAAATTCCTCTGGTCTAAATATATTGTTCTGTGTTGTTAGTAAAGAAAATGTTTACCTTGGAATATACTACAATGACAAAACATCTATTTCTACTCCCACATCTTTCACAGAAATATGGTCTGAAAGCCGTTATTCTTACACGTATGCCTTCATTTTCACAAATTATTTTTTATGTAATTTTAATATTTATATTTTACATCCCCTAAAACAGAGGTTCTCAAACTTTTACGTCCGCTGTTCCCTGCTTGCATATATTATACTATGTATGAATAAATATATATATGTCTTATTTTACTAGCTAAACTACCCGTCCTTTGGACGGTTCAAGTAGCTTTCGATGTAGCTCATTAAACTAAACAAAGTAAATTTGAATACATAAAAGAAAAACGTACTTTATGTAAACATGAAAACCTTAGGCACTATTCCAGCGAAATAATTAATATGTAAGCTCGGTGTCATCCGTTATACCATGTAACAACAGAAATCCAGTCTAGGTATAAATTTGTTTGACAACAGTAAAAGCGTATCATGAAATAGAGAAGTGAAGTGAATAATATTGTAAAAGTTATGACATCACTTAATGTATGAACATCAAGCTTGAAACGATAAATTATACAATGTCAAATCTATAACCTAACTTAGTAATCTGTTAGAAATTGCTGGTTGTGAAATATACAAAATGATATTGTTAGTCTTAAGGAAGCGTACCTTTTGTTTCAAGTACAAAGGGTAAATTAAAATCCAAATGAGCCAAATTACGAAAGATAACTCTTGTCTTACTTAAAGATAACTCTTGTCTTACTTAATCACGAAAATTGACACAAATAACCGAAACTTTTTTAATGTCTCCAAAGGCCCCAATATTGATTTTTGAAAGCCTTTGTAGATCATGTACAGGTTTTGTGCAAGGAGAAGTTCTGTAAAAAATTTCAAAGGAATCGCATGAATGGTTTAGAATATATGAGCCCTCATTAAAAATTGTCCACACACACACATACAGAAAACTTTGTCTTTATATATATACAGATGTATCATTTGATATTTAAGATACTATTACCTCTCCCTTAGGCCCCAGTGCCCCCTGGACCTTCTCAGGGCCCCCTGGGGGCTGGTAGTGCCCACTTTAAAAACCTCTGCTCTAGATCACCTTAGAATAAACTGTATTATTGTTTGACCTTCTAGAAACAGCAGCCAGAAAGAAAAGGACATATTAGTTAGAGCCATAGTCGAAAGATTTTTTTATCTCAGCAACAGTAACCTTTTACTATATATATATATATATATCATTTAATGTCTGCTTCCTTGCTGGCAAGGGTTGGACTATATGTATATATATATTGGGGTTATATATGTGTGTATGTGGGGGTATATGTGTGCGTGTATATATATATGTTTAATTATTAAATAAACATTAAGACAGAAGTGACACAATCATATTTATTATATGTATTTCTATGGTACCGACATGGAACTGTGTGATGTCATCAGATGTTAACCTAAGTGGGTTGTTATGTTGTTAGCTAACACGACAATGTCTGTGAAAGTCCAATTGGTGGAATTTATAAACTAAGCTGTTTTCATTGGTTTAAGTGTTGACAGGTCACTCTTGAGTGCTACTGGTAACAACCTGTTGCATGTCGGGTCATCGAAGACTAAACTGGCAACCCTACCAAGTTCACTTGGTGAGGAGGGTGATTTTGGACACCCTGCAGGACAAAAAACAAAACCTGACAAACGGCGGAAGAACTCATAAGAGTCAACAGCCATCCAAAACTTTGTAAATATGTACATACAGTGTAGGTGTGGGTATGTAAATGTGTATACAGTATGGGTGTGAGGTGTGTAGTATTGATTGCACATTTATCTGTGTATATATGTGTATATATTTGATTTTAAAAAAAGACCTGCCAAATCAATGGGAGGCAGTTGCTCCAGCTGGACTCATCGAAAGACTGGTGTAGTGGTTCTGAGAACAATGCAGCTTTGCAGATGATCAATGGAAAGGCGCTCCCGCTCAAGTTAGGAGAGAACTATTGACCTTCAGGAGAAGCAGTGACCCCTGATTGTATACAGCAACCAAAACAAATTTTTTGCGAGCGGATATTCAACCGTAGATAGATAGATAGTTAAAGTATGTTGTTTATAATCTATTTCAATTTAAGCTTTATCATTTCTGTCAAGCTTCTGGCCATAAAATCTAAGTGAGTTCATTAGCTCAGTATATATACATGCATGCACCGCCACGTATTCATCTGTAGCCATACAACTGTCCTTGGTCACTAAATATTTATTGCTCCAGCCATAGCGGTTCTGGGTTCAACATACACTGTAGTCCTTCTTATTATGTTATCAGTGCTAGCAACATCAGTTACATTTTAACAACATACAGCATCAATGACAAATTTGTTACCACCTTTAAGCTGGATGGATGCTACTGACGTAGAGTGCTGCTCTTACCTGCTTACACCTGTTTATTAACGAGACATCCCAATGCAACTCTTATGGATAACAACACAGTAATTAGCGATATAGGTGAATTGTTGAAGTCAGTGTGGAAGAACATTCCTACAAGCCACTCTATATCCCATCAAAGATATACGACTGGCCTGGCTGAGAAATATATCTTTATGCAACCTTTATAATATCAAAAAGAACTAAATTGTTCTCTGTGTATACATATAAACAAATTCTTCCATATGATTCTCTGTCTCTCAGATGACATACAAGCCCAGTTTGTTTAGAGAGATACCTTTTAAATGAGAGAGAAACTCCATAAACTTTTAACTTATATTTCTAACACCTTTTTTTTTCTTTTTTAGAGGAAAGAAACCACATCAAAGTAGTTTGGGTGAAAGGCATGGAAACCTGGTAAATAAAGAACTGAAAGTAACTACTAATATGCTAGATGTTCTTGTTTTACCTCAAACGATATTTAATGGTCAATGCATTACATCAGCTCCACTCCCTTTCCTTATTGATATAACTTCTCACTGTACTTATTATGTAGACAACAACATTTGTTCAAACAACTCTGCATTAAGTGCTATGTCATATGTACTATCAACATCTCTAATTAACTTTAATTGCCCTTTATCTGATGATCAACAACATGATATTGTTCCTATTGATGTTAATTACTATTGTACTGAAAATGTAAATTTCTACATAAAAAACTTTAATTCTTCAACTAATGTTTGGAAAGAAGAGCTTAATAAATCTATGAATTGCTTGTTTAATGAAACATATTGCTCAAACAATAATGACAATGTTTTAGAAAGACGTTGTGATTGGGATGACAGTTATACAAGACCACCCATTCCTCTTGTAAGAAGAGAACTAAATGAGATATTTTGTGATAATGTCGTCCTTTCAGTGAGTTATCAGTTTATATGGAATGGAACAAAAATTATATTCTTAAATGCATCAATTGTTCTTGGAAATATTTCTTTGTCTGAAATTAATCGAAATATGGACAAAAAAAATGAGTCTAAAATGTATGATAGTAGATTGTCCCCAAATAGAGACATCACTCATTTAACACAGCATTATAAAGTACATTATGTGAACATCCATAACAAATCTGACAGTAAAATTCAATACACTCGCTCAGGAAATCCTGGTAAGTTGGATATACTTCATTTCTTAAACGTTTTTACATTCCTGTTCTAAGATAGAACCAGTTGTCGTCATCATCGTCACCATTTTACGTCCAGTCTTCCACACTAGCATGGCTTAGACAGGTTGTCCTGTTGTGGGCAATGCCGTGTCGGGTGACCATGTCTTGTTCATACGGGAACTGATTTTGGTTTGATTTCTACAGCTGGATGCCCTTCCTAACACCAACCTCATTTACAGTGAGTGATGGGTGCTTTTTTCCATGGCGCCTACACGTCCACTTTACAGTGTGGGCTGGGTGCTTTTTTGCAGTGGGAGGGGGTGGAGGCATATTGTCTATATGCTTCAGCTTCAGCTTGTACCCATGGGAAGTCAGGTCTTCTGTATTACTGCATGACGCCAGAGGTCACGGTCGTGTGTCATCACCTTTGAGAGGTGCAATTGGACAAGGTCAGCTTTTATCACCTCATCCCAGGTCTTCTTGGGTCTCCCCACTCCAAGGCCTCCATCGACTTCCAGTGCTCTGCACCTTTTTATGCAGCTGTCATCCTTCATACGCATCACATGTCCATACCAGCGCAACCTCCTCTCCTGCACACAGCATTTGATTCCTCTTATGCTCAGTCTCTCTCTCAATTCATTTATGCTTTGCTGTTCATGTATATTAACTATTGTGACATGGAATTAAAAGTAGGATTTATTATTAGGAAAGTTACAAGGTGATGGGCAAAGTTAGAGCATCAGACCAATGCTTAGCAGAATTTGTTGAGGGTTTTTATATTCTGAGTTCAAATCCTATTTGGGTCAATGTTGCCTTTTATCAATCCGAGGTTGATAAAGTATCGACATTGTTGGTAATATAGGTAGTAACTCTGTTATTGGTAATATAGGTAGTAACTCTGTTATTGGTAATATAGGTAGTAACTCTGTTATTGGTAATATAGGTAGTAACTCTGTTATTGGTAATACAGGTAGTAACTCTGTTATTGGTAATACAGGTAGTAACGACATTGGTAATACAGGTAGTAACTCTGTTATTGGTAATACAGGTAGTAACTCTGTTATTGGTAATACAGGTAGTAACTCTGTTATTGGTAATACAGGTAGTAACGACATTGGTAATACAGGTAGTAACTCTGTTATTGGTAATACAGGTAGTAACTCTGTTATTGGTAATATAGGTAGTAACTCTGTTATTGGTAATACAGGTAGTAACTCTGTTATTGGTAATACAGGTAGTAACTCTGTTATTGGTAATACAGGTAGTAACTCTGTTATTGGTAATACAGGTAGTAACTCTGTTATTGGTAATACAGGTAGTAACTCTGTTATTGGTAATACAGGTAGTAACTCTGTTATTGGTAATACAGGTAGTAACTCTGTTATTGGTAATATAGGTAGTAACTCTGTTATTGGTAATACAGGTAGTAACTCTGTTATTGGTAATACAGGTAGTAACTCTGTTATTGGTAATACAGGTAGTAACTCTGTTATTGGTAATATAGGTAGTAACGACATTGGTAATACAGGTAGTAACTCTGTTATTGGTAATATAGGTAGTAACTCTGTTATTGGTAATATAGGTAGTAACTCTGTTATTGGTAATACAGGTAGTAACTCTGTTATTGGTAATACAGGTAGTAACTCTGTTATTGGTAATATAGGTAGTAACTCTGTTATTGGTAATACAGGTAGTAACGACATTGGTAATACAGGTAGTAACTCTGTTATTGGTAATACAGGTAGTAACTCTGTTATTGGTAATATAGGTAGTAACTCTGTTATTGGTAATACAGGTAGTAACTCTGTTATTGGTAATACAGGTAGTAACTCTGTTATTGGTAATACAGGTAGTAACTCTGTTATTGGTAATATAGGTAGTAACGACATTGGTAATACAGGTAGTAACTCTGTTATTGGTAATATAGGTAGTAACTCTGTTATTGGTAATATAGGTAGTAACTCTGTTATTGGTAATACAGGTAGTAACTCTGTTATTGGTAATACAGGTAGTAACTCTGTTATTGGTAATATAGGTAGTAACTCTGTTATTGGTAATACAGGTAGTAACGACATTGGTAATACAGGTAGTAACTCTGTTATTGGTAATACAGGTAGTAACTCTGTTATTGGTAATATAGGTAGTAACTCTGTTATTGGTAATACAGGTAGTAACTCTGTTATTGGTAATACAGGTAGTAACTCTGTTATTGGTAATACAGGTAGTAACTCTGTTATTGGTAATACAGGTAGTAACTCTGTTATTGGTAATACAGGTAGTAACTCTGTTATTGGTAATACAGGTAGTAACTCTGTTATTGGTAATACAGGTAGTAACTCTGTTATTGGTAATATAGGTAGTAACTCTGTTATTGGTAATACAGGTAGTAACTCTGTTATTGGTAATACAGGTAGTAACGACATTGGTAATACAGGTAGTAACTCTGTTATTGGTAATACAGGTAGTAACTCTGTTATTGGTAATATAGGTAGTAACTCTGTTATTGGTAATACAGGTAGTAACTCTGTTATTGGTAATACAGGTAGTAACTCTGTTATTGGTAATATAGGTAGTAACTCTGTTATTGGTAATACAGGTAGTAACTCTGTTATTGGTAATACAGGTAGTAACTCTGTTATTGGTAATACAGGTAGTAACTCTGTTATTGGTAATACAGGTAGTAACTCTGTTATTGGTAATACAGGTAGTAACTCTGTTATTGGTAATACAGGTAGTAACGACATTGGTAATACAGGTAGTAACTCTGTTATTGGTAATACAGGTAGTAACTCTGTTATTGGTAATATAGGTAGTAACTCTGTTATTGGTAATACAGGTAGTAACTCTGTTATTGGTAATACAGGTAGTAACTCTGTTATTGGTAATACAGGTAGTAACTCTGTTATTGGTAATACAGGTAGTAACTCTGTTATTGGTAATACAGGTAGTAACGACATTGGTAATACAGGTAGTAACTCTGTTATTGGTAATACAGGTAGTAACTCTGTTATTGGTAATATAGGTAGTAACTCTGTTATTGGTAATACAGGTAGTAACGACATTGGTAATACAGGTAGTAACTCTGTTATTGGTAATACAGGTAGTAACTCTGTTATTGGTAATATAGGTAGTAACTCTGTTATTGGTAATACAGGTAGTAACTCTGTTATTGGTAATATAGGTAGTAACTCTGTTATTGGTAATACAGGTAGTAACTCTGTTATTGGTAATACAGGTAGTAACTCTGTTATTGGTAATACAGGTAGTAACTCTGTTATTGGTAATACAGGTAGTAACTCTGTTATTGGTAATATAGGTAGTAACTCTGTTATTGGTAATACAGGTAGTAACTCTGTTATTGGTAATATAGGTAGTAACTCTGTTATTGGTAATACAGGTAGTAACGACATTGGTAATACAGGTAGTAACTCTGTTATTGGTAATACAGGTAGTAACTCTGTTATTGGTAATACAGGTAGTAACTCTGTTATTGGTAATACAGGTAGTAACTCTGTTATTGGTAATACAGGTAGTAACTCTGTTATTGGTAATACAGGTAGTAACTCTGTTATTGGTAATACAGGTAGTAACTCTGTTATTGGTAATACAGGTAGTAACTCTGTTATTGGTAATACAGGTAGTAACTCTGTTATTGGTAATACAGGTAGTAACGACATTGGTAATACAGGTAGTAACTCTGTTATTGGTAATATAGGTAGTAACTCTGTTATTGGTAATACAGGTAGTAACTCTGTTATTGGTAATATAGGTAGTAACTCTGTTATTGGTAATATAGGTAGTAACTCTGTTATTGGTAATACAGGTAGTAACTCTGTTATTGGTAATACAGGTAGTAACTCTGTTATTGGTAATACAGGTAGTAACTCTGTTATTGGTAATACAGGTAGTAACGACATTGGTAATACAGGTAGTAACTCTGTTATTGGTAATACAGGTAGTAACTCTGTTATTGGTAATATAGGTAGTAACTCTGTTATTGGTAATATAGGTAGTAACTCTGTTATTGGTAATACAGGTAGTAACTCTGTTATTGGTAATACAGGTAGTAACTCTGTTATTGGTAATACAGGTAGTAACTCTGTTATTGGTAATACAGGTAGTAACGACATTGGTAATACAGGTAGTAACTCTGTTATTGGTAATATAGGTAGTAACTCTGTTATTGGTAATACAGGTAGTAACGACATTGGTAATACAGGTAGTAACTCTGTTATTGGTAATATAGGTAGTAACTCTGTTATTGGTAATACAGGTAGTAACTCTGTTATTGGTAATACAGGTAGTAACTCTGTTATTGGTAATACAGGTAGTAACTCTGTTATTGGTAATACAGGTAGTAACGACATTGGTAATACAGGTAGTAACTCTGTTATTGGTAATACAGGTAGTAACTCTGTTATTGGTAATACAGGTAGTAACGACATTGGTAATACAGGTAGTAACTCTGTTATTGGTAATATAGGTAGTAACTCTGTTATTGGTAATATAGGTAGTAACTCTGTTATTGGTAATACAGGTAGTAACTCTGTTATTGGTAATATAGGTAGTAACTCTGTTATTGGTAATACAGGTAGTAACTCTGTTATTGGTAATACAGGTAGTAACGACATTGGTAATACAGGTAGTAACTCTGTTATTGGTAATATAGGTAGTAACTCTGTTATTGGTAATATAGGTAGTAACTCTGTTATTGGTAATACAGGTAGTAACGACATTGGTAATACAGGTAGCAACTCTGTTATTGGTAATATAGGTAGTAACTCTGTTATTGGTAATATAGGTAGTAACTCTGTTATTGGTAATACAGGTAGTAACTCTGTTATTGGTAATACAGGTAGTAACGACATTGGTAATACAGGTAGTAACTCTGTTATTGGTAATATAGGTAGTAACTCTGTTATTGGTAATACAGGTAGTAACTCTGTTATTGGTAATACAGGTAGTAACTCTGTTATTGGTAATATAGGTAGTAACTCTGTTATTGGTAATACAGGTAGTAACGACATTGGTAATACAGGTAGTAACTCTGTTATTGGTAATACAGGTAGTAACTCTGTTATTGGTAATACAGGTAGTAACTCTGTTATTGGTAATACAGGTAGTAACTCTGTTATTGGTAATATAGGTAGTAACTCTGTTATTGGTAATACAGGTAGTAACGACATTGGTAATATAGGTAGTAACTCTGTTATTGGTAATACAGGTAGTAACTCTGTTATTGGTAATACAGGTAGTAACTCTGTTATTGGTAATATAGGTAGTAACTCTGTTATTGGTAATACAGGTAGTAACGACATTGGTAATATAGGTAGTAACTCTGTTATTGGTAATACAGGTAGTAACTCTGTTATTGGTAATACAGGTAGTAACTCTGTTATTGGTAATACAGGTAGTAACTCTGTTATTGGTAATATAGGTAGTAACTCTGTTATTGGTAATACAGGTAGTAACTCTGTTATTGGTAATACAGGTAGTAACTCTGTTATTGGTAATACAGGTAGTAACTCTGTTATTGGTAATACAGGTAGTAACTCTGTTATTGGTAATACAGGTAGTAACTCTGTTATTGGTAATATAGGTAGTAACTCTGTTATTGGTAATACAGGTAGTAACTCTGTTATTGGTAATACAGGTAGTAACTCTGTTATTGGTAATACAGGTAGTAACTCTGTTATTGGTAATATAGGTAGTAACTCTGTTATTGGTAATACAGGTAGTAACGACATTGGTAATACAGGTAGTAACTCTGTTATTGGTAATACAGGTAGTAACTCTGTTATTGGTAATACAGGTAGTAACTCTGTTATTGGTAATACAGGTAGTAACTCTGTTATTGGTAATACAGGTAGTAACTCTGTTATTGGTAATACAGGTAGTAACTCTGTTATTGGTAATACAGGTAGTAACGACATTGGTAATACAGGTAGTAACTCTGTTATTGGTAATACAGGTAGTAACTCTGTTATTGGTAATACAGGTAGTAACTCTGTTATTGGTAATACAGGTAGTAACTCTGTTATTGGTAATACAGGTAGTAACGACATTGGTAATACAGGTAGTAACTCTGTTATTGGTAATACAGGTAGTAACTCTGTTATTGGTAATACAGGTAGTAACGACATTGGTAATACAGGTAGTAACTCTGTTATTGGTAATACAGGTAGTAACTCTGTTATTGGTAATATAGGTAGTAACTCTGTTATTGGTAATACAGGTAGTAACTCTGTTATTGGTAATACAGGTAGTAACTCTGTTATTGGTAATACAGGTAGTAACTCTGTTATTGGTAATACAGGTAGTAACGACATTGGTAATACAGGTAGTAACTCTGTTATTGGTAATACAGGTAGTAACTCTGTTATTGGTAATATAGGTAGTAACTCTGTTATTGGTAATACAGGTAGTAACTCTGTTATTGGTAATACAGGTAGTAACTCTGTTATTGGTAATACAGGTAGTAACTCTGTTATTGGTAATACAGGTAGTAACTCTGTTATTGGTAATACAGGTAGTAACTCTGTTATTGGTAATACAGGTAGTAACTCTGTTATTGGTAATACAGGTAGTAACTCTGTTATTGGTAATACAGGTAGTAACTCTGTTATTGGTAATACAGGTAGTAACTCTGTTATTGGTAATACAGGTAGTAACTCTGTTATTGGTAATATAGGTAGTAACTCTGTTATTGGTAATACAGGTAGTAACGACATTGGTAATACAGGTAGTAACTCTGTTATTGGTAATATAGGTAGTAACTCTGTTATTGGTAATACAGGTAGTAACTCTGTTATTGGTAATATAGGTAGTAACTCTGTTATTGGTAATACAGGTAGTAACTCTGTTATTGGTAATACAGGTAGTAACTCTGTTATTGGTAATACAGGTAGTAACTCTGTTATTGGTAATATAGGTAGTAACTCTGTTATTGGTAATACAGGTAGTAACGACATTGGTAATACAGGTAGTAACTCTGTTATTGGTAATATAGGTAGTAACTCTGTTATTGGTAATACAGGTAGTAACTCTGTTATTGGTAATACAGGTAGTAACTCTGTTATTGGTAATACAGGTAGTAACTCTGTTATTGGTAATATAGGTAGTAACTCTGTTATTGGTAATACAGGTAGTAACTCTGTTATTGGTAATACAGGTAGTAACTCTGTTATTGGTAATATAGGTAGTAACTCTGTTATTGGTAATACAGGTAGTAACTCTGTTATTGGTAATACAGGTAGTAACTCTGTTATTGGTAATATAGGTAGTAACTCTGTTATTGGTAATACAGGTAGTAACTCTGTTATTGGTAATACAGGTAGTAACGACATTGGTAATACAGGTAGTAACTCTGTTATTGGTAATACAGGTAGTAACTCTGTTATTGGTAATATAGGTAGTAACTCTGTTATTGGTAATATAGGTAGTAACTCTGTTATTGGTAATATAGGTAGTAACTCTGTTATTGGTAATACAGGTAGTAACTCTGTTATTGGTAATACAGGTAGTAACTCTGTTATTGGTAATACAGGTAGTAACTCTGTTATTGGTAATATAGGTAGTAACTCTGTTATTGGTAATACAGGTAGTAACTCTGTTATTGGTAATATAGGTAGTAACTCTGTTATTGGTAATACAGGTAGTAACTCTGTTATTGGTAATATAGGTAGTAACTCTGTTATTGGTAATACAGGTAGTAACTCTGTTATTGGTAATACAGGTAGTAACTCTGTTATTGGTAATACAGGTAGTAACTCTGTTATTGGTAATACAGGTAGTAACTCTGTTATTGGTAATACAGGTAGTAACTCTGTTATTGGTAATACAGGTAGTAACGACATTGGTAATACAGGTAGTAACTCTGTTATTGGTAATACAGGTAGTAACGACATTGGTAATACAGGTAGTAACTCTGTTATTGGTAATACAGGTAGTAACTCTGTTATTGGTAATACAGGTAGTAACTCTGTTATTGGTAATACAGGTAGTAACTCTGTTATTGGTAATACAGGTAGTAACTCTGTTATTGGTAATACAGGTAGTAACTCTGTTATTGGTAATACAGGTAGTAACTCTGTTATTGGTAATATAGGTAGTAACTCTGTTATTGGTAATACAGGTAGTAACTCTGTTATTGGTAATACAGGTAGTAACTCCGTTATTGGTAATACAGGTAGTAACGACATTGGTAATACAGGTAGTAACTCTGTTATTGGTAATACAGGTAGTAACTCTGTTATTGGTAATACAGGTAGTAACTCTGTTATTGGTAATACAGGTAGTAACTCCGTTATTGGTAATACAGGTAGTAACTCTGTTATTGGTAATACAGGTAGTAACTCTGTTATTGGTAATACAGGTAGTAACTCCGTTATTGGTAATACAGGTAGTAACGACATTGGTAATACAGGTAGTAACTCTGTTATTGGTAATACAGGTAGTAACTCTGTTATTGGTAATACAGGTAGTAACTCTGTTATTGGTAATACAGGTAGTAACTCCGTTATTGGTAATACAGGTAGTAACGACATTGGTAATACAGGTAGTAACTCTGTTATTGGTAATACAGGTAGTAACTCTGTTATTGGTAATACAGGTAGTAACTCTGTTATTCGTAATACAGGTAGTAACTCCGTTATTGGTAATACAGGTAGTAACGACATTGGTAATACAGGTAGTAACTCTGTTATTGGTAATACAGGTAGTAACTCTGTTATTGGTAATACAGGTAGTAACTCCGTTATTGGTAATACAGGTAGTAACGACATTGGTAATACAGGTAGTAACTCTGTTATTGGTAATACAGGTAGTAACTCTGTTATTGGTAATACAGGTAGTAACTCTGTTATTGGTAATACAGGTAGTAACTCTGTTATTGGTAATACAGGTAGTAACTCCGTTATTGGTAATACAGGTAGTAACGACATTGGTAATACAGGTAGTAACTCTGTTATTGGTAATACAGGTAGTAACTCTGTTATTGGTAATACAGGTAGTAACTCTGTTATTCGTAATACAGGTAGTAACTCTGTTATTGGTAATACAGGTAGTAACTCCGTTATTGGTAATACAGGTAGTAACTCTGTTATTGGTAATACAGGTAGTAACTCCGTTATTGGTAATGCTATATATTGAGCACACTACTGTGTATTATCTCTTAATTGGGATTCATAATTATTGTAAAAGGGTAGAATTAAGCAGGAGAAGTTTATTTATTCTGCAATTATCTTTAGTAGCTTCATGATTGGTAATTATCAATCATGTGATTATAAACAAGGTAACTCCCTGTATGGTTGTTTTACAGATCTATACCAAAATGTATTTGTAAATAATTTACCTGCACCAACCTTGATATAACCTGACATAACATTATATAGGGATTTCTTAAATGCTTCTGCAAATGACCTACAATAACAGCTTGGTCTGAATTTTTATTTATTTTGGTTGTTATAATTGCAACTGATACCATCATTTGTTTTAACATCTGGGTTTTTGTGCTTCCGATGATTGGATAGCTTTACAATCAGTTGTCTTCATCCAGTACACCAGTTTTACAATCAGTTGTCTTCATCCAGTACACCAGTTTTACAATCAGTTGTCTTCATCCAGTACACCAGTTTTACAATCAGTTGTCTTCATCCAGTACACCAGTTTTACAATCAGTTGTCTTCATCCAGTACACCAGTTTTACAATCAGTTGTCTTCATCCAGTACACCAGTTTTACAATCAGTTGTCTTCATCCAGTACACCAGTTTTACAATCAGTTGTCTTCATCCAGTACACCAGTTTTACAATCAGTTGTCTTCATCCAGTACACCAGTTTTACAATCAGTTGTCTTCATCCAGTACACCAGTTTTACAATCAGTTGTCTTCATCCAGTACACCAGTTTTACAATCAGTTGTCTTCATCCAGTACACCAGTTTTACAATCAGTTGTCTTCATCCAGTACACCAGCTACTATATTTTCTGTAATTTTGACAATTTGTTTAAGGAAAGGATATCCTTCCTTTTGTTAAAGACACTTTTATTGTGTGGTATCAGTACTATAGAAGTAAGTTTGATCACAATAACAGCTTTGTTTATTTTAAGCTGGCTTCAGCCTCAATGAGTAAAATAAAAGAAAACTGACAAGTCCTATTTATAGGATGATTGTATTGGTGGTCATTCTGGTGCCACAACAAAAAGCACCCAGTTCACTCTGTAAAGTGTTAGCGTCACACTAAAAGCACCCAGTATGGAAAATAGACATTAAATGGTGATGCCTTCATCATGTTCACTAGCACTGAAAACCTTTAATTCCTGAGTGAGATCTCTTAATCAGATTTTTTCATTGTAGACTTTTTAATGTCCACAAAAAACATACCTGCTTTGATTTAATAATTTTTTTTTCATGGCACCAGCACTACTTCCGTACAGGGAGGACTGGGTGCATTTTATTATAACACCAGCATTACCAGCTTAAAGAGGTGGACTTGGTGCACCTTATCGTGACACCAGCACTACCACCTTACGGGGTGGACTGGGTGCACTTTATCATGACACCAGCACTACCACCTTACAAGGTGGACTGGGTGCATTTTATCATGACACCAGCACTACCACCTTACGGGGTGGACTGGGTGCACTTTATCATGACACCAGCACTACCACCTTACAAGGTGGACTGGGTGCATTTTATCGTGACACCTGCACTACTTCATTACACTTGGGTACTCAGTGTGTCAGGTTAGAGAGGTGTGAGTAAGGGTGTGTAAAAAATGAAAGAACTCTAGACTATAAGCTGCCAAAAATATGAAAACATTCCTACTAACAATTTTTCATTGATATTTTGTGTTATAATTTTAATTTTAATATTTTGCAGCAGTATATATTGTATTCATATGCAATGTTAGAAAATTGAATCAATTTAATTTGCACAGTTTTTTCTCTTGAAACATTCATAATTCCTTTGAAATACATTGTTTAATAATCTTTTGTTGGCACCCGTTTGTATATCCAGCAGCTACTTAACTCCCCTTTTCTCCTTATAGCATCCATTAGTAATCAATGATATCTGTAAACATGTTTAACTCTTTACAGGCTATTTACCTGGTAGACCAGTATATAGTGGAGTTGCCATTCTTAACAATACATTTCTCTTTGTTGACCAAAATTCATCTCAACAAATATCTGTTTGGAATCCAGGTATGTTCATTTTATTATGACTATGAGAGGGCAGTTAATTGGCACTGTTGTTACTTAGTAGTATTTGTTTTAGGTTTTTACTTTCTGAGTTCAAATCCTGCCACAGTCTTGCCTTTCAAACTTATGGGGTTGATAAAGTAAAGTACCAGATATGTACTGGGGTTGATTTAATTGACTTTATCTCCTCCTCCTTTGAATCATCATTTTTACATCAATTTTTCCATTCTGGCAAGAGTTCAACAAGACTTTTTGAAGCAATGTTTTTCACTCAGAAGCCCTTCTTGATAGCAACCCTTTTAGTTGCTTCTTATGACACACCTCATACACATGTCTTCAACAATAGAATTTACATCTCAATGTTTTTCAACCTGGGAGTAGAAAACACTCTTTTATTTAGTTCATTTTTTGGTCACCATATGAGGATTTGTCTTAGAAAGAAATGATGACATTGAAGCAATAATGATTTTGTCCTTAGTTTTTACAGTATTATTTCAACTGAATTATTCAAAATGTAAGCTGGACAACCTATGAAAATTAACGGTCCCTTCAACTGCTTCTTTAAATTTGAAAATGCCATCTTTCTTTTCTATGACTTTGTCAACCAAACATAGTATTACAATTCTCATTAGCGAATGCAATAAACTTTTAAAAATTAAATCATGTTTTACAAGAATATTCTTGGTGTATACTTTAATACTTTCAGTAGAGTTTATGTGCTTGGGAAGTTCATTAGTTATAATTGCTTTCTACCAGTTGATGTGTGATAAGAAGGAATGTTTCCACTGAACTTTAGTTGCTCCCAACTGTATCAGTAAATATGGCAATAATAAACAATTTTATTTTCATTTAATTATTTTAGTGATTTGTACACTCTCTGTAAAGTGGTTGGTGATAGGAAAGAGTATCCAGCCACAGAAAATTTGCCAAACAAGCTGGACATTGACAAAAGAGTCATTACTAACAAACCCTAAATTTGAATCATTCTAGAATGTGCCTGTTTCTGCTGGATGATTGCCCAAAAGGCATATAGAACCAACTGCTGGACAACTCTTAGGGTTATTGGATAGGGTTCATGCTGCAAAAAAGGTTTTACTATAAATAGGAGGTAGATTTCTGTATAAAATGTCCAGAAGCCACAGCCTATCAGAACTCTGAGTAGTGTTGCAGTATAAAAGATACTGTTTTACTATGGCCATTACATTCATTCTTGCAGATGACCTGGAACAAGATCTATCTGGACAAACAAGAGACTTTCAAAGGTGAAGTACGCAAACACAGTGAACCAATCCATAAATACAGGACATAAAACAAACAGAAAATAAGAATGTTTTAACCCGTTTGTTACAAAACCACATGAAACTGGGTTTAACATACAACACTGTTCAATTTAAAATGTTTGTACTTATATTAAAATCTTCTAACATAGTCTTATTATAGAAGCTAGCAGAAAACCACCCATGTAGTGTGCATATTGATATTATATGCAAATATATATGGATGTAGATATATGTCAAATAAAATGGTAATTGAGAACATTACAGAAATTGAAGAGAGACTGTGTTACACTGTCTTCTGTAATCAGTAACGTAATCCATGATACATTTAAAAAAGACAATATTATATATAAACTGCATTACAATGAAATTTTATGAAAACGAAAAAGGAGAAAATTAGCGATGTGATATAGTGTCATAACCAGAAGTATTGACATTTGAAAATTTTAAAAGAAGTGAATCTTGAAATAACAATCATTATATATAAAATTATTTATATTTAATCAAGAGTTACGAAATTTAGTACATAAATTATGTAATATTCATTCATTATTTATTCAAAGTAATCCAACTTATTTTACAAACGGGGAAAAAAAATATATATATTCAGGATACAGTCCCGCACTCCTCTCTTTATTATGATTTAGAGATTGTTGTTAAGTAATGTTTTAAATATAATCTTTTAATTCTTCTAATTGTTTAGTTATTTTCAAAATTAATTGAACGATATCAGTGTATTTCATTAGAAATATGGTAATGGAAGGGTTTAATCGAAATTTAAGTATATCTCTATATAATTGTTTATAGGTTCTATTATGGCAGTTTTGTATTCATTTATAATTTACAGAAACATTTTATTTCAACTCATAAAAAATTGTAAATTTAATATTTAATGATAAATGAATTTTAATTATTTTAGTTCCTTCTGGCATTTGTGATTTGGGTCATAAAAGACGGATTATGTTTGGTGAAAATATTTATTCCAGTTGTTTTTTTCCTGTGAAACAACTTAATAATTGTCAAACATTAAGGTGAGATATAAATTATGTTAATTTCTTGCTTTATTTCAGGTGGTCATTTTGCCAATAGAAACACCTGTATTATTGATTTTCTCTTCACCTCTATTATTTGTTAGTTTTTCAAAGTTCTTTCGTCACACATTCTGTGACTTTCTCAATGACAATTGTTCTCTGTATCTCCTCTTTTTGTTTTTTTAATCCATCTTAATCTTCCAAAACAAGTACATATGTTAATTTCATTTTTATTCAAAATTAGCAAATACAATTTTTTCCATTTATTATTAAATAAAATGATAAAAAATAAAAAAAGTTTAATATGGTCAACGAAATTTCAATTTCATGTTTTTCCAAACATTCTTCTGCAAAATGCTTAACAAACCTTCAGTTAAAGGAAATAACTCTTAATTAATATCTAAAAATGGGTTTGTTAATTCAAATATTTATAGTATCCTTACTGGTGGGAAAATTGTTGTAAAAAAATTGCAATTTTTAGTATGATGCAGTCATAGTGCTGTTTTGTACTTTTCAGAATGCCTTGCTAATGTGGTTTCATGGGATATATTACATTAAGAGTTAACAGATGTCATTGCCAGTAACATATCACATTAATATATATATTATGAGAAAATATCTTAATATGTGACAACCTGTCTAACCCATGGAAAATAGATGTTAAACACTGATGATGATTTTCATTCCTCCTTATTACTTACAACTTAGACAGCTTGCAACAGACATGTACTACGACAAGGGCATGATACCCGCATCCCCTTCACAACCAACAATATAAACTCTCCTTACATATGAACAACTAAAACGCTTACAGTCATTACAAATGCTTCATATTACAACCTCTGATGATCTTTCATAATGTCCCTATATAAGATTGATGACTGTATTCTAGAAGAAGTCTTCTTTACAGCCAGAAAATATTTGCTGTGATCAGTTGCTAAACCTGAAGTATGATTAACACAGGAGTACTGCTCACATAACTAAGACAACTCTACATAGGAGTACTGCTCACATAACTAAGACAACTCTACACAGGAGTACTGCTCACATAACTAAGACAACTCTACACAAGAGTACTGCTCACATAACTAAGACAACTCTACACAGGAGTACTGCTCACATAACTAAGACAACTCTACACAGGAGTACTGCTCACATAACTAAGACAACTCTACATAGGAGTACTGCTCACATAACTAAGACAACTCTACACAGGAGTACTGCTCACATAACTAAGACAACTCTACACAGGAGTACTGCTCACATAACTAAGACAACTCTACACAGGAGTACTGCTCACATAACTAAGACAACTCTACACAAGAGTACTGCTCACATAACTAAGACAGCTCTACACAGGAGTACTGCTCACATAACTGAGACAACTTTACACAGGAGTACTGCTCACATAACTAAGACAACTCTACACAGGAGTACTGCTCACATAACTAAGACAACTCTACCTAGGAGTACTGCTCACATATCTAACACAACTCTACCTAGGAGTACTGCTCACATATCTAACACAACTCTACCTAGGAGTACTGCTTACATAACTAAGACAACTCTACACAGAAGTACTGCTCGCATAACTAAAACAACTCTACCTAGGAGTACTGCTCACATAACTAAGACAACTCTACACAGGAGTACTGCTCACATAACTAAGACAACTCTACACAGGAGTACTGCTCACATAACTAACACAACTCTACACAGGAGTACTGCTCACATAACTAAGACAACTCTACCTAGGAGTACTGCTCACATAACTAACACAACTCTACCTAGGAGTACTGCTCACATAACTAAGACAACTCTACACAGGAGTACTGCTCACATAACTAAGACAACTCTACCTAGGAGTACTGCTCACATAACTAAGACAGCTCTACCTAGGAGTACTGCTCACATGACTAAGACAGCTCTACACAGGAGTACTGCTTAAATAACTAAGACAACTCTACCTAGGAGTACTGCTCACATCACTAAGACAACCCTGCCTAGGAGTACTGCTCACATAACTAAGACAACTCTACCTAGGAGTACTGCTCACATAACTAAGACAGCTCTACCTAGGAGTACTGCTCACATAACTAAGACAACTCTACACAGGAGTACTGCTCACATAACTAAGACAACTCTACCTAGGAGTACTGCTCACATAACTAAGACAGCTCTACCTAGGAGTACTGCTCACATAACTAAGACAACTCTACACAGGAGTACTGCTCACATAACTAACACAACTCTACACAGGAGTACTGCTCACATGACTAAGACAACTCTACCTAGGAGTACTGCTCACATAACTAAGACAGCTCTACACAGGAGTACTGCTTACATAACTAAGACAACTCTACCTAGGAGTACTGCTCACATAACTAAGACAACTCTACACAGGAGTACGGCTCACATAACTAAGACAACTCTACACAGGAGTACTGCTCACATAACTAAGACAACTCTACCTAGCAGTACTGCTCACATAACTAACACAACTCTACCTAGGAGTACTGCTCACATAACTAAGACAACTCTACACAGGAGTACTGCTCACATAACTAAGACAACTCTACACAGGAGTACTGCTCACATAACTAAGACAACTCTACATAGGAGTACTGCTCACATAACTAAGACAACTTTACACAGGAGTACTGCTCACATAACTAAGACAACTCTACACAGGAGTACTGCTCACATAACTAAGACAACTCTACATAGGAGTACTGCTCACATAACTAAGACAACTTTACACAGGAGTACTGCTCACATAACTAAGACAACTCTACACAGGAGTACTGCTCACATAACTAAGACAACTCTACACAGGAGTACTGCTCACATGACTAAGAGAGCTCTACCTAGGAGTACTGCTCACATAACTAAGACAACTCTACCTAGGAGTACTGCTCACATAACTAATACAACTCTACCTAGGAGTACTGCTCACATAACTAAGACAACTCTACACAGGAGTACAGCTCACATAACTAAGACAACTCTACACAGGAGTACTGCTCACATAACTAAGACAGCTCTACACAGGAGTACTGCTCACATAACTAAGACAACTTTACACAGGAGTACTGCTCACATAACTAAGACAGCTCTACACAGGAGTACTGCTCACATAACTAAGACAACTCTACCTAGGAGTACTGCTCACATAACTAAGACAGCTCTACCTAGGAGTATTGCTCACATATCTAAGACAACTCTACACAGGAGTACTGCTCACATAACTAAGACAACTCTACACAGGAGTACTGCTCACATAACTAAGACAACTCTACCTAGGAGTACTGCTCACATAACTAAGACAGCTCTACCTAGGAGTATTGCTCACATATCTAAGACAACTCTACACAGGAGTACTGCTCACATAACTAAGACAACTCTACACAGGAGTACTGCTCACATGACTAAGAGAGCTCTACCTAGGAGTACTGCTCACATAACTAAGACAACTTTACACAGGAGTACTGCTCACATAACTAAGACAACTCTACACAGGAGTACTGCTCACATGACTAAGAGAGCTCTACCTAGGAGTACTGCTCACATAACTAAGACAACTCTACCTAGGAGTACTGCTCACATAACTAACACAACTCTACCTAGGAGTACTGCTCATATAACTAAGACAACTCTACACAGGAGTACTGCTCACATAACTAAGACAACTCTACACAGGAGTACTGCTCACATAACTAAGACAACTCTACACAGGAGTACTCCTCACATAACTAAGACAACTCTACCTAGGAGTACTGCTCACATAACTAAGACAACTCTACCTAGGAGTACTGCTCACATAACTAAGACAGCTCTACCTAGGAGTACTGCTCACATAACTAAGACAACTCTACACAGGAGTACTGCTCACATAACTAAGACAACTCTACCTAGGAGTACTGCTCACATAACTAAGACAACTCTACACAGGAGTACTCCTCACATAACTAAGACAACTCTACCTAGGAGTACTGCTCACATAACTAACACAACTCTGCCTAGGAGTACTGCTCACATAACTAAGACAACTCTACCTAGGAGTACTGCTCACATAACTAAGACAGCTCTACCTAGGAGTACTGCTCACATAACTAAGACAACTCTACACAGGAGTACTGCTCACATAACTAAGACAACTCTACCTAGGAGTACTGCTCACATAACTAAGACAGCTCTACCTAGGAGTACTGCTCACATAACTAAGACAACTCTACACAGGAGTACTGCTCACATAACTAACACAACTCTACACAGGAGTACTGCTCACATGACTAAGACAACTCTACCTAGGAGTACTGCTCACATAACTAAGACAGCTCTACACAGGAGTACTGCTTACATAACTAAGACAACTCTACCTAGGAGTACTGCTCACATAACTAAGACAACTCTACACAGGAGTACTGCTCACATAACTAAGACAGCTCTACACAGGAGTACTGCTCACATAACTAAGACAGCTCTACACAGGAGTACTGCTCACATAACTAAGACAGCTCTACCTAGGAGTATTGCTCACATATCTAAGACAACTCTACACAGGAGTACTGCTCACATAACTGAGACAACTTTACACAGGAGTACTGCTCACATAACTAAGACAACTCTACACAGGAGTACTGCTCACATGACTAAGAGAGCTCTACCTAGGAGTACTGCTCACATAACTAAGACAACTCTACCTAGGAGTACTGCTCACATATCTAACACAACTCTACCTAGGAGTACTGCTCACATAACTAAGACAACTCTACACAGGAGTACTGCTCACATAACTAAAACAACTCTACCTAGGAGTACTGCTCACATATCTAAGACAACTCTACACAGGAGTACTGCTCACATAACCAAAACAACTCTACCTAGGAGTACTGCTCACATAACTAAGACAACTCTACACAGGAGTACTGCTCACATAACTAAAACAACTCTACCTAGGAGTACTGCTCACATAACTAACACAACTCTACCTAGGAGTACTGCTCACATATCTAAGACAACTCTACACAGGAGTACTGCTCACATAACCAAAACAACTCTACATAGGAGTACTGCTCACATAACTAAGACAGCTCTACCTAGGAGTACTGCTCACATAACTAAGACAGCTCTACCTAGGAGTACTGCTCACATAACTAAGACAACTCTACACAGGAGTACTGCTCACATAACTAAAACAACTCTACCTAGGAGTACTGCTCACATAACTAAAACAACTCTACCTAGGAGTACTGCTCACATAACTAACACAACTCTACCTAGGAGTACTGCTCACATATCTAAGACAACTCTACGCAGGAGTACTGCTCACATAACCAAAACAACTCTACCTAGGAGTACTGCTCACATAAGACAACTCTACACAGGAGTACTGCTGACATAACTAAGACAACTCTACACAGGAGTACTGCTCACATAACTAAGACAACTCTACACAGGAGTACTGCTCACATATCTAAGACAACTCTACACAGGAGTACTGCTCACATAACTCTCCCGTTACACAAACATTGTAAACCACTCGATAAAGATGCACTCATTAATACACTACAACCAGTAGCTCACAGTCGTACAATTTATTGTCTGCTCTTTCTTAAACTCTATTGTGTCTTGCCTTCTAGATCTCATCCTAAAAAAACATTTCTACACTGAATTGCAACCTTCTCAAATGCCCAATTCCAACATTTTCTCTGAATATCATCATCATCATCATCATCATCTTCGTTTAACATCCATCTTCCACGCTAGCATGGGTTAGACGGGAGTTGTCCCACTTGAGCCACTTGAGGCAAGGTTTGTCAGGTGATCGTATCTTGCTCATATAGGACTATCTGGCAGATTTTCTACGGCTAGATGCCCTTCCTAACACCAACCACATTTACAGTGTGGACTGGGAGGTTTTTACCATCTTACCTACACAGCCACATTACAGTGTGGACTGTGTGTTTTTTTTGTCATAACACCTACATGATCTCAATCTCATTATCTCATTTATTTGGACTGGATGTTGTGGTACCAACTTTACAGAGAGAGAGTAGGAGTAGTGGATTGAGGTGTATATTTGGTTAGGAGGTGCCTACTGACTGTAGGTTTTGCTTTGTAGATAGGCAAGGTGGGTCTTCTGTATTACTGCGTAGCGGCAAAGATCTCGGTCCAGTAACATTGTCTTAGAGAGGTGTAAGTGTGTGAGGTCAGAATTTATCAGATCGTCCCAGGTTTTTCTGGTTCTACCTACTCCGTAGCTACCGTCTATCTTTATTGCCCTGCACTTTGTTATACAGCTGTCGTCTTTCATGCGCATCACGTGACCATACCAACATAGTCTTCTCTCAAGTAAACAGCATCTGATCCCTCTTATTCCTAATTTCTCACTTAGTTCATTTATGCTTTGCCGTTCACGTATATTACTATTACACATCCAACGGAGCATGCATGCTTCGTTCCTCTCCAGTCTGCGCAGGTCCTCTGCACACAATGCCCGTGTCTCACTGACATGTAACATCACTGTTCGTATACAGGCATCATACAGCCTGCCTTTCATTTTTAGAGAGAAACCTTTAGTGGCCAACAGCAGAATAAGCTCTCTGAACTTTTTCCATCCCGTTCTGACTCTGGCTACTGTACTTTCAGAGCACCTCCACCACTGCTGATTTTGTCACCCTGGTAACGGAAAGTGTCCACTATTTATATAGAACCATCTGAGCAATAGAAGGAGCACTTGTGGGCACTTGCTACTTATTGTACCTGAGCATCGGCCACATATAAAATCTATGTTTAAATAGTTTACCTGTGATCCCACTACATCTTTTATGTACCCATAGTTTGCATTTGGGACAAAATGGAATTTCTGCCTACTCCTTTCCTACACACTGAGAATGGCCATTTCCCTGAGGGCACATGTGTCCTATTTTCCTTTCTACAAACTAGAACTTTAGTCTTAGACAAGTTAACTTTAAGGCCTTTTGATTCTAGGCCATGCTTCCATGTTTGGAATTTCTTCTCTAGTTCAGCAATAGATTCAGCTATGAGAGTTAGATCATCTGCGCATAGGAGTTCCCATGGGCAGCCGGTCTTAAATTCCTCTGTTATAGCCTGAAGGGCAATAATAAATAGGAGGGGACTAAGGACAGAGCCCTGATGAACACCAACTTTTACACTAAATTCTTCACAATACTCATTGTTAATTCTAACCTTACTGACTTTTTCTTTATACATAGCTTGTATAGCTCTCACAAGCCATTCATCTACACCTAGTTTTCTAAGAGTCCACCAGATAATGGAGCGGGGGGACTCTGTCAAAGGATTTCTCCAGGTCTACAAAAGCTAAGTAGAGGGGTTTACTTTTAGCTAGGTACTTCTCCTGTAGTTGTCGTATAAGGAAAAGAGCGTCTGTAGTACTTTTACCAAACTGCATTTCATCTAGATCAATTCGCTCTCTGATTAGTTGCGCTATAACTCTTTCTGTGACCTTCATGACCTGGTCAACTAACTTAATGCCTCTATAGTTTCCCCTATCTAGAGCATCCCCTTTACCCTTGTAGTATATATTGACCTATATCTATGCTAGCTATCAACTTCATCAATTTTGCCAATCTGAAAAATTATGAACAATGATTATTCCATTGGCTAATAATAATTTTAAAAGAGGAAACCCTTGCCTATATTATTTTTAATTACTTCTTCAACAAGAGGACAATATACTCCATCAAAGATGGGGTCTTTTGATTTGCTTGTATTGCATTTCTAACAGTAACATCTGTCAACTTCCAACTGAACTGCCACTACAATATAGCCTCATAGAATATGAGTTTTTTCTTTAAATTACATTCTTTATATTTTTTTCTACTAGAATATAAAATTATTTTTTTCTTCATTTCCTACATTCTATTTATTAGAAAAGATGTTCTGAATGTGCTGAACCAGATGGTACCAGCTGATAGAATTGGACGTTATGGAAATAGTCATGCAAAGATAAAATCCCATTGGATCAAAATACTTAGGTAATCCTATCAGATTTTTCTACTGATAATGATTAATTTATTTTAGATCAAGAAAACAAACATTTATTTAAGAACAGTAATACAAAAACACTCTTCTTTTGCTTTTTTTTTCTTAGTTTTTATATATATGCATATACATATGTTAACACGTATCTGAGGAGCTTCCGATTCCAGAGTCAGGTTCGATCATTAAACAATCGTTCCTCGAGCTGATCGACAGTGAAACATATGTAATTAGATATGTATATGATGCAACACTGATTCTTTGTTCCCTTATATATTAATATTGATACTCTGCTCCCCACGAGCATTGAGTGCTCGTTTGGCATACTGCCTACGGACGCAATTAATTTGCACCTTTAATACCTATATATCATCATATATATATCATCATATATATATAAAAGGCGTGTGGCTGAGTGGTTAGAGAATTGGATTTGCAATCATAAGGTTGTGAGTTCGATTCCTGGACCGGGTGATGCGTTATGTCCTTGAGCAAGACACTTTATTTCACGTTGCTCCTTCTACCTGGAGTTGCGACCGATAGATAGTATTAGCAACTGGAAAGACCAACGGAAACATTGTTCCCTCGGTCCGATTTGACAAAAGTTGATCGTTCCTTTTATATATAGAGAGAGAGAAAGAGAGAGAGTATGAGTCATACAATAGTGTTGGTAATTAACTAACATATTTTACCAAATATATATATATGGTAAAAAGACTGTGTAAATGTGTATAAAATTGACACGCTTTAGTACATTGCCATGGAAACATACCAAATTTACATATTTCTCTGTAAATTGAAAAATGATAAATATGAGGCACATGGCTTAGTGGTTAGAGCATTGGCCTTGCAATCGAAAGGTTGTGAGTTCAATTCTCAGACCGAGTGATGGGTTGTTTCCTTGAGCAAGACACTTTATTTCACATTGCTCCAGTTTACTCAGCTGTAGAAATGAGATGATAGGGACTGGGGTCCTTATCATTCCACTGCAAAGTGGTCGTGGAGGTGACACAGCAAAAAAGCACCCAGCCCACACTGTAAAGTGGTTGTGGAGGTGCCACAGAAAAAAGCACCCAGCACTCACTGTAAAGTGGTCGTGGAGGTGCCACGGAAAAAAGCACCCAGCACTCACTGTAAATGAGGTTGGTGTTAGGAAGGGCATCCAGCTGTAGAAATCAAGCCAGAATCAGTTCCTGTCCCACCCTTGCAAGCAGGGAAAAGTGGACGTAAAATGAAATGATGATGATGATGATCTTTAATTGATTTTCGAATTTAATTGGGTTCTCATGAGAAGACATGTATATCCTCTAAAAAACTGCAATACTTAACTGAAGGAGGCCTTATATACTCATTTATAGTTGTAATTTAATCTTACTTAGGCTATTTTTCATATATAAATTATGAAACTAAATGATGAATAACATGTTTTCCATTGCAGGCAAAATATCAGTAGACTATTTTCTGATAGCAAACATCCCACTACAAATATTAATGATAATTTTAACCAAACCTATATTAATCATAGCACATTAAGTGCTACTCAAAGCACAAAGTTTGAAAGCAGTTCTTGTGATTTACTACCAGTTGGTATTAACTTGAATATTATGTATGCTCATACTGGTTATGTTCATGGCGCAGTGATCCACGAAATTATTGGAGCAAAAATGAGGTAAAGTTCAAGTTTTTTTTTTTTACATTTTACTTAATTAATTTAAGTAGCAGTCATCTGTTATAGCTGAGCCAGTGAAAACAAACACGTACTACATTTGTTGTTAACAAAGGCTATGAACTACTCAGATAGCTGAAAATAAGTGACATATTTGCTGTGAAAGTAAGTGGTTGTATAGTTAAAAGATATATTAGTTCCCATAAATGGGAAAACAAAGACTCCATGACAACCGAAGAGAAAGGAATGAGTTTACTAAGATCTGTTGCATGATAAATATAAATGTCAGAGAAAAATTATTATAGCATACATAAGAAATTCCTTGGAGTTGTGTAAATAAAATATAGAATGAAAATGTCTTAGAGTAAACTTTACAAGGGTGTCTTTCCTATCACCAATCACTTTATACTGGGTGCAGTATTTGTGACACCACTAGTTGTATATATATACACACATAAACAGCCTAAGTTCATTTTACATAAGACATTTACCAAGTATAGATGAGTTGAGAAAGAAACTGGGTATAAGAGGGATAAGTTGTGGTGTGCAGGAGAGATGGTATGGACATGTGATGTGCATGGAGGATGACCGATGGGTGAAGAAGTGCCAGGAAGTCCCAGTGGAGGGAAGACAGTAGAGATAGACCACGAAAAACAGGTGGAGGTGGTGAGAGCAGACCTCAGATCGCTGAAACTCACGAAGGAGATGACGAAGGACCGTGACGGGTGGAGAGATGCTGTGCTGAATAGGACCCGTCGAACCCTTGCAAGCAGGGAAAAGCGGACGTAAAATGATGATGATGATTTACAATGAACCACATATTTTGAATACTGCAATGCTCAAAAAGAATTTTCGTGCCAATTCATCATCTTCCCTACTCTCATAATTATCGGTGGATTGGCAGTATCGGTAGAGGGTCGGATGCCATGCTTTCCAGCATAGTTACGTCCCTTTACGATCTGAGTTCAAATCCCGCCGAGGTTGACTTTGCCTTTCATCCTTACGGGGTCGATAAAATAAAGTACCAGTAATGCACTGGATAATTGCTGGCCTTGTGCCTAAAGTAGAAACAATTATAAGATAGAATGACTGGAATGTCTTTGATGATAGGTCTGCTTAATCAGGGTCCACTTGAGGTTAAACAACAATAGACACATACACTCAAGCATTTTATAGCCATTTTCCACATTAAAACATGAGTTTGTTTTGAAAGCCCTATGGGGGTCCTTTTTGTGGCTGTTTTACAGCCAGATGTCTTTCCTGGTGCCAACCTTTTAGTCAATTCTCACCTCACACAGGATTATTCCAAACTAGAAACATGTAGAATATACACTCAGACAGGCAGGGTGAAATTTATATATATACGGCAAAGCATAAACGAACTAAGGGAGAAATTAGAAATAAGAGGATCGGATGTTGTTTACTCGAGAGAAGACTACGTTGGTATGGTCACGTGATGCGCATGAAAGACGACAGCTGTATAAAAAAGTGCAGGGCGATAAAAATAGACGGTAGCCACGGAGTAGGCAGACCCAGAAAAACCTGGGACGACTTGATAAATTCCGACCTCACACACTTACACCTCTCCAAGACAATGTCACTGGACTGAGATCTTTGGCGCTACACAGTAATACAGAAGACCCGCCTTGCCTAAGTACAAAGCGAAACCTAGTCAGTAGGCACCTCTAACAAAATACACCCCTGTACCACTACCCCCACCCCATCCAACACCACCCCCTTAAATGCGAAGTTATGTTGGTACCACAACATCCAGTCCAAAACAAATGAGGTTGTGTAGGTGTCACGACAAAAAAACACACAGTCCACGCTGTAATGTGGTCGTGTAGGTAACACGGTAAAAACCTCCCAGTACACACTGTAAACGTGTGATTGGTGTTACGAAGGGCATCCAGATGTAGAATACCCGCCAGACGTGTAGGTGTCACGACAAAAAAACACAGTCCACGCTGTAATGTGGCCGTGTAGGTAACATGGTAAAAACCTCCCAGTCCACACTGTAAACGTGGTTGGTGTTAGGAAGGGCATCCAGCCGTAGAAAACCCACCAGACAGTCCTGAGCAAGACAACCAATCTTGCCTCAAGTGGGACAATTCCCATCCAGACCCATGCTAGCATGGAAAATGGACGTTAAACGATGATGATGATGATGATGATGATGATGATATGTAATAAATGATAGGTTTTAAAAAACCAGTACGAGAAATATATAAAGGGCAAATGATGACAAATAAAACAGTAATGTTGTTACCCAGTATATTTGAACATAATATTTCAGGGTAAATCTCCCTTGTCAAATGTGAAACAGAAACAGTTCAAAACAAAAATAAATGATCAATGTGTTCTTCCTTATCTGGTCTATGTGTCTGAAGTATGTATGTGAGGAGTCATTATAGTAACCAATCTGCATTTCTAATCTCTTATTTATTTTTGTTTGGTGGTAATGGCCTCTTTGATTCATAAATTTCCCACCTTCCTTTCCCTCGCCTCTATGGTCACCTCAATGTCAAGATGTTTTTTTAACAGCTCTCGTCGTCATGTGCTCCTTGATCCCTATGTGCAGCATCCCGACAATACTTCTAATGTATGATGAGTTACATTTTTTACATGCAACATTGTAGACTACATACACTCTCATGTACACTTCTGTGTTGTTGATAGGACAATTAGGAAGTGTTTATATATCGCTGTATGTTGGTGTCTTTGGAGCAGTCTCCTCAATGAGAGTCCCAAGTGCACCTAAACGCCCTCCCTACAGATAGCTTGTCTGATTGTAGCTGTAGTCTTCTTATTTGAATGGGGCAGCTTTAGGTAGTATATGTTACCTCTAGGGGCTCTTGTTATTTTAAGTGTTGCTTCCTTGGCCTTTCAGTGTTTGGTGAGAAAAGTAGGGTAGATCTTGCCACAATTGTAATATGACTGAGTCAAAATTTATAGTTACCAGTTTCTTATGTGCCACAATATGATGATCCCTCTCAGTATTCCTTAGCAATATAACCATGTTTGTTAGACTTATACCAACAGTTACACTCCCTTAGCAATATAACCATGTTTGTTAGACTTATACAAACAGTTACACTCCCTTAGCAATATAACCATGTTTGTTAGACTTATACCAACAGTTACACTCTCTTAGCAATATAACCATGTTTGTTAGACTTATACCAACAGTTACACTCCCTTAGCAATATAACCATGTTTGTTAGACTTATACCAACAGTTACACTCCCTTAGCAATATAACCATGTTTGTTAGACTTATACCAACAGTTACACTCTCTTAGCAATATAACCATGTTTGTTAGACTTATACCAACAGTTACACTCTCTTAGCAATATAACCATGTTTGTTAGACTTATACCAACAGTTACACTCCCTTAGCAATATAACCATGTTTGTTAGACTTATATCAACAGTTACACTCCCTTAGCAATATAACCACATTTGTTAGACTTATATCAACAGTTACACTCCCTTAGCAATATAACCATGTTTGTTAGACTTATACCAACAGTTACACTCCCTTAGCAATATAACCATGTTTGTTAGACTTATACCAACAGTTACACTCTCTTAGCAATATAACCATGTTTGTTAGACTTATACCAACAGTTACACTCCCTTAGCAATATAACCATGTTTGTTAGACTTATACAAACAGTTACACTCCCTTAGCAATATAACCATGTTTGTTAGACTTATACCAACAGTTACACTCCCTTAGCAATATAACCATGTTTGTTAGACTTATACCAACAGTTACACTCTCTTAGCAATATAACCATGTTTGTTAGACTTATACCAACAGTTACACTCTCTTAGCAATATAACCATGTTTGTTAGACTTATACCAACAGTTACACTCTCTTAGCAATATAACCATGTTTGTTAGACTTATATCAACAGTTACACTCCCTTAGCAATATAACCACATTTGTTAGACTTATATCAACAGTTACACTCCCTTAGCAATATAACCATGTTTGTTAGACTTATACCAACAGTTACACTCCCTTAGCAATATAACCACATTTGTTAGACTTATATCAACAGTTACACTCCCTTAGCAATATAACCATGTTTGTTAGACTTATACCAACAGTTACACTCCCTTAGCAATATAACCATGTTTGTTAGACTTATACCAACAGTTACACTCTCTTAGCAATATAACCATGTTTGTTAGACTTATACCAACAGTTACACTCTCTTAGCAATATAACCATGTTTGTTAGACTTATACCAACAGCTACACTCTCTTAGCAATATAACCATGTTTGTTAGACTTATACCAACAGTTACACTCTCTTAGCAATATAACCATGTTTGTTAGACTTATACCAACAGTTACACTCTCTTAGCAATATAACCATGTTTGTTAGACTTATACCAACAGTTACACTCCCTTAGCAATATAACCATGTTTGTTAGACTTATATCAACAGTTACACTCCCTTAGCAATATAACCACATTTGTTAGACTTATATCAACAGTTACACTCCCTTAGCAATATAACCATGTTTGTTAGACTTATACCAACAGTTACACTCCCTTAGCAATATTACCATGTTTGTTAGACTTATACCAACAGTTACACTCCCTTAGCAATATAACCATGTTTGTTAGACTTATACCAACAGTTACACTCTCTTAGCAATATAACCATGTTTGTTAGACTTATACCAACAGTTACACTCTCTTAGCAATATAACCATGTTTGTTAGACTTATACCAACAGTTACACTCTCTTAGCAATATAACCATGTTTGTTAGACTTATACCAACAGTTACACTCCCTTAGCAATATAACCATGTTTGTTAGACTTATATCAACAGTTACACTCCCTTAGCAATATAACCACATTTGTTAGACTTATATCAACAGTTACACTCCCTTAGCAATATAACCATGTTTGTTAGACTTATACCAACAGTTACACTCCCTTAGCAATATAACCATGTTTGTTAGACTTATAGCAACAGTTACACTCCCTTAGCAATATAACCACATTTGTTAGACTTATACAAACAGTTACACTCCCTTAGCAATATAACCATGTTTGTTAGACTTATACCAACAGTTACACTCCCTTAGCAATATAACCACATTTGTTAGACTTATACCAACAGTTACACTCCCTTCGCAATATAACCACATTTGTTAGACTTATACAAACAGTTACACTCCCTTAGCAATATAACCACATTTGTTAGACTTATACCAACAGTTACACTCCCTTAGCAATATAACCATGTTTGTTAGACTTATACCAACAGTTACACTCCCTTAGCAATATAACCACATTTGTTAGACTTATACCAACAGTTACACTCCCTTAGCAATATAACCATGTTTGTTAGACTTATACCAACAGTTACACTCCCTTAGCAATATAACCACGTTTGTTAGACTTATAGCAACAGTTACACTCCCTTAGCAATATAACCACATTTGTTAGACTTATACCAACAGTTACACTCTCTTAGCAATATAACCATGTTTGTTAGACTTAAACCAACAGTTACACTCTCTTGGCAATATAACCATGTTTGTTAGACTTATACCAACAGTTACATTCCCTTAGCAATATAACCATGTTTGTTAGACTTATACCAACAGTTACACTCCCTTAGCAATATAACCATGTTTGTTAGACTTATACCAACAGTTACACTCCCTTAGCAATATAACCACGTTTGTTTGGCTTATATCAACAGTTACACTGCCTTAGCAATATAACCACGTTTGTTTGGCTTATATCAACAGTTACACTCCCTTAGCAATATAACCATGTTTGTTAGACTTATACCAACAGTTACACTCTCTTAGCAATATAACCACGTTTGTTAGACTTATAGCAACAGTTACACTCTCTTAGCAATATAACCACGTTTGTTAAGCTTATAGCAACAGTTACACTCTCTTAGCAATATAACCACGTTTGTTAAACTTATACCAACAGTTACACTCTCTTAGCAATATAACCATGTTTGTTAGACTTATACCAACAGTTACACTCCCTTAGCAATATAACCATGTTTGTTAGACTTATACCAACAGTTACACTCCCTTAGCAATATAACCATGTTTGTTAGACTTATACCAACAGTTACACTCCCTTAGCAATATAACCATATTTGTTAGACTTATACCAACAGTTACACTCTCTTAGCAATATAACCACGTTTGTTAGACTTATAGCAACAGTTACACTCTCTTAGCAATATAACCACGTTTGTTAAGCTTATAGCAACAGTTACACTCTCTTAGCAATATAACCACGTTTGTTAAACTTATAGCAACAGTTACACTCTCTTAGCAATATAACCATGTTTGTTAGACTTATACCAACAGTTACACTCTCTTAGCAATATAACCATGTTTGTTAGACTTATACCAACAGTTACACTCTCTTAGCAATATAACCATGTTTGTTAGACTTATACCAACAGTTACACTCCCTTAGCAATATAACCATGTTTGTTAGACTTATACCAACAGTTACACTCCCTTAGCAATATAACCACATTTGTTAGACTTATACCAACAGTTACACTCTCTTAGCAATATAACCACGTTTGTTAGACTTATAGCAACAGTTACACTCTCTTAGCAATATAACCACGTTTGTTAAGCTTATAGCAACAGTTACACTCTCTTAGCAATATAACCACGTTTGTTAAACTTATAGCAACAGTTACACTCTCTTAGCAATATAACCATGTTTGTTAGACTTATACCAACAGTTACACTCTCTTAGCAATATAACCATGTTTGTTAGACTTATACCAACAGTTACACTCTCTTAGCAATATAACCATGTTTGTTAGACTTATACCAACAGTTACACTCCCTTAGCAATATAACCATGTTTGTTAGACTTATACCAACAGTTACACTCCCTTAGCAATATAACCACATTTGTTAGACTTATACCAACAGTTACACTCCCTTAGCAATATAACCATGTTTGTTAGGCTTATACCAACAGTTACACTCCCTTAGCAATATAACCACGTTTGTTTGGCTTATATCAACAGTTACACTCCCTTAGCAATATAACCAAAGTGGTTGCACTTCTAATAGAAAAGTATTACAGAAAGTTGTATTATTTCAAGAGCAACTTGCAAAGTGAATATACTTTGCTGTTCCAAGTTGACTTATAAACAAGATCCGCTCTCATTGCATTATCTTCCAGCATTACTTTGGCCTTTTATATCAGAGATGATGTGGCATCATTCACATGCAAAGTGTGCTGTTTTGTTGCATTTATAACACTTATTGTAATTCAATATATTTGACTAAACTGCGTAACCCACCACTTCTGCTTCTTTGTGTGTGTTTTAAATAGTTATAATGCCTCTTACTACAATGTAATTGTTTTGGTTTAAATCATCATTTTAGATCAAGCTATTTGCCAAACAAATACAACTAGAAAATGTCTATAATATAGTGTTTCCCCCTCCATCATTATCAACCTCATTCGTTTCAATCTCTTTATATTTACTTAAGACACTTCGCTGATTTTTTAGGAATATGTTAAGAGCTAAGAACTGGGAATAATGAATAAAAAGTTAAACTGATGTTCATTTCTATCTCATGTTATAGTATTATAGTATGTAGTTTTTAATGTATATTTACAGTAATGTAGGTTGCAACAATTTCTTTATACAAAATGTGTAATTCTTTGCAAAACTAGAAAATATTTACATTTTTTTACATTTCTGTGACAGGTAATCACTGATGTCAATCACTGTTCACCATAAAAAAAATGAACTCCATCTTACAGTAATGATAAAATTTAAGTTGTGAGTAAGACATGGTCACCTGATCCAACTTACCTCAAATGGGATGACCCATGCTAGTGTGGAAAATGGATGTTAAGTGATGATGATGATAATGAGATTAAAACTGACAATGACAAGATTGGAGTTGAGATTGATAACAAATTTTCATTATTTATGTTATAATCAGGATTGGCAGTATCGGTAGAGGGTCGGACGCCATGCTTAGCAGCATAGAGTTACAGCCCTTTAGGATCTAAGTTCAAATCCCGCCGAGGTTAACTTTGCCTTTCATCCTTTCGGGGTCTATAACATAAAGTACCAGTAATGCACTGGGTAATTGCTGGCCTTGTGCCAAAAATAGAAATCATCATTTATGTATAATCATTTTATATTTAAATGTTATAAAAACCTGCTGAGGAACTAATGCAATCTTAGATTTCGCATGAAGTTTTCTTTCAAAGTATAAAACTGTTTATCATATAATAGAAACTAACAACTATATTTAACAAACTGTTTATTATATAATAGAAACTAAGAACTATATTTAACAAACTGTTTATCATATAATAGAAACTAAGAACTATATTTAACAAACTGTTTATCATATAATAGAAACTAACAACTATATTTAACAAACTGTTTATCATATAATAGAAACTAACAACTATATTTAACAAACTGTTTATCATATAATAGAAACTAAGAACTATATTTAACAAACTGTTTATCATATAATAGAAACTAACAACTATATTTAACAAACTGTTTATCATATAATAGAAACTAACAATTATATTTAACAAACTATTTATCATAAGTATATTTGAGCCAAAGTACATACATTGTATCATGCCTATTTCCTTTATCGTATTAAGAGTGTACATGGTGTTTCTTGTTAAACTTATCTCAGTTCAACAACAATGTAAATAGGTTGGAGTTTATATTTAAAAAAAAGTTTTAATATTTTGTTACCCTATTTCTAACGAAATACACTGCCTATGTACAATTAATTAATTTTGAAAATTTGAAGAATTTAATGAGATACCTAACATTTCCATTAGTAAGCTAATATTAGAAAGATCATTTGACAAAAATTTCTGAAATAAAATTATGACAAGATTAAATATAAATATGAAACGGGTTAAAATGAGCAATAATGTATGATAAAAAAGCAGAGTAGTTTCATGTGGGTTGCTATGAAAACGGTTAAAAGTGTGAATATTGCTAAAAATATATATTCTCCTGTAAGAAATAATTTGTGATCTGACAAAGTTTTTTTTTTTTTTTTTTTTTTTTTTTTTTTTCTCCTAGGTACGCTTTTGGAAAATGGATTTTTCATTGCAATGAATTCCAATCAGCATCCTGTTTTCTGAAACCACAAACCAAAGATGATTTAAAACTGTTTACACTGTCTGTAGCAGTTAATTTTGTCCCTGTTCCAGCAACAAAGCCATTAAATCTAATAAAGTAAGACAGTAATACTTAATATTAAGAAATGTCTTAGGTAGTCAGATTACCAGTGGTTTCTTGAAAGCAAACAAATTTGCTTTCAGTCATCAGAATGAAAGAATCCTGGTGTATTTATTGACAGTGGATTTTTTTCATTCTGATGACTGAAAGCAAATTTGTTTGCTTTCAAGAAACCACTGATAAATGAAATAATTATCTTATGTTGTTTATTACATAACTAATAAGCTCTGTAACCTACATAGAGCACTCTTTTTTCCTGGACTTTTCCGACAGAATTACTTCATTCATACATATATATATATATATGTCCATATTTATATACACATATATATGTCCATATTATATATATATATACACATATTTTTTTTTTTTTTTGGAACGATCAACTTTCGTCAAATCGGACCGAGGAAACGATGTTTCCGTTGGTCTTTCCAATTGCTAATACTATCTATCGGTCGCAACTCCAGGTAGAAGGAGCAACGTGAAATAAAGTGTCTTGCTCAAGGACATAACACATCGCCTGGTCCAGGAATCGAACTCACAACCTTACGATTGCGAATCCAATTCTCTAACCACTCAGCCACACGCCTTCACATATATGTCCATATTATATATATATATATATATATATATATATATATATATATATATATATATGTGTCCATATTTATATATATATATATGTCCATATCATCATCATCATCATCACCATTTTACGTCCGTTCTTCCATGCTAGCATGGGTTAGACGGGTTGTGCTGTTGTGGGCAGTGTCCAGTCGGCTGACCATGTCTTGCTCATACAAGAACTGATTCTGGCTTGATTTCTACAGCTGGATGCCCTTCCTAACACCAACCTCATTTACAGTGAGTGGTGGGTGCTTTTTTTTCCGTGGCGCCTACACGTCCATTTTACGGTGTGGGCTGGGTGCTTTTTTGCTGTGGCACCTCCACAACCACTTTGCATTGGGAGGGTGTGGGGGCATATTGTCTATATGCTTCAGCTTTGGCTTGTACCTGTGGGGGGTTGGGTCTTCTGTATTGCTGCATGACGCCAGAGGTCACGGTCGTGTGTCATTCCTCTTGAGAGGTGCAATTGGGTAAGGTCAGCCTTTATCACCTCATCCCAGGTCTTCTTGGGTCTCCCCACTCCGCGGTTTCCATCGACTTCTAGTGCTCTGCACCTTTTTATGCAGCTGTCATTCTTCATACGCATCACATGTCCATACCAACGTAACCTCCTCTCCTGCACACAGCATTTGATTCCTTTTATGCTCAGTCTCTCTCTCAATTCATTTATGCTTTGCCGTTCGTGTATATTACTATTACACATCCACCGGAGCATGCAGGCTTCGTTTCTTACTAATCTATGCAAATCTTCCACAGACAGCGCCCTGGTCTCACTACCATGTAACATTGCTGTTCGTATACACACATCATACAGTCTGCCTTTCATTTTGAGGGAAAAGCCTTTTACAGCTAGCAGTGGCAGTTGCTCCCTGAACTTCTTCCATCCCATTCTTACCCTACTTATTGTACTTTCCAAACACCCACCTCCACTGCTAATTCGGTCACCTAGGTAGCAGAAGCTGTCTACTGTTTCTACAGCGCCCTCCAAGAGTTTGGTGGTACTTGTTTCCTGTGGCTGTTTGCTGCTTGTTGTCCCAGCACAGCTGCTAAATGTGAAGCCTACATTCTTAATTAAGCTTCCTGAGATCCCGCTACATCTCTTGTATACCCATTGTTTGCATTTGGGGCAGAGAATGGAGTCCCTACCTACACCTTTCCTACATACTGAGCAAGGCCATTTCCCTGAGGGGATCTGGGTTCTGTTTTCTCGTCTACTTATAAGGACCTTAGTCTTTGTCAGGTTGACTTTGAGACCCTTTCTTTCTAATCCCTGTTTCCAAGTTTGGAATTTCTTCTCTAGTTCTACCATAGATTCAGTTATATAAGTGCGAGGTCATCTGCATACAGGAGTTCCCATGGACATCCGGTCTTAAACTCCTCCGTTATTGCCTGCAGGACTATGATGAACAGGAGAGGAATAAGAACAGCCCTGGTGGACACCGACCTGTATGTTAAATTCCTCGCTATAGTCATTGCTAATCCTAACTTTGCTGATTGCTCCCCTATACATGGCTTGTACAGATTTCACAAGCCATTCCTCTACTCCTAGTTTTCTAAGAGCCCACCAGATTATAGCACAGGGAACTCTGTCAAAGGCTTTCTTGAGATCGATGAATGCCAGGTAGTGTGGCTTACTTTTAGCTAGGTACTTTTCCTGTAACTGCCTCACAAGAGGGAATCAGTGGTGCCTCTTCCTGGTACAAACCCAAATTGCATCTCATCTAGTTTCACCCGGTCCCTAATCAACTGTGCTATAACTCTTTCTGTTACTTTCATGACCTGGTCCGTCAGCTTTATACCTCTATAGTTTCCTCTATCTAGTGCATCACCTTTACTTTTGTAGCAGTTGACAATGATGCTACTGCACCAATCCTTTGGTATGACACCTAGTATTACCTGGTTAACAATACGTGTGGTTATGGTGTGACCTACCAACCCAGATACCTTCAGCATCTCGGCAGCTATACCTGATGGACCGGTTGCCTTCCTCGTCTTCATATCTTTCATTGCCTTACTTACTACGCTGCTGCTGACTTGTACTGCTGGCCTCTCTATAGGGTCTACTTGGGGTAGGGTCTCTTCTTCCCATGCATTCTCCTCATTTAGTAATCTATCATAATGACTCTTCCATGCATCTTTCTTCTCAGCACTTGTGAGGGCAAGCTCACCTTTATTATTCCGGATACACTTCTCTCCAATGACATCACAATTCTCTCTGACACACTGCCTCGCAATCTTGAACACCTCCTGTTTCTGGTCCTCACATTGCCAAACATGCTTCAATTTTCTATCCTCTGCTTCCCTTCTAGCTAAGTATACATGTCGCCTAGCTTCCCTCCTAGTCTCTATGTAACGTACCCTGCTACCCCCGTTCTTCCATTCTTTCCATGCCTATCTATTAGCCCTAACTGCCTCATCTACCTTATTGTTCCACCACCAAGTCACTCTCCTCCTTCCTGTGGTCTTGCTCCAACTACAGATCTCATCCGTCGCCTTTAGTAAGTTATTTTTTAGGAACTCCCAGTGCTCTTCTACATTGAATGTCTCTATCTGTTCTTCTTTACTGTCATAGGTGTCGAGTAAGATAAATAAATATCTTTAAATCTGTTTCTGGCTGAGGGATCTTTCAGCTTCCAGATCTTTCTTCTCCAGGCTGGCTTCTGTTTCCAGGTGCGTCTAGTTCTGACCGTAAGGTCGCTGACAACTAAGCTATTGTGTTTACGACCGTCCATCTGTCACGTCCTCTGATGAGGATAAAATCTATTTGACTAGAATGCTCCCCTGATCTATAGGTGATCAGGTGGTTGTCGGGTTTTTTTAAGTTTGTGTTACATATCGACATGTCATTGGCGTCGCAGAATTCTAGAAGCCTGAATCCTTCTTCATTTCTTGTGCCAACCCCATGGCCTCCATGGACTCTATTGAAGCCGTCACCGTGTCTGTTAAAATCTCCTACAATGATTAGGAAGTCATTGTCATTTGTTAGAGCAGTAGTGTGCATTAGGGACTCGTAAAACCTATCCTTAAGTTCGTCTGGCAACCCCGATTGGGGTGCGTAAGCTGTTATTATTGTGGTAATTGTTTTATTCAGGAGTAGTCTGAGTTTAATGAATCCTGCATTCACCCTGTTCACTGAGATTACTTTATCTCCCACTTGTCAGCTAGTAGTATACCTACACCACCCATCGTCATTTCCGACCCAGAAAAATTTGTAGCACTGACTTTTTCCTACAAGGACTCCAGCAGACTCTCCTCTCCATCTAGTCTCTTGCACACAGCATACATCAATTTCCTTTCGCTCTAGCATCTCTACGATTTCTCCTGCTCTTCCTTTTATTGTACTTACATTGATGGGACCAACTCGGAGTTTTGGGCATTTGTCAACATTCGTGGGAAAGGGTCGATTTTTGCAGGGGTGTGCGTGTGCTTCCCGTCTCTGAATTGAAGCTTCACATGGGTGCTTGGTAGCTCGCGGATTCATTAATATATATATATGTCCATATTTATATACACATATATATGTCCATATTTATATATATATACACATATATATGTCCATATTTATATATATAGACATATATATATGTCCATATTTATATACATAAATATGTCCATATTTATGTATGGCCATATATTTGTGTATCTATATGTGTATATAAATATATTTGTGTATATATCATCATTTTCATTTTACGTCTGCTTTTCCCTGCTTGCAAGGAACTAAAATGGGACTATATATATATATATATACATATATATATATATATATATATATGAATACACTATTTTGTGCTTTCCATATTTATGTATATATGTGAATTCTTCTTCTTCTTCTAGCAGGTCCTTGGACCCCCAAGCGAAACCAGCATATTATCCAGTCACCTCGCTCATGGTCTGCCCCTACAGCTCCATATGCCCATAGTATTGGATCTGTGATCTCTCAATTCAGAGAAGTAGCAGCTTTACCTGGGGTGACTCTCTGATGTAATGTTACTCCAAAGACCCTTCAGAGAAAACCCATTATTTTGGCCACTTGTATTCTTTCGGTCTTTACCCAAGATTCATGACCATAGGTAATATTTGGCAGGAATACTGAATTGAAGATAGCGAGTTTGGCTTTTACGCCTACCTCCCTTCTGATTACTGAATGCTGAAGCTGGCACATTATTGCACCAGCTCCTTTAATCTTTGCACTTAATTTAGCCTCCTGCCTTCCATCACTCACGTACACAGGCTCGAGATACTTGAACTTCTTTAGCTGCTTCAGTGGAACTCCATTTACATGTAGAGTGCACTGCGCAGGCTTCCTGGAGTGGATGAGTGTCTCAGTTTTCACAGCACTGATTTTCATTCCAGCCATGCTGCAGTCAGCATCAAACCTATCAAGTGCAAGTTGGAGATCATCTTCTGTTGAGTTAAGTAGCACCATGTGGTCTGCAAATTCCAGCCAACTGATTTTACACCCGTTAGTTGCGAAACCACTTCCAATAGCGCTATAGGGAACTCTACTGACTCCATCTAGAGTACATAATCCTCTCTGAAATATGTACTTAATATATATATATACAATATATTGTGTATTCTCTATGATATATGGTTGTTTCTCTCTCTATACATATATCTTTTGTATCTTTTCCGAGAGGCCTTTTACATAGGGTAGACAGACTGTGGTCAATTTATCCAAAAAGCATACTATCCACTCCAATTAGGAAGGGGAGAGAGGATGAAACCCATAAATTGACCACAGTCTGTCTACCCTATGTAAAAGGCCTCTCAGAAAATATATGCGGTCCATATGACATCAGGACAGTATTCAAGAGTAATACAACACTTCGTAATATCTCCTTCGAGTAGAACCACCAATAGAAGAGAATATGACCAAAGACTGCGTGTACTCCATCCCATGCAGTTGTGGTAGGTTATACAAGGGTGAAACAGGCCGCCCCTCAAAATAAAGATAGAAGAACATCGTAAAGCTGTGACACGAGGAGAGATCGATAAATCGGGTATAGCTGATCATGTATGGAAAAACGAAGACCACCTTCCCCTGTGGGATGAAGTTAAAATAATAGACAGAGAACACCACTGGAAAACACGAAAACTAAAAGAGGCGGCACATACGCTAGGACACAATAACCTCCTAAGCAGACCTAGTGCAGATATGAGTAGTATATGGGAACCGGTATTGAGGAAGGATAGAAAAATATCAGTTGATAAGCCCTAAAAATTCACAAGAAAAAAAAAAAAGTGGTTAAAACGTGGGCTACTAACCTCAAGATTCTGAGTACAATTCTAGACAGTGACCTGAACGTTAATAATAACATCACTAGGACACCGAAGGCTGGAGAGTACATCAGCCGAAACGTTGTGTTAACAGAACAAGATGAAGACACCTATCTGTCCAATATATATAATGTAAATAATTCCTCATCTCAAAATTATAGAACAGTATATTATATATATATATATATATATCATTCGCTTTTCCCTGCTTGCAAGGGTGGGATGGGTCCTATTCAGCAACTCTGCATTCATCACAGTCTTTCATCATCTCCCCTGTGAGCTTCAGTGATCTGAGCTCAGTTCTCACCACCTCCATCCATGTTTTTCGTGGTCTTCCATCCATCGGAATTTCTTGGCACTTCTTCACCCAGCGGTCATCCTTCATGTGCATCACATGTCCATACTATCGCAGCCTTCTCTTCCGCACACTACAGTTTATCTATTTTATAAACAATTTCACTCTCAACTCGTCTATGCTTGGTCATTCACACACATTGACATTGCACATCCAACGGGGCATGCTTGCTTTATTTCTCTCCAGCCATCACATATCTTCCGCAGTTGCTGCCCATGTCTCACTACCATGCAGCATCGCGCATCTCACACAGGCATCATATAAACCTTTCATCATATAAACCTCTGTCAACAGAGGAAGCAGCTCCCTAAACTTTTTCCATCCTGTCCTTATTCTAGATATATGGCCTCGGAGCATCCCCTCCCTTGCTAATCTGATCAACTAGCTATCAGAAGCTATCAACCACTTCTATAGATCCTACCTGCATTATATCTATATATCTAAAACAGAGAATGTCTGTCTGTCCCCCTAAAACTCAAGAACCACCCAACTGATTTTTTTCAAACTTTACACATGTAATACTTATGGTCGTGTGAGTGTTTTGAGCAAAAAATATTTCAAATTTTCAATGCCCTAGGGACCGTATTAGGCAAAAAACTGCATATTTTAGGCTTTAAAGGCTTTTTTTAGGCATAACAGAACAATAATCCAGGCAATTTCTTCAAAATTTGCATTACTTATGTCGTTTAAAGTGTTTTGAGCAAAAAAGATTTTCTTATTTTTTGCCCCAGGGACTGCATTAGGCGAAAAACCGATTTTTTAAAGCATTTTGATTGTGTTAGGGCCTGTAACTCGAGAAGTACCGAACCAAATTTTTTTAAACTTTGCATATGCATTACTTATGTTCCACAAATTTTCTTGACTGAAAAAGATTTCAAATTTTTGCCCATGGACTGCATTGTTTCGCATTTTGGTTGCATTAGGGCCTGTAACCTTAAAAGTATCCAACTAAATTCCTTCATGCTCTCCACCACTGCAGTACCACATGCTTACTGCTCTGTAACTATTGCTTTCATTGTACCATAGCACAACAAATACATGTTCGGTTTGTCGAATGCCTTTTTACTTAACCCTATCGTCTTGGCTTTCGTGGGTTGAACATTTTACGGTCAGGCACCCAATTAAGTTACACCCCTGGTAATCTACGACAAATTTTTTTTATAAGCACAAAATGTAGACACCATCCCCAGGCCGAGGTATTCCGTACTTCTCTGTACTGTTTCAGAAAGGAGGGATAAACATGCCAATCTATGTTTAGAATCCCGAGCAACGCCGGGCCATTCTGCTAGTATATATATATTGGGATGAGGTGATAGAAGCTGATCTTGCCCAATTGCACCTCTCAAAGGCGATGACACAGGACCGAGATCTTTGGCGTTACACACTAATACAGAAGACTTCCCACGGGCACAGGCCGATGCTAAAGCATATATGCAGTGTGCCCCACCCCACCCTCCCATGAGGACAGGCTGAAGTATACATCCCGTGAAGTCCCCAGCCCACACTGTGGTTCTGTGGTTGTCACGACAAAATGTAACCAGTCCACACTGTAAACTGGTCATGTAGGTGTCACAACAGAAAGCACCCAGTCCACACTGTAAAGTAGTCATGTGGGTGTTGTGACAAAAAGCACCCAGTACTCACTGTAAATGAGGTTGGTGTTAGGAAGGACATCCAGCTGTAGAAACCAAGCCAAAATCAGTTCTGTTTGAGCTAGATATGGTCACCTGACCTATCATTGCCCACAACAGGACAACTTGTCTAACCCATGCTACGTAAAACAGTAATGATGATGATATATATATATGGTTATTCTCTTCTTTGAGACTGTCCAGGTGTTGTATAGTTATAAAGGTGGGTTTTTTTACATCTTAATTTTACCTTTATTATATACTAGCAGATTTATCCGGCGTTGCTCGGGGTGTGAAATTATGCTAAGAATATACAGCTAGGAAGTAAAAGAAGAACATTATTTGTCCCCAACCTGTCAAAATAAGCAGAAGTCTTCAATAATTAATGCAAACGAATATTTAGTGCAATCTTTGTACACATAAAACTATGTTGATAATGAAGGAAAACACTGAACAGGATGTAGTTACACAAATGATTAAAGACAATACACGTTGCAAATCTGTAAAAAAAACAGGCAGTTTTGCTAAAGTACAAAAAGTTGTAATGAAAGCAGAGTTGTATACAAACAAAAAAACAATGAGTAGAATAAGAGAAAATCTATTCTTTGAGAGCATCCTTTGCTGTGTATGGTTAAATTTTGAACTTATAATCCAAAATATCCTGCATGACATATTCATTGGTATATTTTGTGTAAGGTGAAGTCAAGGCAGAGCTGTAATAAGTTTTTTTGTTAACACTAAAGCACTTCAGGATAGACGATATTCTTTGTTTTTCTTTTCGGAACAAACGCAAAGAGATTATCTCGACTGCCAACTCGTGAGCAGGCACCGTAGAAAAGCAAGGTTCATCCAAGTGAATTCCAGTAACGGACAGAGTTTGACCTTGCGACTTGTTTATGGACATCGCAAAGGCAACACGAAGGGGAAATTGGGTTCGCCGAAAGGAGAAGGGAGTATCCACGCCTGATGTAGTCAGGCTAATTTTTGTTATTATCACATCCTCGCCTTTTCCACATCCAGATAGAATGGTACCGTCAATACTAAGTGGAGACAGTTTTTCAACCACAAGGCGTGTACCATTGCATAGTTTTGGAGGAGTGATATTTCTCAGCAAAATAACTGGAGTTCCCTCTTTCAGAACCAATTAGGAGGTAAACCAGCAGGATTTAAAGAATTTAGAAATTCAACTGGATAGTTGACCGCATCCTGTGGATCACATACAGTATCAATAGATTTATATATCCGTGGACATCCAGGAAGAATCCTGTTCAGTATGTTCCTTCATTGTCAAAAAAGTTTGATGCGTACGAATACAGCTGGAAGCATAGATAATGCCTGCCTCAAATGTGGACGAAATTACTTTAAAAATGTAAAAGCTGTAAGTCCCAATGATTTGAATGGAAAGTCCCATAACGATTGTTCTAAAAATAAACAAACCATCATCAAAATCTCGTCAATTCGAGATTGCTGCGAAATTAGGCCCTTAACGCGAAAATTAACACTTAATATAGTAAAACAAGTTAAAACAACAAGGGTTTTTTTAACTTTGAAAGTGCAACAAAGAAACAAACAATAATATTAGTGATTTATCTTCAAATGAATCTGATGTTTATATTTCTGAAATTTCGTCCGACGATGATTGTTGTTTTAAAATTGAAAACGAAGGTCTCCATATCTCACTCTTTATAAGGATTGTCAATAAAGTTGGTTATCTCCCTTACATCAATTTTGCTACCGATAATTTTGATATCCGTGGGTCGATTTGAAAAATTTTTGTGATGTGACCATCTTAGCGACCTGTGCAACGTGCACAGAAAATTTGGTCAAATTCGGTTGGTAATTGTAAAATCCTTAGGTATCCAAAGTTGTACACAGACACACACACATCCTCGCTTTTATATATATAAAGATTTCCCCCTGTGGATTGGCAGTATCAGTAGAGTCGGAGGCCGTGCTTTGCAGCATAGAGTTACGGCCCTTTACTGTCAGATCAAATCCTGCTGAGGTTAACTTTGCCTTTCATCCTTCCAGGGTTGATAAAATAAAGCACCAGTAATTCACTGGGGTTGATTTAATCGACTTCCCTCTCCCCCCAAATTGTTGGCCTTGTGCCTAAATCAGAAATCATTCTTATGTATTTCCCCACTTTTATGTAGATTGTATATTCTTCACTCTAGTGGTTCTCTTATCCTTGTAACTGAAAATATTCCCGTTTTTGTGTTTCCTTCTCTATATACTGTATTATGAAGAGCCTGGTACCTATACCTTGAGCTCATTAAATTACAGGGGATTAATGTGAGTATTTAACTCCATTTTTTTCATTTGATATATAGTTATGAATGTTTGGGGAAATCCAGTACAAATATGTGCATGTATAAACATTCTCAATTCTATTTGCAGGGTCTATGATTTGGAGAAAGCGCCTCCTTGGAAGAAACTCCTCTACCCTTTAGAAATTCCCCAAACCTTGGATGAGTTTGCCTATAATTTGACTATATATCTTATATTTCTCTTTATTTCACTTCTAACCATAACACAATCTTGGTCATTATTGGACTTTTAGTATTCATAGAAACTGAGCAAGATTTTCAGTTTTCTTAATTTCCCAATCACCCTATGCAGCATTTCTCAACTCCAGACATGAAAACATACCACAAATCCTCTCCAACGCATACCAAGTATTAAATCACTCCAAACTGATAAGATGACTAATTCTGATTATTCTTGATTTCCACAACTGGCTTGTCCACATGAAATTCTTCAATCTGTTCATCACTGACCGCCATTGTATGGAAAAAAGGATTATCTCACTTTCTCTTTCCACTTTTCAAATTGTCAGGAACAGTCATAACCCCCCCCCCCCATTTCCTTCAGTTTTTTTCTCTTTCTTTCATCAACCCACTCCTGTTTATTGCTCTAAGCCACAACAACAGTTTAAGACTGATTGTTTGTGAGAGTTCCTATATGCTGATGACCTGGTATTGTGTAAAATTTAGCGAAGTTCCAGGCAGGGAAACAAAAGCAGGAATTAAAAGCAACTTGACAAGAAGAAAGGACCATGCTACCATTTTGGAAATGACTGAATTCAATTTGCAGAAACCCTGTTTAGTGTATTCAGTTTAACAGGTTAACAGAAATTAACTCTTTCCAATCCAAGAAAGGCTTTAAAAAAGTAGTTGATAGATTCTAATACTTTGGTGTCCTAATTAGCAATGAAGGCTGGTGCTCTAAAAGCACAATAGCCATATTAAGAATAAGGAACAAGTTCAGGGAGCTACTACCTCTGCTGGCAACAAAGGGATTCTCTTTCCAGATGAAAAGTAGATTATATGATGTCTGTGTATGAAGTGTGGTTGAGATATATACATTGAATACAAAGGATTGTAGCTAGCATGCTTCGCAGGTTGTGAAATGTTAGTGTGCATGAATTCTAAAGTAGAGATGAATTGAATGAAAAACTGGACATAAGAGGAATTAGGTTCAATGTGCAAAGGGGATGATGTTGGTATGAACATGTGGTGCTCATGGATGAAGAATTTTCAGGAGTTCTGTATGGAAGAAAGACTGAGAAAATCTTGAGCAGGTGTAAAAACTGATCTCAGGATAGTGAACCTCACAAATAAGATAATACAGGAAAGTGACTTGTGGAAAGATCCTGTACTGGAGAACACCCGTCCATACCAACATAGTATTGCACCACGTTCCTCCTTTGCCAATTTTATTTGAATATTCTCTTTTATTTTCACCAACTTTAGCTAATCTATAAAATATAAAAACTTTTTTGTATGCAAGAGTTGATTGAAGAAATATTATTTTAGTTACGTTGTGTCATACAATTTCTTCCTTTAAAGACCACTCCATCAATTGTCATTCTCTGGCAACAAATAATAATTTATTTTATCAATTCTTAAGTGTTATTAAATTGCTATGTAAATTACAGCTCTATTTTTATAGAATAAAATAATAATAATAATGGAATATTAATCTTATGTTTTGTATATAATTGAAATTTGCTTAAACAGAATTACTATTGCCTTATTTTATTTTGATGCCATCATGTAAGGTTTGGCATTAACTATGCTATTCCATGTATAGAAACATACATAGAATATTATCTGAAATCAATGTGATAATATGAAGACATGATTGCAAGGTGTGCATTAAGGACTCGCTGTATAACAATACTAAACTCTCAAACCTCCTAACATTGTCAAACCTAGTTGATCAAACCGGAAAATACTTGAGCCGAGATAGCTGATCATCTAACAAGTACAACCTACAACAATTGTTGACGCACATATTTGGTATGGTGCTGCTGCACACACACACCTTAAATGGATACTCTTTGTTGGGGATTATAACGTATGAAATATTCATTCAGCAAAACACTACCTCTGAACTAGCAAGCTGTATACTAGCTCCATCTAGACACCTCACCTCTGTCCTCATCCCTACTGTGCCCTACGTTAATTATTCCTCAACTTGATCTCACATCTCAAAATGTCTGAGAAGGCCCTAACTAAACAATAAATTATTGTATGTCCTACAAGAATTCCAACCCCCAAGAGGCAGGAATGCAGCCCTGGATGAATTCTGTGACCACATCTAAACCTTCAGCAGACAACAATGGAAACAACTAAATGACCTACAACTGGATAAAGATATTGTTATAAAGGAGGTGCAGTTGTCATGATATAGAAGACACTATGAGACAATACATACTATGAAGAAGCCAAGAAATATGTAGTGGATACGTAAAGCCTTAGTGACGTCACTGGGGATAAATAGGCAGCAAAAGGTTACTTACTGCCATCTTTCCACACCAGACACGGTCTTTGCGACTAACTCATTACTTTATTCTATTACACTGCTAATACTCTGAAGCCTGAAGACATTTTACACAAAACTATTGGACATTTATTGGACTTTCATTCAATAAACTTCAAAGATACATCTTGTTATTTCACTGCTGACTAGGGTGGTGGGTTGGCAGTATCGGAAGAGGGTCGGACGCCATGTTAGGGTGTGGATTGGCAGTATTGGTAGAGGGTCGGACGCCATGTTAGGGTGTGGATTGGCAGTATCGGTAGATGGTTGGATGCCATGCTAGGGTGGTGGGTTGGCAGTATCGGTAGATGGTTGGATGCCATACTAGGGTGGTGGGTTGGCAGTATCGGTAGAGGGTCGGACGCCATGTTAGGGTGTGGATTGGCAGTATTGGTAGAGGGTCGGACGCCATGCTAGGGTGGTGGGTTGGCAGTATCGGTAGAGGGTCAGACACCATGCTTTGACGCATAGAGTTACGACTTTTTATGATCCGAGTTCAAATCCCGAGGTTAACTATGCCTTTCATCCTTACGGGGTCGATAAAATAGAGTACCAGTCACGCACTGAGGTTGATTTAATCGACTTTCCCCTCCCTCAAAATTGCTGGCCTTGTGCCTATATGAGAAACAGTTATTTCACTGTTGACTATCTTGCTATGATTAACAAACCAACACCACAACACACCTACCAACTACTCATCACTACACCACAACACACCTATCAACTACTCATCACTACACAACACACCTACCAACTACTCATCACTACACCACAACACACCTACCAACTACTCATCACTACACAACACACCTACCAACTACTCATCACTACACCACAACACACCTATCAACTACTCATCACTACACAACACACCTATCAACTACTCATCTCTACACCACAACACACCTACCAACTACTCATCACTACACCACAACACACCTATCAACTACTCATCACTACACAACACACCTACCAACTACTCATCACTACACCACAACACACCTACCAACTACTCATCACTACACAACACACCTACCAACTACTCATCACTACACCACAACACACCTATCAACTACTCATCACTACACCACAACACACCTACCCAACTACTCATCTCTACACCACAACACACCAACCAACTACTCATCTCTACACCACAACACACCAACCAACTACTCATCACTACACCACAACACACCTATCAACTACTCATCACTACACCACAACACACCTATCAACTACTCATCACTACACCACAACACACCTATCAACTACTCATCACTACACCACAACACACCTATCAACTACTCATCACTACACCACAACACACCAACCAACTGCTCATCACTACACCACAACACACCTATCAACTACTCATCACTACACCACAACACACCTATCAACTACTCATCACTACACCACAACACACCTACCAACTACTCATCACTACACCACAACACACCTATCAACTACTCATCACTACACCACAACACACCTACCAACTACTCATCACTACACCACAACACACCTATCAACTACTCATCACTACACCACAACACACCTACCAACTACTCATCACTACACCACAACACACCTATCAACTACTCATCACTACACCACAACACACCTACCAACTACTCATCACTACACCACAACACACCAACCAACTACTCATCACTACACAACACACCAACCAACTACTCATCACTACACCACATCACACCAACTACTCATCACTACACCACAACACACCTACCAACTACTCATCACTACACCACAACACACCAACCAACTACTCATCACTACACCACAACACACCAACCAACTACTCATCACTACACCACAACACACCTACCAACTACTCATCACTACACCACAACACACCTACCAACTACTCATCACTACACCACAACACACCTACCAACTACTCATCACTACACCACAACACACCAACCAACTACTCATCACTACACCACAACACACGTATCAACTACTCATCACTAAACCACAACACACCAACCAACTACTCATCACTACACAACACACCAACCAACCACAAATCACTAAACCACAACACACCTACCAACTACTCATCACTACACCACAACACACCAACCAACTACTCATCACTACACCACAACACACCAACCAACTACTCATCTCTACACCACAACACACCAACCAACTACGCATCACTACACCACAACACACCAACCAACTACGCATCACTACACCACAACACACATACCAACTACTCATCACTACACCACAACACACCTACCAACTACTCATCACTACACCACAACACACCTATCAACTACTCATCTCTACACCACAACACACCTACCAACTACTCATCACTACACAACACACCAACCAACTACTCATCACTACACCACAACACACCAACCAACTACTCATCACTACACCACAACACACCTATCAACTACTCATCTCTACACCACAACACACCTACCAACTACTCATCACTACACAACACACCAACCAACTACTCATCACTACACCACAACACACCAACCAACTACTCATCACTACACCACAACACACCTACCAACTACTCATCACTACACAACACACCAACCAACTACTCATCACTACACCACAACACACCAACCAACTACTCATCACTACACCACAACACACCTATCAACTACTCATCTCTACACCACAACACACCAACCAACTACTCATCACTACACCACAACACACCAACCAACTACTCATCACTACACCACAACACACCTATCAACTACTCATCACTACACCACAACACACCAACCAACTACTCATCACTACACCACAACACACCTATCAACTACTCATCTCTACACCACAACACACCTACCAACTACTCATCACTACACCACAACACACCTATCAACTACTCATCACTACACCACAACACACGTATCAACTACTCATCTCTACACCACAACACACCAACCAACTACTCATCACTACACCACAACACACCTACCAACTACTCATCACTACACAATACACCAACCAACTACTCATCTCTACACCACAACACACCTACCAACTACTCATCACTACACAACACACCAACCAACTACTCATCACTACACCACAACACACCTATCAACTACTCATCTCTACACCACAACACACCTACCAACTACTCATCACTACACCACAACACACCAACCAACTACTCATCACTACACCACAACACACCTATCAACTACTCATCACTACACCACAACACACCAACCAACTACTCATCACTACACCACAACACACCAACCAACTACTCATCACTACACCACAACACACCTATCAACTACTCATCTCTACACCACAACACACCAACCAACTACTCATCACTACACCACAACACACCTACCAACTACTCATCACTACACAACACACCAACCAACTACTCATCACTACACCACAACACACCTACCCAACTACTCATCACTACATCACAACACACCTACCCAACTACTCATCACTACACCACAACACACCTATCAACTACTCATCACTACACCACAACACACCTATCAACTACTCATCACTACACCACAACACACCTATCAACTACTCATCACTACACCACAACACACCAACCAACTACTCATCACTACACCACAACACACCTATCAACTACTCATCACTACACCACAACACACCAACCAACTACTCATCACTACACCACAACACACCTACCCAACTACACCACAACACACCTACCCAACTACTCAACAACACACCTATCAACTACTCATCACTACACCACAACACACCTACCCAACTACTCATCACTACACCACAACACACCTATCAACTACTCATCGCTACACCACAACACACCAACCAACTACTCATCACTACACCACAACACACCTATCAACTACTCATCACTACACCACAACACACCAACCAACTACGCATCACTACACCACAACACACCAACCAACTACTCATCACTACACCACAACACACCAACCAACTACTCATCACTACACCACAACACACCAACCAACTACTCATCACTACACCACAACACACCAACCAACTACGCATCACTACACCACAACACACCAACCAACTACTCATCACTACACCACAACACACCTATCAACTACTCATCACTACACCACAACACACCAACCAACTACTCATCACTACACCACAACACACCAACCAACTACTCATCACTACACCACAACACACCTATCAACTACGCATCACTACACCACAACACACCAACCAACTACGCATCACTACACCACAACACACCAACCAACTACTCATCACTACACCACAACACACCTACCAACTACTCATCACTACACCACAACACACCAACCAACTACTCATCACTACACCACAACACACCAACCAACTACGCATCACTACACCACAACACACCTACCAACTACTCATCACTACACCACAACACACCAACCAACTACGCATCACTACACCACAACACACCTACCAACTACTCATCACTACACCACAACACACCTACCAACTACTCATCACTACACCACAACACACCAACCAACTACTCATCACTACACCACAACACACCAACCAACTACTCATCACTACACCACAACACACCTATCAACTACTCATCACTACACCACAACACACCTATCAACTACTCATCACTACACCACAACACACCAACCAACTACTCATCACTACACCACAACACACCAACCAACTACTCATCACTACACCACAACACACCTATCAACTACTCATCACTACACCACAACACACCTATCAACTACTCATCACTACACCACAACACACCAACCAACTACTCATCACTACACCACAACACACCAACCAACTACTCATCACTACACCACAACACACCAACCAACTACTCATCACTACACCACAACACACCTATCAACTACTCATCACTACACCACAACACACCTATCAACTACTCATCACTACACCACAACACACCAACCAACTACTCATCACTACACCACAACACACCTATCAACTACTCATCACTACACCACAACACACCAACCAACTACTCATCACTACACCACAACACACCAACCAACTACTCATCACTACACTACAACACACCAACCAACTACTCATCACTACACCACAACACACCAACCAACTACTCATCACTACACCACAACACACCAACCAACTACTCATCACTACACTACAACACACCAACCAACTACTCATCACTACACCACAACACACCAACCAACTACTCATCACTACACCACAACACACCAACCAACTACTCATCACTACACCACAACACACCAACCAACTACTCATCACTACACCACAACACACCTACCAACTACTCATCACTACACCACAACACACCAACCAACTACTCATCACTACACCACAACACACCAACCAACTACTCATCACTACACCACAACACACCTATCAACTACTCATCACTACACCACAACACACCAACCAACTACTCATCACTACACCACAACACACCAACCAACTACTCATCACTACACCACAACACACCTATCAACTACTCATCTCTACACCACAACACACCTACCAACTACTCATCACTACACCACAACACACCAACCAACTACTCATCACTACACCACAACACACCAACTACTCATCACTACACCACAACACACCAACTACTCATCACTACACTACAACACACCAACCAACTACGCATCACTACACCACAACACACCTATCAACTACTCATCACTACACCACAACACACCTATCAACTACTCATCACTACACCACAACACACCTATCAACTACTCATCACTACACCACAACACACCAACCAACTACGCATCACTACACCACAACACACCAACCAACTACTCATCACTACACCACAACACACCTACCAACTACTCATCACTACACCACAACACACCAACCAACTACTCATCACTACACCACAACACACCAACCAACTACTCATCACTACACCACAACACACCTATCAACTACTCATCACTACACCACAACACACCTATCAACTACTCATCACTACACCACAACACACCTATCAACTACTCATCACTACACCACAACACACCTATCAACTACTCATCACTACACCACAACACACCTATCACCTACTCATCACTACACCACAACACACCTACCCAACTACTCATCACTACACCACAACACACCAACCAACTACTCATCACTACACCACAACACACCAACCAACTACTCATCACTACACCACAACACACCTACCAACTACTCATCACTACACCACAACACACCAACCAACTACGCATCACTACACCACAACACACCAACCAACTACTCATCACTACACCACAACACACCAACCAACTACTCATCACTACACCACAACACACCAACCAACTACTCATCACTACACCACAACACACCAACCAACTACTCATCACTACACCACAACACACCTATCAACTACTCATCACTACACCACAACACACCTATCAACTACTCATCACTACACCACAACACACCTATCAACTACTCATCTCTACACCACAACACACCAACCAACTACTCATCACTACACCACAACACACCAACCAACTACTCATCACTACACCACAACACACCTATCAACTACTCATCTCTACACCACAACACACCAACCAACTACTCATCACTACACCACAACACACCAACCAACTACTCATCACTACACCACAACACACCAACCAACTACGCATCACTACACCACAACACACCTACCAACTACTCATCACTACACCACAACACACCAACCAACTACGCATCACTACACCACAACACACCTACCAACTACTCATCACTACACCACAACACACCAACCAACTACTCATCACTACACCACAACACACCAACCAACTACTCATCACTACACCACAACACACCTATCAACTACTCATCACTACACCACAACACACCTATCAACTACTCATCACTACACCACAACACACCAACCAACTACTCATCACTACACCACAACACACCAACCAACTACTCATCACTACACCACAACACACCTATCAACTACTCATCACTACACCACAACACACCTATCAACTACTCATCACTACACCACAACACACCAACCAACTACTCATCACTACACCACAACACACCAACCAACTACTCATCACTACACCACAACACACCAACCAACTACTCATCACTACACCACAACACACCTATCAACTACTCATCACTACACCACAACACACCTATCAACTACTCATCACTACACCACAACACACCAACCAACTACTCATCACTACACCACAACACACCTATCAACTACTCATCACTACACCACAACACACCTATCAACTACTCATCACTACACCACAACACACCAACCAACTACTCATCACTACACCACAACACACCAACCAACTACTCATCACTACACTACAACACACCAACCAACTACTCATCACTACACCACAACACACCAACCAACTACTCATCACTACACCACAACACACCAACCAACTACTCATCACTACACTACAACACACCAACCAACTACTCATCACTACACCACAACACACCAACCAACTACTCATCACTACACCACAACACACCAACCAACTACTCATCACTACACCACAACACACCTATCAACTACTCATCACTACACCACAACACACCTATCAACTACTCATCACTACACCACAACACACCAACCAACTACTCATCACTACACCACAACACACCTATCAACTACTCATCACTACACCACAACACACCTATCAACTACTCATCACTACACCACAACACACCAACCAACTACTCATCACTACACCACAACACACCAACCAACTACTCATCACTACACCACAACACACCAACCAACTACTCATCACTACACCACAACACACCAACCAACTACTCATCACTACACCACAACACACCTATCAACTACTCATCACTACACCACAACACACCAACCAACTACTCATCACTACACCACAACACACCTATCAACTACTCATCTCTACACCACAACACACCTACCAACTACTCATCACTACACCACAACACACCAACCAACTACTCATCACTACACCACAACACACCAACTACTCATCACTACACTACAACACACCAACCAACTACGCATCACTACACCACAACACACCTATCAACTACTCATCACTACACCACAACACACCAACCAACTACGCATCACTACACCACAACACACCAACCAACTACTCATCACTACACCACAACACACCTACCAACTACTCATCACTACACCACAACACACCAACCAACTACTCATCACTACACCACAACACACCTATCAACTACTCATCACTACACCACAACACACCTATCAACTACTCATCACTACACCACAACACACCTATCAACTACTCATCACTACACCACAACACACCTATCAACTACTCATCACTACACCACAACACACCTATCAACTACTCATCACTACACCACAACACACCTATCAACTACTCATCACTACACCACAACACACCTATCACCTACTCATCACTACACCACAACACACCTACCCAACTACTCATCACTACACCACAACACACCAACCAACTACTCATCACTACACCACAACACACCAACCAACTACTCATCACTACACCACAACACACCTACCAACTACTCATCACTACACCACAACACACCAACCAACTACGCATCACTACACCACAACACACCAACCAACTACTCATCACTACACCACAACACACCAACCAACTACTCATCACTACACCACAACACACCAACCAACTACTCATCACTACACCACAACACACCTATCAACTACTCATCACTACACCACAACACACCTATCAACTACTCATCACTACACCACAACACACCTATCAACTACTCATCACTACACCACAACACACCTATCAACTACTCATCTCTACACCACAACACACCAACCAACTACTCATCACTACACCACAACACACCAACCAACTACTCATCACTACACCACAACACACCTATCAACTACTCATCTCTACACCACAACACACCAACCAACTACTCATCACTACACCACAACACACCAACCAACTACTCATCACTACACCACAACACACCTACCCAACTACTCATCACTACACCACAACACACCTATCAACTACTCATCACTACACCACAACACACCTATCAACTACTCATCACTACACCACAACACACCTATCAACTACTCATCTCTACACCACAACACACCAACCAACTACTCATCACTACACCACAACACACCAACCAACTACTCATCACTACACCACAACACACCTATCAACTACTCATCACTACACCACAACACACCAACCAACTACTCATCACTACACCACAACACACCAACCAACTACTCATCTCTACACCACAACACACCAACCAACTACTCATCACTACACCACAACACACCAACCAACTACTCATCTCTATAGTTGGTGACCCACACTACCATCCTTCATTTCTATTACATTGGTGACTCCATTCTAAAAATACATCATAAGGTGATGAAACAACTTAACCATCTACCAAATAAAGTAAACTAAAATATTTACATGGTTTCATGTGAACCTGTACAGTAACATGCCTCATGACTTCAGAATCGAAACTATTCAACACTGGCTAAACACATTACCCCATCAGCTACCAGACCGTATTAACAGAAATTTCGTCATAGGAAACTCTTGAATCTGTAGTGACCTACATTCTGATGGCTCTTGAATACACTGCCAATATTACATGGAAGTGAAACATGGGCACTGCATGCCATGGGCCTACGAGATTGGAAAGAAATGAAGCCTGCATGCTCCAATGGATATGTAACTGTACTGTGCTTGAACGGTGAAACGTAAATGAATTGAGAGTGAAACTGGACATAAGAGGGATTAGATGGTGTATGCAGGAGAGAAGATTGCAGTGGTATGGGCATGTGATGTGCATTACGGATGACAGTGTATAAAAAGGGCAGTCGCTGTTGTATGATGCTCCGAAAGAGGAAGACATGGGATGTAACAATAAAGGCTCACTTGAACCTCTCAAGAGAGATGAGACAAGACCAAGACCTGAGTCGACAACCCAGTTTAGCCCACTCCATAAACATGGTTTGTGCTTAGGAAGGGCATTAAGCAGTTGTGAAATCCCAGCCAAAAACACAATCACGCTATGAGCAAGGTCTGATGCAGTTAACTGGCCAGACCTACCTCATTATGGGTCAACCAAATACAAATCTGCTTATGAGCAGGGTATGGCGTGGCCAACTAGCTAGTTCCCCCATATAATGAGACCACCCAGTTCCACACTGTAAGTGTAGTTGGTATTAGGAAGGGCATCCAACTGTAAAGAAACTGGCCAAAATACAGTTCCATTTGAGTAAGGTATGGTGCGGCAACTGGCTAGACTTGTATCATAATATAGACAAACCGTCTGGCCCATGCAAGCATAAAAAATAAAATAAGATGTTAAATGATGATGATGATGATGATGACATCGTTCAACTGTAATTTCAATTTTAAAAATGATTTAGAAAATAAAAGTAGGATTGATATTTCATTTTATTTTTAAAAATGTGTTCTGAATATGATAATTTCAAATGCTACAAACGAAGTTATAAAAATATAAAATTGTCATGAAAATATAAACGAATGAAGATTCTTACATTTTTTTTCTCTTTTAATTGTAATAAGTGTCATGTAAATGATGTTTATATGATCAATCCTTTTTCATTTTTTCTCAATTTTTAAAAATATAATATAATATATATATATATATTTATGTATATATATATGATGTAAGAAATAGATATGTTTTTCATCAGAGACATTTTGGAAAAGTGACTCAAATTATATGATTATGAAAAAAAAGTTGGTTTTACTATTGGAAAACATATTTACATTGCTTTTGTGATATATAAAATGAGTTGCCTGTATAAACATTACAGTCAATATAGTTTTTTTTAATATGAAATAAGATTATAGGTAACGTATATACATTCCCATTACTAACTAGTATAAAAGTTTAATACATTTCTTTTTCTTCTGTAATTACAAAATTCTTGCCAACTTAAATCTCTGATTCAGAGGATGTATCAACTTTTACATCTCTAGAATCATCTGAAGATGTTGGTTGCCTGGAAATTAAAGAACATTTTTTTTTAATTATTTCTCAAAGATTTTTATGCATGCATAATATAACAGAACATATGCCTACTATTGGGTAATAAAATTAATTTATCTTTTATTGGTTTCATGCATCAAGTTGTTTTTTGTGAAACAGTCGGTCCACACACAAATATATGATGGCTGCTTCTGTTTTTGTTTACCACTGACAAAGCATTCGTCAACCCGAGGTTAGAAGACACTTTCCACACTGAGCTTAAACCCCAAATCACATGGCTGTGAAGCAAACTCCTTAACCACACAGCCATGCCTGTTTTAGTTTGAAAATAATTTACATTTTTGTGAGTTTATATCATTTCGTAATGAATTTTTTTAAAATTGATATAACTAAAAAGTGAAAATCAAACATTATCATCCCACTACCAAAGAAATGAGACATGTGCCACTGAAATAGTAATCCTGGATATTACAACATTTATACAATGTGTCCATGTGTAGTTTTGTTGTATCAATGCTGATTGAGACTTGACAAAACTGCCAAAATTGCTATTTTTTGTCAAACCCCTTGAAGGATTTAAATCTCAAAATTATAAAAAGATTAGAAGCATGTATTCTTGTATAAATTAATTAGCCCATCGTGGTGTATCAAGTAATTTTTATAATAAAGTCATTTTCAGGCAAAACTAAAATATGCTTTGTGCCATACACATATCTACATAGTAGCTCAAACATATTAAGATATCCACATTTGATGCTTTCAATAAAGTCAATGTATAAAGCAGTTAAATCTAAAGTTTTGGAAATGTAAACTTGATGAATAATTTACAATTATTAAAAATATATTTTGCGGGCTTGGGTTATGTAATTCTAAATTAATGGATGTAAATTACATAAGTAAATTCACTTTGTTAATTTGTTCAAATCCTAAAAAGAAATGTTTACAAACCTAGAACCTTGTTGGGAATGAGGTTGGTATCCTCGGGGGTCGTAATCAATTCTGTCCTTTCGATGGGGTTCATGTCGCATTGGACCTCCTCTACTTCCTCTAGGTTGATAAAACTGGTCAAATGGTGGAGCACCTCTAGCCATACCCCTCGGCGCACCTCTAGGCATACCCCTAGGGGCACCTCTAGGCATACCCCTAGGGGCACCTCTAGGCATACCCCTCGGTGCACCCCTCGGCATACCTCTAGGCATACCTCTAGGTCCACCTCTAGGCATACCCCTAGGTGGACCTCGAAACCTTTCATCTGGTTGGCTTCCGCCATCTCTGATATCTTGACTCCTAGAACTATCACTTTTGTCATCAGTGTCAACATCTTGAATTCTGGGTTGAAAATGTGGATCTCTTCGACCTCGTACGCTTCTGTTCACTTGTTTATCAATAGAATCTTGTGAAGAAGCCCGTGACTTTTCAGATTTATAACTGTGTCTGCTCACGTCTCCCATCGACCCAATGCTATGTTTTGTCTATATTAAAAGATATAAGTAAACCATATTAAAAAATATATACAACTGCATATTACATGAAACTTTTCTATATCTATGAAATATTTTCTAGAATACATTTGTTTATAGATTAAATTAACATACTCTTTTACTCTTGCCTGTTCCAGCCATCTGGCTGAGGCCATGCTGGGGCACTGCATAACTTTCTTTTGCATGGATATCAGAGCAGAAGAAATAGGTTGAATTTTAAAAAGTTAAAATCCTAATTTTTCCAAGACATGATAATTATACAGTTAATTGGATATATAATAATTGTTTCTACCATTGGCACAAGGCCAGCAATTACCCAGTAGATTACTGGTACTTTATTTTATCGACCCCGTAAGGCTGAAAGGCAAAGTTAACCTCGGCGGGATTTGAACTCAGAATGGCAAGGGCCGTAACTCTATGCGTCAAAGCATGGCGTCCGACCCTCTACCGATACTGCCAGTATATATATATATATATAACAACGTCAGGTATATATAACATTGTAAGGTATATATATATATAATAATTGTTTCTACTTTTGGCACAAGGCCAGCAATTACCCAATACATTACTGGTACTTTGCTTACATCCTTACGGGGTCGATAAATTAAAGTTGACCTCGGCGGGATTTGAACTCAGACCGTAAAGGGACGTAACTATGCTGGAAAGCATGATGTCCGACTCTCTACCGATACTGCCAATCCACCGCAGACATCATCATCATTTTATGTCTGCATTTCCTTGCTTGCAAAGGTGGGATGGGTCATCTTCAGTATAGCATCTCTGCATTCGTCACGGTCCTTCGACATCTCCTGTGAGCTTCAGTGATCTGAGCTCAGTTCTCACCACCTCCGCCCATGTTTTTCGTGGTCTTCAATCCACCAGGATTTCTTGGCACTTCTTCACCCAGTGGTCATCCTCCATGCGCATCACATGGCTATACCAACACAGTCTTCTCTCCCACACACTACAGTTCATCCCTCTTATACACAGTTTCACTCTCAACTCATCCATGCTTGGTCATTTACACACATTGACATTGCACATCCATCAGAGCATGCTTGCTTTATTTCTCTCCAGCCATCGCATATCCTCCGCAGTTGCTGCCTATGTCTCACTACCATGCAGCATCACGCATCTCACACAGGCGTCATATAACCGGCCTTTCATTCGTAGGAAGAAACCCTTCGTTGTCAACAGAGGAAGCAGCTCCTTAAACTTCTTCCATCCTGTCCTTATTCTAGATACTATGGCCTCAGAGCACCCTCCACTCTTGCTAATCTAATCACCTAGGTATCATAAGCTATCAACCACCTCTATAGATCCTACCTGCATTTGAAAAATGTGTTTATCACTGCCACTTCTACTATCAAATTTCCCTGTACATCTGCTGCATATGTAGTTTTCCCTTCCTGTTAGTTTGCCTGCTATTCCACTACACCTCTTGTGTACATTGTATAGAAATTATGCCAACTCCTTTTCTACATATCGAGCATGGCCAGCTCCTCTACTGATTCTGATATAGGTACCAGATCGTCAGCATAGAGAAGCTCCCATGGGCAGCCAGTCTTAAATTCCTCTGGTATGGCTTGGAGAACTATAATAAATAAGAGTGAGCTGAGGACCGAACCCTGATGAACTCCTACTTGTATCTGGAACTCCTCACTAAACTCCATTTCTACCTTCAATTTACTGACAGCTCCTCTGTACATAGTTTGCAGTCCTCACAAGCCATTCCTCTACACCTAGTTTCCTTAGGGACCACCAGATAACAGATCAGGGTACCCTATCAAAGGCCTTCTCTAGGTCAACAAAAGATAAATATAGTGGCTTATTCTTCTCTAAGAACCTCTCTTGTAGTTGTCTCACTAAGAGGGCACCTGTTGTACTTTTCCCATGCATCTTATCTAATATGACTCTTTCTCTAATTAGTTGGGCTAGCACTCTTTCTGTCACTTTCATAACCTGATCCATCAGTTTAATGCCCCTATAATTCTTCTCAAGAGCATCCCCTTTACCTTTGTAGCAATTTTCAAGAATACTGCTGCACCAGTCTTTGGGTATGACTCCGCCATATATGCATGTAACTAGTTTAGTTCCCACTTTGGTGCCTTCAGAAACTCAGCAACTATCCCCAGCAGCCTTACCACTTTTCATTTCCTTAATCGCTTCTTTGACCCTATAGTCAATCTCAATAGCTGCTGGGTCTGTTGGGGGTAGTTTCTCTCCCTCCCATTCGTTCTCAACATTTATCAATCTTTCATAATGACATTTCCAGGCCCTCCTTTTTCTGAGCATCAGTGACTAAGTACACCAGCATCATTCCAGACACACTTATCTTGATTTACACTGACAAACTGCTTTGCAATGCAGAACACCGCACGTCTCTGATCTTCTCGTTGCAGAACATTGGCAAACCTCCTACTCTCAGCTTCTCTGTGTGCTAAGTACACCTGACGTCTAGCTTCTCTTTTAGTGGCTGTGTATCAGTCTCTACTCCCTCCATTTTTCCAATCCTTCCATGCTAGTCTTTTGTCTCTACCATACTGTTCCACCACCAGGTCACTCTCTGTCTAGTCAGAGCTCTGCTCCAGCCATAAGTTTCTTCAGTAGCCTGCAGTAAGTTGTCACCTAAGAAATTCCAGTTATCATCTATGTCATGATTCTAACTCATCTTCTTTCTCGTCATACACATCTTGAAGGGCTTTCCTAAATTTATATTTTAGTGAAAGGTCTTTTAGCTTCCAGACCTTTCTTCTCCACACCTTCCTGTGTGTCTCATTCTGTCTCTTGCTTACTGAGATGTCACTAACAACTAACCTATGCTGTGGGGTACATTCTTCCCCGGGGTATGCCTTAGTATTTAACACCATATGTCTGTCTCATTGTCTAACTAGTAAGAAGTTAATCTGGCTTATGTGCTTGCCTGATTGGTAGGTTATTAGGCAATTGGTAGGCTTCCTGAAGTTAGTGTTGCAAAGGGTTAGTTCACTTGCATCACAACATTCAAGAAGCCTCACTCCTTCTTCGTTACTTGAGCCATAACCATGACCACCATGTACCCCAGTGTATCCATCCTGGAGCTGTCCAGCATGACCATTAAAGTCACCTGCTAGTATGACTAGGTCTCTGTCCTCTGTCACTGTGGTTGTTTCTAGAAGTTGCTCGTAAAAGCAATCCTTCTCTTCTTTACCTAGGCCTGCCTGGGTAGAGATGATTATCAACAGTCCTACAACTAATCTAATCTTAATTATTCTATTACTTATTCTAACTACCTCTTTTGTAAGGTATAAATAATTGTTTCTACCTTTGGCACAAGGCCAGTAAATATACCAGTGTATTACTGGTACTTTATTTTATCGACCCCCATGCTGTAAAGCATGCCGTCCGACCCTCTACCAATACTGCCAATCCACAATGTAACGTATATATAATAAAATGCCTCTATTGTAAGGTATATATAACAACAATGTAAGGTGTATATAACAAGGTAAGGTATATATAACAACAAGGTAAGGTATATATAACAACGATGTAAGGTATATATAACAACGATGTAAGGTATATATAACAACAAGGTAAGGTATATATAACAACAATGTAAGGTATATATAACAACAATGTAAGGTATATATATAACAACAAGGTAGGGTATATATAACAAGGTAAGGTATATATAACAACAATGTAAGGTATATATATAACAAGGTAAGGTATATATAACAACAATGTAAGGTATATATAACAACAAGGTAAGGTATATATATAACAACAAGGTAAGGTATATATAACAATGTAAGGTATATATAACAACAATGTAAGGTATATATAACAACAATGTAAGGTATATATATAACAAGGTAAGGTATATATAACAACAAGGTAAGGTATATATAACAACAAGGTAAGGTATATATAACAACAATGTAAGGTATATATAACAACAATGTAAGGTATATATAACAAGGTAAGGTATATATAACAAGGTAAGGTATATATAACAACAATGTAAGGTATATATAACAACAAGGTAAGGTATATATATAACAATGTAAGGTATATATAACAACAATGTAAGGTATATATATAACAAGGTAAGGTATATATAACAAGGTAAGGTATATATATAACAAGGTAAGGTATATATATAACAAGGTAAGGTATATATAACAACAAGGTAAGGTATATATAACAACAATGTAAGGTATATATAACAACAATGTAAGGTATATATAACAACAATGTAAGGTATATATAACAACAATGTAAGGTATATATAACAACAAGGTAAGGTATATATATAACAAGGTAAGGTATATATAACAAGGTAAGGTATATATAACAACAATGTAAGGTATATATAACAACAATGTAAGGTATATATAACAACAAGGTAAGGTATATATAACAACAATGTAAGGTATATATAACAACAATGTAAGGTATATATATAACAATGTAAGGTATATATAACAACAATGTAAGGTATATATAACAACAAGGTAAGGTATATATATAACAAGGTAAGGTATATATAACAACAAGGTATATATAACAACAAGGTAAGGTATATATAACAACAATGTAAGGTATATATAACAAGGTAAGGTATATATAACAACAATGTAAGGTATATATAACAACAAGGTAAGGTATATATAACAACAATGTAAGGTATATATATAACAAGGTAAGGTATATATAACAACAATGTAAGGTATATATAACAACAATGTAAGGTATATATAACAACAAGGTAAGGTATATATAACAACAATGTAAGGTATATATAACAACAATGTAAGGTATATATAACAACAATGTAAGGTATATATAACAACAATGTAAGGTATATATATAACAATGTAAGGTATATATAACAACAATGTAAGGTATATATAACAACAAGGTAAGGTATATATATAACAAGGTAAGGTATATATAACAACAAGGTAAGGTATATATAACAACAATGTAAGGTATATATAACAAGGTAAGGTATATATAACAACAATGTAAGGTATATATAACAACAAGGTAAGGTATATATAACAACAATGTAAGGTATATATATAACAAGGTAAGGTATATATAACAACAATGTAAGGTATATATAACAACAATGTAAGGTATATATAACAACAAGGTAAGGTATATATAACAACAATGTAAGGTATATATAACAACAATGTAAGGTATATATAACAACAAGGTAAGGTATATATAACAATGTAAGGTATATATAACAACAATGTAAGGTATATATAACAAGGTAAGGTATATATAACAACAATGTAAGGTATATATAACAACAATGTAAGGTATATATAACAACAATGTAAGGTATATATAACAACAATGTAAGGTATATATAACAAGTTAAGGTATATATAACAAGGTAAGCTATATATAACAAGGTAAGGTATATATAACAACAAGGTAAGGTATATATAACAACAATGTAAGGTATATATATAACAAGGTAAGGTATATATAACAACAATGTAAGGTATATATAACAACAATGTAAGGTATATATAACAACAAGGTAAGGTATATATAACAACAATGTAAAGTATATATAACAACAAGGTAAGGTATATATAACAACAATGTATATATAACAACAAGGTAAGGTATATATAACAACAAGGTAAGGTATATATAACAACAAGGTAAGGTATATATAACAAGGTAAGGTGTATATATAACAACAATGTAAGGTATATATATAACAAGGTAAAGTATATATAACAACAATGTAAGGTTATATATAACAACAAGGTAAGGTATATATAACAACAATGTATATATAACAACAAGGTAAGGTATATATATAACAAGGTAAGGTATATATAACAAGGTAAGGTATATATAACAACAAGGTAAGGTATATATAACAACAATGTAAGGTATATATAACAACAAGGTAATGTATATATAACAACAATGTAAGGTATATATAACAAGGTAAGGTATATATAACAAGGTAAGGTATATATAACAACAATGTAAGGTATATATATAACAAGGTAAGGTATATATAACAACAATGTAAGGTATATATAACAACAAGGTAAGGTATATATAACAACAATGTAAGGTATATATAACAACAATGTAAGGTATATATAACAACAATGTAAGGTATATATAACAAGGTAAGGTATATATAACAACAATGTAAGGTATATATAACAACAATGTAAGGTATATATAACAACAAGGTAAGGTATATATAACAACAATGTAAGGTATATATAACAAGGTAAGGTATATATAACAACAATGTAAGGTATATATAACAACAAGATAAGGTATATATAACAACAATGTAAGGTATATATAACAAGGTAAGGTATATATAACAACAAGGTAAGGTATATATAACAACAAGGTAAGGTATATATAACAACAATGTAAGGTATATATAACAACAAGGTAAGGTATATATAACAACAATGTAAGGTATATATAACAAGGTAAGGTATATATAACAACAAGGTAAGGTATATAAAACAACAATGTATATATAACAACAAGGTAAGGTATATATAACAACAATGTAAGGTATATATAACAACAATGTATATATAACAACAATGTAAGGTATATATAACAACAATGTATATATAACAACAATGTAAGGTATATATAACAACAATGTATATATAACAACAATGTAAGGTATATATATAACAACAATGTAAGGTATATATAATAAAATATTAGTTGATGACCAGCATTATTCTACTGAAGAGTTGCTTCTTTACATCTTAATAATACTGATCAAAATAATTCAGCAATTATATAGGGCATATATGAAAGCATATGTATAACACACATAACTCTCACTATCGATGTTTATATATGTAGACATATACACACATTGGAAAGTACAATAACTAGGGTAAGAACGGGATGGAAGAAGTTCAGGGAGCTACTGCCACTGCTAGCTGCAAAAGGCTTTTCCCTCAAAATGAAAGGCAGACTGTATGATGTGTGTATACGATCAGGAATGTTACATGGTAGGGAGACCTGGGCGCTGAATGTGGAAGACTTGCGTAGATTAGAAAGAAATGAAGCCCGCATGCTCCGATGGATGTGTAATAGTAATATACGCGAATGACAAAGCATAAATGAATTGAGAGAGAGACTGAGCATAAGAGGAATCAAATGCTGTGTGCAGGAGAGGAGGTTAAGTTGGTATGGACATGTGATGCGTATGAAGGATGACAGCTGAGCACTAGAAGTCGATGGAAGCCGTGGAGTGGGGAGACCCAAGACGACCTGGGATGAGGTGATAAAAGCCGACCTTACCCAATTGCACCTCTCAAAAGCGACGACACAGGACCGTGACCTCTGGCGTCATGCAGTAATACAGGAGACCCGACTTTCCACGGGTACAAGCTGAAGCATATAGACAATATGCCCCCACCCCTCCCACTGCAAAAGAGCATCCAGCCCACACTGTAAAGTGGTCGTGGAGGTGTCACAACAAATATCACCCAGACCACACTGTAAAGTGGTCGTGGAGGTGTCACAACAAATATCACCCAGCCCACACTGTAAAGTGGACGTGTAGGTGCCACGGCAAAAAAGCACCCAGCCTACACTGTAAATGAGGTTGGTGTTAGGAAGGGCATCCAGCTGTAGAAATCAAGCCAGAGTCAGTTCCCATATAAGCAAGACAAGGTCAGCCTGACCCCGAGGACGTCATCAACTATCCAATAGAGGTACTAAATTCCTTTGAGCACCCCGGATTACCCCCATACATTTTGAAACTTAAAGTTGGTGCCCCTATAATGCTCATTCGAATTGGTTCCGCCGAAACAATGCAATGGCACACGTTTGGTCATTAAGTCCTTAGCTCCCAATCTGATTGAGGCCACGATAATCACAGGGTGCGGTTGGGGCAAGGTTGTGCTCATACCGAGGATGCATCTTTTCCCATCAGGAGCAGACCTACCTTTCACATTTCGGAGGTCCCACTTCCTGGTCAAGCCATGCTTCGCAATGTCAATTAACAAAGCGCAGGGGCAAACACTGTCGCGGGAATACATTTGGGGGAGCCGTGTTTCTCTCATGGTCAGCTTTATGTTGGCTGCTCGCGTGTCGGCAGCAAGAGTGATCATTTCGCGTTCGTTCCGCAAAGAAAAACAAAAAAACATTGTGTACAAGGAGGTTTTATAGGATTACCTTGATTCCTAATTTTATAACTTTTTTATTTTTTGCCTTTTCGTGAGTACTTTCTAAGTAGGTTAACCTTCACTGCAGTGCACTGGACACTCCCCACCATCGGCCGTACAAAGGCTGATTCTCACGGCGTTAGAAAGCTTCATTGCAACTCCGACCCTACTCAAATATCAGCTGTTGCTCCTCACCAACCCCCGTTTGGTGGGCCTCGGAGGACCGTGGACAGGTTAGTATTTCATCTCCGTACGACTCTCAAAGGGTCAACAATGCTTTAATGATGGGATTTACATTTTTAGGCGGTTCCATGCAATTACTTCACAAACACCTGGCCTCCGCTCAGCTCTATTTCCCTCCCTCCGTCGGCACAGCAGCAGGCTCATCTTCTACGTTCGATGTACATGATGCACCAACCATACAATGACCCCTCTTCCTCTTTTTTGGTTGTCATAATTCGACAATGTTTTCAGGCCCCTGTTTGCGGTTCCCTCAATCCACCCCCTCCCCCGTTAAAACATGTCATGCAGAACAACTCCATCGCAGCTCTGTTGTTCGGCTGGCATCGTCTACGCGCATGTTGCGCAAGTACTGAGAAACAATAAATTTGAACACTTCTTTGCACAGAGATAATATCAATAGGCGAAACTACAATTGCCACTGCTGGCGCAGCTCCTGCTTCAGCAGTCCAGGTCTGCAATTCATTCAACCAGTGCCTGGCAGACAAAAAAGTGCTGTCATAAAATGGGTGGTGCAACCTAACTTTGGCAACTTACTGACCCCGAGCAACGCCGGGCTTTAATGCTAGTATACACATAAGACCACTGGTGTATATATATATATAAGACCACTTGTGTATATACACATAAGACCACTGGTGTATATATATACACATAAGACGACTGGTGTATATATATATAAGACCAATGGTATATATATACATAAGACCGCTGGTGTATATATACATAAGACCGCTGGTGTATATATACATAAGACCGCTGGTGTATATATATACATAAGACCACTGGTGTATATATACATAAGACCACTGGTGTATATATACATAAGACCACTGGTGTATATATACATATAACACCACTGGTGTATATATACATATAACACCACTGGTGTATATACACATAAGACCACTGGTGTATATATATACATAAGACCACTGGTGTATATATACATAAGACCACTGGTGTATATATACACATAAGACCACTGGTGTATATATACATATAACACCACTGGTGTATATATACATATAACACCACTGGTGTATATACACATAAGACCACTGGTGTATATATATATATAAGACCACTGGTGTATATACACATAAGGCCACTGGTGTATAATATACACATAAGACCACTGGTGTATATACACATAAGACCACTGGTGTATATATACACATAAGACCACTGGTGTATATACACATAAGACCACTGGTTTATATATACACATAAGACCACTGGTGTATATACATAAGACCACTGGTGTATATATGCACATAAGACCACTGGTGTATATATACATAAGACCACTGGTGTATATATACATAAGACCACCTGTATATATACACATAAGACCACTGGTGTATATACACATAAGACCACTGGTTTATATATACACATAAGACCACTGGTTTATATATACACATAAGACCACTGGTTTATATATACACATAAGACCACTGGTTTATATATACACATAAGACCACTGGTGTATATACACATAAGACCACTGGTGTATATATACATAAGACCACTGGTGTATATATGCACATAAGACCACTGGTGTATATATACATAAGACCACCTGTATATATACACATAAGATCACTGGTGTATATATACACATAAGATCACTGGTGTATATATACATAAGACCACTGGTGTATATATACACAAGACCACTGGTGTATATACACACATAAGACCACTGGTGTATACACACATAAGACAACTGTTGTATATACACATAAGACCACTGGTGTATATATACATAAGACCACTGGTGTATACACACACACACACATACATGGGCACTGGTTTACTTCTGAGGACACGTCAAGAACTCCATCTTTTAACTTATTTTTATTACCTTATCTTTTCATATAAACTATTAAGTGAGCAAATGAAAAGGACTGCGTAATGATTTAAAGGTGAAACACTGATATAGATGACTTCTGAGAGTTGAAAAGGAGCTGGAAGCTGCTGACCAGGATCTGATTGCAACAGCTGCCATGGCTCTAATACACTTTTGTATGAAAGGCTCAGAAAATAATAAGAGCCCCAGAAAGTCAATGAGACCTATTGCAAAGGAGCTCAAGGTGTCAGAGTGCACCAGGATATACAGTACAAGTGGTATGTAATGTGGAGAGGTTAGTTCTTGTTGAAAGAGACAAAAATATTGACCAGGTCATTATTTTTGTCTAATATAGAAGTCGTCCTCTATTTTCAGTAGAAGTAGCATGTGAGACTAGCATCGACTGCTAGATACCTTATCAAGTGGTAAATGCTACTACATACAATGAGTAGACCGATGTATTGACATGGGCCACCTGCTGAAGATGGGCATTTTACCTGGTTACGTAACTATCTGCAGATAATACTTACATGTCTAAACACTGCAGATTTGATATCTGCATTTGTGAAGTTATGTTGCACAAAAACGAACAGGACATGAGATTTTTACTTTTATCTCTAGCAAAACACAGCCACCATACCTGCTGTTAACTAAAATGTGTGCACTCTGAGCAGCTGGTTGCAGTTGCATTACTGCAATTTGGCAGATTGAGTGAGCAAGACATTGACTGGGGGCTGTTGACATAGCAACAACGATCTTTCTTAATAATTACATTCTAGCTCTATTGACTAGATCTCTCCCTATCAGCTCTATTCACTAGATCTCTCCCTATCAGCTCTATTCACTAGATCTCTCCCTATCAGCTCTATTCACTAGATCTCTCCCTATCAGCTCTATTCACTAGATCTCTCCCTATCAGCTCTATTCACTAGATCTCTCCCTATCAGCTCTATTCACTAGATCTCTCCCTATCAGCTCTATTCACTAGATCTCTCCCTATCAGCTCTATTCACTAGATCTCTCCCTATCAGCTCTATTCACTAGATCTCTCCCTATCAGCTCTATTCACTAGATCTCTCCCTATCAGCTCTATTCATTAGATCTCTCCCTATCAGCTCTATTCACTAGATCTCTCCCTATCAGCTCTATTCACTAGATCTCTCCCTATCAGCAAAAAGTCAGCTGTATGATGCCTGTGTGCAATATGCAATTGTAGTGAGAGCAGAAGACATGCGAAGGCTGGAGAGAAATGAAGTGTGCTTGTGGATGTGTAATATTGATGTGCATATATACACACACACACTAACATATATATATATATCAGTTCCCGTCCCACCCTTGCAAGCAGGGAAAAGCGGACGTAAAATGATGATGATATATATATATATATATATATATATATATATATATATACAGTGAAATTCTGTTATAACAAGATCGATCCAACACACGACCGTGACTTCTGGCGTCACGCAGTAATACAGGGTACCCGACCTCCCATGGGTACATGCTGAAGCATATAAACAATATAAACAAATTGTTTCTACTTTTTGGCACAAGGCCAGCAATTACCCCAGTACATTACTGGTACTTTATTTTATCAACCCTGTAAGGATGAAAGGCAAAGTTAACCTCGCCGGGATTTGAACTCAGATCATAAAGGGACATAACTATGCTAGAAAGCATGGCGTCTGACCCTCTACCGATACTGCCATTTCATATATATTAATAAAGTATAATTATGAGAAGTAATAAGACATTATTTATCACTTGGGTAAAAGAAATTAAATGTTTATAATTTGAATCTTGCACTTTCATCTTTCGTTATAAGACTCCTAAATGATGAAAGTGCTAAATTCAAATTATAAACAGTTTATTGTATATTTTTTACCCTGTGTCTTATTAATTCTGATAATCATACTTTATTAAAATAGGATTCTATACATTACCAGATACATTTATATATACACACACTGATATTTAACTAATTTATATACACTGATGTTTAATATATATATACTTGGCATGGCAATAAAGTCTTTACACTAGTAGGCTGTGTGCCGTATATAGCAGTAAATCTAGTTAATATTAGTTGGAATTTGAACTTTGTTATACGTGTGTGATATTCTGTATGGATGCTGTATTTTGTCACAGGTCTATGCATGATTATTTTGTTGTCATTCTTGTGAGTTTATAATACATCGAACTGATCAATCCACAAAAGATATTTTCCAGAGGAGAAGAGTGACAATGATCAAACAATCACCCTATTGTCCAAAATTTAAATTTGCGTGATCGTTGCGTTCAAGTTATTAAAGCAACATCTTTGAAAATTTGTTTTCGCTTCTTTTGAAGAGGTGGTAGATGAATTGTTGCGCTGGTTGACAATTGCCGAAGGAATGGTTCCAGAAAGAGTTAAATGCTTTGCAGAAGCACTGTAAATATGTTATTGCATTCAATGGAGATTACCTTTTGCCGAATAAATAAATTTTAGTTTGACTATGATGTGCATTTTCATTTAAAGGGTTATTCTAAACACTTTATTGTCACACTAAGTATATACATACTGATGTTTAACTAATTTATATATATATATATATATATTGGAATAGAATGAAACGAAATTTCATTTCTCACTCTTAGTACGGCACTTACTTAAATGTAAGTATGTATGTATACGTACATACATATATGTATACAGACGTACAGTAGCATGCATATATATATATATATATATATATATATATATATATATATACATATATACATACAGGCACACATATATATATGTACATATCAGTTTAGCGGACATTTATTATAACGTCCGCTTTGTTCATTTACAAACGAACAAAGCGGACATTATAATAAATGTCCGCTAAACTGATACGTACATATATGTGTGCCTGTATGTATATATGTATATATATATATGCATGCTACTGTACGTCTGTATACATATATGTATGTACGTATACATACATACTTACATTTAAGTAAGTGCCGTACTAAGAGTGAGAAATGAAATTTCGTTTCATTCTATTCCAATTTATCGTTTTCGGTGCGCCTGGCCGACTGAACTCACTCGATATGCAAATTAGGCTGCTCAGCCGTTAATTTTCATAAGGAAAGTATATACTTTCGAACGTTCAACCATCTGGCAGAAGGGTATACGGTGCTGACAATAGCTAACAAGCTTGAAACTAGTACATCGTTCCTGTGTCAGTGTTGAACAAAAAGGTGACGTGGTTGCCTTAACACCGTACGGCATAAATCAGGCTGTCCGTTTGTTTACAAACGAACAAAGCGGACGTTATAATAAATGTCCGCTAAACTGATACGTACATATATATATGTGTGCCTGTATGTATATATGTATATATATATATATATGCATGCTACTGTACGTCTGTATACATATATGTATGTACGTATACATACATACCTATATATATATATACATACACACTCATGTTTAACTAATTTATATATATATACTGATGTTTAATATATACATTTATGTTTAACTAATATATCATATATATATACACTGATGTTTAACTAATTTGAAAATAAAATGTTTCCTAAATGTTAGTGTTGCCTGTAAGTGGAGGACAATAAATTATACAAACCATTCCTCGAGGAGTCGGAGAAACGACATGCTGTAAGTGACCAGATTTTAAATCATATCTGAAACAGAAGAAATTATTACATAATTACGTTTTAGTGTTATAAATCATTAAAGATTTGTTTTTTTTGTCTACCTATTGGCCTCCTTGCTCTGGATGTTATTTCATTCGCTGGTTTCCAATAATACATTAGGGCCCTATGATATTATCTGCCATCACCTAAACTCAGCATTCATTGCCTTAGGAATGATCAGTCTCAAGATCAATGTCAAGTGTTGATTGCATGTTCCTGATGGAGTCCATGGAACTCTCAGTGACAGAGTTAATATTCACATCAGACTTGGGCACAGCTGGGTATCCATCACAGATGAAACTGGTGAGGTTAAACCAATGAGACAGAAAATGCCTGGATGGCACCACAATCTTATTCTGAGGTGGTAAATTTCTCACCTATAGCAACACTTTCTCCAATAGCAACCATGTAGATTAAGAGTCAGACCCAGGTTCTGTTGCTTGACAAGCTGTCAAATACTGACCATTCTGTGATATGTTTATCATCAAAACTATAGCAGTAGAAATATGTGGCATTCCAAACCCCTGCTCTACTGTGATCAAGACAGAGATAACCATCAACAAGCCCCACATCTCCCTCACTATCCTCCATCTTAACACATTTGTAATTCTGTCTGAGATAACAAAGCAACATCCATCTGATGTTTGGCAAAGGATATGAGATTGTAATGTTATCAATGAATGGTTTTTATATGCTCACTGAGATGTTTAAAATACACAGCAAAGTTTCATGCTTACTTTAACAGGGCGGTGGTTTGGCACTATCGACAGACACCATGCTTTGCAGCATAGAGTTATGACTCTTTGCGTTCTGAGTTCAAATGCCACCAGGTTAACTTTGCCTTTCATCCTTACGGGGTCGATAAAATAAAGTACCAGTAATGCACTGGGGTAATTGATGGCCTTGTGCCAAAAGTAGAAACAATTATTTACTTTAACAGGACAATATTGTATAAATATATTTTGTTTGCACCTGTAATTGCATATTCATCCTTAATAAATTGATGCACCTGCATTTTTAATTTTCAGAAAATGAAACAATAATAATGCTTCACTATTGAATACAAATTACCAGTATTGGTAGAGGGTCGGACACCATGTTTTGCAGCATAGAGTTATGGTCCTTTACAGTCCGAGTTCAAATCCCACTGAAGATAACTTTGCCTTTCATCCTTACGGGGTCGATAAAATAAAGTACCAGTAACGTACTGAGGTTGATTTAATCGACTTTCCCCTGCCCCCCAAATTACTGGCCTTGTGCCTATACTAGAAATCATTATTTGGGAAAATAATGGCTCTTTACACACTGAGCTGAAATCCTGCTGTAGTTAACTTTGCCTTTCCAGTGTCAATAAAATGAAGCTAACAGCTGTTTCAAGATATTCTTTATGTATATAACTAATCTATAAATTATAAAACATTGGATTGAGATTCTTTCTCTTTTAAAAATATAATTTTTATATCATGGAAAATTTTTAAAACTGTTTTGCAGATTCTGCAAAACATAAAAGCTGAGGATATAATTAGAAAAAGAATTAAAAAGGAATAATTTAAAATATTCTAGAGAGAACAGTGGTAAAAAAACAACTAAGTGAAGTGTTGAAATCAATATATTTTACATTTATACCTCTCATTCTCAAGATTATCCAATATAACCGGTTTTTTTTTTGGGGGGGGGGGGGGGGGGGGGGGGCACCCCACAATAAGAAGTATTCCTTGCATCTGCAATTTTTTTTCCAGCAAGTTCAAAGAAAATACATAATTACCAATGTAACACATTCACAACAGTTTATTTATTCATCCACTTCTGAAGAAATATGGATAAACCATATATACTCTTGTTTAAGTTATACCTTTTTTATCCTTGAAAATATGACATGAAATCCAGCATGTGAAAACTGTGTGAGTCAACTACTGAACTAAGATGTATGTGAGGCCTGACTTATCAATGTGACTTATGAGTATTTAAAGTAAATCATCATCATCGTTTAACATCTATCTTCCACTTATATCAAGAAATCATTACCTTTGCTTTTCTTTCTTTTGAATTTGTGAAATGTGAAGGACGGCTACACCATATTCTCCCAATGCACGGAACTATAATAGATGAAAAAAAGAAATGAATCCTTTTAAATGTCAATCAAAGTTTCTTCTCTGAAGACCTGCTGCCCAGCTCTCCCGAGAAGACCTTCTGTTGTCCAGCTCACCCGAGAAGACCTTCTGCTGCCCAGCTCTCCCGAGAAGACCTTCTGCTGCCCAGCTCACCCGAGAAGACCTTCTGCGGTCCAGCTCTCCCGAGAAGACCTTCTGCGGTCCAGCTCTCCCGAGAAGACCTTCTGCTGCCCAGCTCTCCCGAGAAGACCTTCTGCTGCCCAGCTCTCCCGAGAAGACCTTCTGCTGCCCAGCTCTGAGAGTTTCTTACCACTTTGTATCATTATTTGGATGAACTTCCAATAAATTAAAATGTTTGTTAAATCTCCAATGCGATAGAAACTTTTAAAATTTTACAAGGTAAAAACAAACTAAAATAGAGTTTATTATGCTGTGAAGGTAGGAAATAGTAACACTAAATTTCCTCCTCCTTCCCTTTATACACAAATATACATAACATTTTTATATGAGTGTATATATGATTATGAAATTGGATGTGTGTAGAGGTCAGTATCTACTCAGAAACTAATTGTTAACTATCAAATAATAAAACCCAATTCTATGCTGCTTTTACTATAAGAACTTTTTCACTAAAGTTGATTTCTCTCTGATGATCCGCTGGGTTTGGAGAAATTACAAGCAAGAGAATAAGGGAATATTCCAATTCAGTACTTGTAGGGGATAACAGGTTAGGGAGGTATGTTGGGGACTATAACTGTGTAGGGAGGTGTGTTGGGGAATATAACTGTGTAGAGAGGTGTGTTGGGGAGTATAACTGTGTAGGGAGGTGTGTAGGGGAGTATAACTGTGTAGGGAGGTGTGTTGGGGAATATAACTGTGTAGGGAGATGTGTTGGGGAATATAACTGTGTAGGGAGATGTGTTGGGGAGTATAACTGTGTAGGGAGGTGTGTTGGGGAATATAACTGTGTAGGGAGGTGTGTTGGGGAGTATAACTGTGTAGCGAGGTGTGTTGGGGAATATAACTGTGTAGGGAGATGTGTTGGGGAGTATAACTGTGTAGGGAGGTGTGTTGGGGAATATAACTGTGTAGCGAGGTGTGTTGGGGAATATAACTGTGTAGGGAGGTGTGTTGGGGAATATAACTATGTAGGGAGGTGTGTTGGGGAGTATAACTGTGTAGCGAGGTGTGTTGGGGAATATAACTGTGTAGGGAGATGTGTTGGGGAATATAACTGTGTAGGGAGATGTGTTGGGGAATATAACTGTGTAGCGAGGTGTGTTGGGGAATATAACTGTGTAGAGAGGTGTGTTGGGGAGTATAACTGTGTAGGGAGATGTGTAGAGGAGTACAACTGTGTAGGGAGGTGTGTTGGCGAATATAACTGTGTAGCGAGGTGTGTTGGGGAATATAACTGTGTAACAAGGTGTGTTGGGGAATATAACTGTGTAGTGAGGTGTGTTGGGGAATATAACTGTGTAGGGAGGTGTGTAGGGGAGTATAACTGTGTAGGGAGGTGTGTTGCGGAGTATAACTGTGTAGGGAGATGTGTTGCGGAGTATAACTGTGTAGGGAGATGTGTTGGGGAGTATAACTGTGTAGGGAGGTGTGTTGGCGAATATAACTTTTAAGGGAGGTGTGTTGGGGAATATAACTGTGTAGAGAGGTGTGTTGGGGAATATAGCTGTTAAGGGAGGTGTGTTGGGGAATATAACTGTGTAGGGAGGTGTGTTGCGGAGTATAACTGTGTAGGGGGGTGTGTTGGGGGAATATTGTGGAATATAACTGTGTAGGGAGGTGTGTTGGGGAATATAACTGTTAAGGGAGGTGTGTTGGGGAATATAACTGTGTAGGGAGGTGTGTTGCAGAGTATAACTGTGTAGGGAGGTGTGTTGGGGAATATAACTGTGTAGGGAGGTGTGTTGGGGAATATAACTGTGTAGGGGAGTATAACTGTACGGAGGTGTGTAGGGCAGTATAACTGTGTAGGGAGGTGTGTTAGGGAATATAACTGTGTAGGGAGGTGTGTTGGGGAGTATAACTGTTCTAGGGAGGTGTGTTGGCGAATATAACTGTGTAGCGAGGTGTGTTGGGGTATATAACTGTGTAGGGAGGTGTGTTAGGGAATATAACTGTGTACAGAAGTGTGTAGGGGAGTATAACTGTGTAGGGAGGTGTGTTGGGGAGTATAACTGTGAAGGGAGGTGTGTTGGGGAATATAACTGTGTAGGGAGATGTGTTGCGGAGTATAACTGTGTAGGGAGATGTGTTGGGGAGTATAACTGTGTAGGGAGGTGTGTTGGCGAATATAACTTTTAAGGGAGGTGTGTTGGGGAATATAACTGTGTAGAGAGGTGTGTTGGGGAATATAGCTGTTAAGGGAGGTGTGTTGGGGAATATAACTGTGTAGGGAGGTGTGTTGCGGAGTATAACTGTGTAGGGGGGTGTGTTGGGGGAATATTGTGGAATATAACTGTGTAGGGAGGTGTGTTGGGGAATATAACTGTTAAGGGAGGTGTGTTGGGGAATATAACTGTGTAGGGAGGTGTGTTGCAGAGTATAACTGTGTAGGGAGGTGTGTTGGGGAATATAACTGTGTAGGGAGGTGTGTTGGGGAATATAACTGTGTAGGGGAGTATAACTATACGGAGGTGTGTAGGGCAGTATAACTGTGTAGGGAGGTGTGTTAGGGAATATAACTGTGTAGGGAGGTGTGTTGGGGAATATAACTGTGTAGCGAGGTGTGTTGGGGAATATAACTGTGTAGAGAGGTGTGTTGGGGAGTATAACTGTGTAGGGAGATGTGTAGAGGAGTACAACTGTGTAGGGAGGTGTGTTGGCGAATATAACTGTGTAGCGAGGTGTGTTGGGGAATATAACTGTGTAACAAGGTGTGTTGGGGAATATAACTGTGTAGTGAGGTGTGTTGGGGAATATAACTGTGTAGGGAGGTGTGTAGGGGAGTATAACTGTGTAGGGAGGTGTGTTGCGGAGTATAACTGTGTAGGGAGATGTGTTGCGGAGTATAACTGTGTAGGGAGATGTGTTGGGGAGTATAACTGTGTAGGGAGGTGTGTTGGCGAATATAACTTTTAAGGGAGGTGTGTTGGGGAATATAACTGTGTAGAGAGGTGTGTTGGGGAATATAGCTGTTAAGGGAGGTGTGTTGGGGAATATAACTGTGTAGGGAGGTGTGTTGCGGAGTATAACTGTGTAGGGGGGTGTGTTGGGGGAATATTGTGGAATATAACTGTGTAGGGAGGTGTGTTGGGGAATATAACTGTTAAGGGAGGTGTGTTGGGGAATATAACTGTGTAGGGAGGTGTGTTGCAGAGTATAACTGTGTAGGGAGGTGTGTTGGGGAATATAACTGTGTAGGGAGGTGTGTTGGGGAATATAACTGTGTAGGGGAGTATAACTGTACGGAGGTGTGTAGGGCAGTATAACTGTGTAGGGAGGTGTGTTAGGGAATATAACTGTGTAGGGAGGTGTGTTGGGGAGTATAACTGTTCTAGGGAGGTGTGTTGGCGAATATAACTGTGTAGCGAGGTGTGTTGGGGTATATAACTGTGTAGGGAGGTGTGTTAGGGAATATAACTGTGTACAGAAGTGTGTAGGGGAGTATAACTGTGTAGGGAGGTGTGTTGGGGAGTATAACTGTGAAGGGAGGTGTGTTGGGGAATATAACTGTGTAGGGAGATGTGTTGCGGAGTATAACTGTGTAGGGAGATGTGTTGGGGAGTATAACTGTGTAGGGAGGTGTGTTGGCGAATATAACTTTTAAGGGAGGTGTGTTGGGGAATATAACTGTGTAGAGAGGTGTGTTGGGGAATATAGCTGTTAAGGGAGGTGTGTTGGGGAATATAACTGTGTAGGGAGGTGTGTTGCGGAGTATAACTGTGTAGGGGGGTGTGTTGGGGGAATATTGTGGAATATAACTGTGTAGGGAGGTGTGTTGGGGAATATAACTGTTAAGGGAGGTGTGTTGGGGAATATAACTGTGTAGGGAGGTGTGTTGCAGAGTATAACTGTGTAGGGAGGTGTGTTGGGGAATATAACTGTGTAGGGAGGTGTGTTGGGGAATATAACTGTGTAGGGGAGTATAACTGTACGGAGGTGTGTAGGGCAGTATAACTGTGTAGGGAGGTGTGTTAGGGAATATAACTGTGTAGGGAGGTGTGTTGGGGAGTATAACTGTTCTAGGGAGGTGTGTTGGCGAATATAACTGTGTAGCGAGGTGTGTTGGGGTATATAACTGTGTAGGGAGGTGTGTTGGATAATATAACTGTGTAGGGAGGTGTGTTGGGTAATAGAACTGTGTAGCGAGTTGTGTTGGGGAGTATAACTATGTAGGGTGGTGTGTTGGGGAATATAACTCTGTAGCGAGGTGTGTTGGGGAATATAACTGTGTAGGGAGGTGTGTTGGGGAGTATAACTGTGTAGGGAGGTGTGTTGGGGAGTATAACTGTAGGGAGGTGTGTTAGGGAATATAACTGTGTAGGGAGGTGTGTTGGGGAGTATAACTGTGTACAGAAGTGTGTAGGGGAGTATAACTGTGTAGGGAGGTGTGTTGGGGAGTATAATTGTGTAGGAAGGTGTGTAGGGGAGTATAACTGTGTAGGGAGGTGTGTTGGGGAATATAACTGTGTAGGGGAGTATAACTGTGTAGGGAGGTGTGTTGGGGAGTATAATTGTGTAGGAAGGTGTGTAGGGGAGTATAACTGTGTAGGGAGGTGTGTTGGGGAGTATAACTGTGTAGAGATGTGTGTTGGGGAATATAACTGTGTAGGGGAGTATAACTGTGTAGGGAGGTGTGTTGGCGAATATAACTGTGTCAGGAGGTATGTTGGGGAATATAACTGTGTAGGGTGGTGTGTTGGCGAATATAACTGTGTAGGGAGGTGTGTTGAGGAATATAACTGTGTAGGGGAGTATAACTGTGTAGGGAGGTGTGTTGGGGAGTATAACTGTGAAGGGAGGTGTGTTGGGGAATATAACTGTGTAGGGAGGTGTGTTGGGGAATATAACTGTGTAGGGAGGTGTGTTGGGGAATATAACTGTGTAGGGGAGTATAACTGTGTAGGGAGGTGTGTAGGGGAGTATAACTGTGTAGGGAGATGTGTTGTGGAGTATAACTGTGTAGGGAGATGTATTGGGGAGTATAACTGTGTAGGGAGGTGTGTTGGCGAATATAACTTTTAAGGGAGGTGTGTTGGGGAATATAACAGTGTTGGGAGGTGTGTTGCAGAGTATAACTGTGTAGGGAGGTGTGTTGGGGAATATAACTGTGTAGGGAGGTGTGTTGGGGAGTATAACTGTATGGAGGTGTGTAGGGCAGTATAACTGTGTAGGGAATATAACTGTGTAGGGAGGTGTGTTGGGGAGTATAACAGTGTAGGGAGGTGTGTTGGCGAATATAACTGTGTAGCAAGGTGTGTTGGCGAATATAACTGTGTAGCAAGGTGTGTTGGCGAATATAACTATGTAGGGAGGTGTGTTGGGGAATATAACTGTGTAGGGAGGTGTGTTGGGGAGTATAACTGTGTAGGGAGGTGTGTTGGGGAGTATAACTGTGTAGGGAGGTGTGTTGGGGAGTATAACTGTGTAGGGAGGTGTGTTAGGGAATATAACTGTGTACAGAAGTGTGTAGGGGAGTATAACTGTGTAGGGAGGTGTGTTGGGGAGTATAACTGTGAAGGGAGGTGTGTTGGGGAATATAACTGTGTAGGGAGGTGTGTTGGGGAATATAACTGTGTAGGGAGGTGTGTTGGGGAATATAACTGTGTAGGGAGGTGTGTTGGGGAATATAACTGTGTAGGGAGGTGTGTTGGGGAATATAACTGTGTAGGGGAGTATAACTGTGTAGGGAGGTGTGTTGGCGTATATAACTGTGTAGGGAGGTGTGTTGGGGAATATAACTGTGTAGGGGAGTATAACTGTGAAGGGAGGTGTGTTGGGGAATATAACTGTGTAGGGAGGTGTGTTGGGGAATATAACTGTGTAGGGGAGTATAAGAAATCATTCTTCAAATCTCATCTCTTCCTAGTGTTTCCTAATACTCCAAACATCTCGATCGTGTATCATTGTCAGGTCCAATTGTGTAAGGTCAGCTTTTATCACCTTGTCCCAGGTCTTCCTGGGTCATCCTACTCCATAGCTTCCATCAATTTTGATCATCCTGCACCTTTTTATACAGCTGTGATCCTTCATACACATCACATGTCCATACCAACGCAATCTCCTCTCTAGTACACTGAATCTGATCCCCCTTATGCCTAATTTCTCTTTTAGTTCAGTTATGCTTTGCCATTCGTGTATATTTCTATTACATATCCATCGGAACATGCGTGCTTCATTTCTTTCCAATCTTCTTAGGTCCTCTGTGCACAGTGCCCAGGTCTCACTATCATGTACCATTGCTGGCGTTACACAATAATACAGAAGACCCGACTTCCCATGGGTGAAGCTGAAGCATATAGATATTATGACCCCAGCCCGCCCACTGTAAAGTGGTCGCGTAGGTGTCACAACAAAAAAAGCACCCAGCCCACACTGTAAATGAGGTTGGTGTTAGGAAGGGCATCCAGCTGTAGAAATCAAGCCCAAATCAGTTCTGTATGAATAAGACAAGGTCACCTGACCTGGCATTGCCCACAACAGGACAACCCGTCTAACCCATGCTAGTTTGGAAGAATGGAGGTAAAACGGTGATGATGATACACGCATCGTACAGTTTTCCTTTCAATTTAAGGGAGAAACCTTTTGTAGCTAGGAGTGGTAGTAGCTCCCTGCACTTCTTCCATCCTTTTCTTACTCTGGCTACTGTACTTTTGGGACACCTTCCTCCACAGCTGATTACATCACCAGAGTAACGGAAAGAGTCGACTATTTCTATAGAACCATCAGGGCAGTTGGAGGAGCTAGTATCCTGTGGTCACTTGCTACTTACTGCACCTGAGTATCGGCCACATATAAAACCTATGTTCTTTGATAGCCTGCCTGTGATCCCACTTACATCTTTTATTTACCCATAGCTTGCATTTGGGGCATAGAATGAAATTTCTACCTACTCCTTTCCTGCACATTGAGCAAGGCCATTTCCCAGAGGGGATCTGGGTCCTATTTTCCTTTCTACATACTATAACTTTAGTCTTTGACAAGTTAACTTTAAAACCTTTTGATTCTAAGCCATGCTGCTATGTTTGGCATTTCTTCTCGAAATCTGCCATAGTTTCAGCTGTGAGGGTTAGATCATCAGCATACAGAAGTTCCCAGGGGCAGCCAGACTTAAACTCTTCTGTTATAGCCTCTAGGGTAATAATAAACAGGAGAGGGCTAAGAAAAGAGCCTTGATGAACACCTACTTTTACACTAAATTCTTTACTATACTCATTGTTAATTCTAACCTTACTGACTGCTCCTCTATACATGGCTAGTGTAGCTTTCACAAGCCACTCATCTACTCCTAGTTTCCTAAGAGCCCACCAGATAATGGAACAGGGGACTCTGTCAAAGGCTTTCTCCAAGCCAACAAAAGCTAAGTAGAGGGGTTTACTTTTATCTAGGTACTTCTGCAGTTACCTCACAAGGAAGAGGGCATCTGTGGTACTTTTACCTGGCACAAATCCAAATTGCATCTCATCTAGGTTAACTCCCTAATCAGCTATGCTATAACACTTTCTGTGACCTTTATGACCTCGTCAACCAACTTAATGTCTCTATAGTTTTCTCTATCTAGAGCATCTCCTTTGCCCTTGACAACGATGCTGCTACACCAGTCATTTTGTATTAGTTTACAATATGGTGGTTAAGGTGTGACCCACCATTCCAGATGCTTTCAACGTCTCAGCAACTATCCCCAAAGGTCCAGCTGCCTTGCCTGTCTTCCTATCCTTGATTGCCTTAGTTACTACTAACCTGCACAGCCAGTCCCTCAGACCAACTTGGGGTAAACTATCTTCTTCCCATTCATCCGTCTTTCATAGTGGCACTTCCATGCTACCTTCTTTTCAGCATCAGTGAAGGGACTCTGTTATCATCACGGACACACTTCTCTCCATCAACATCACAATTTTCCTTGACACATTGTCTTGCAATCCTGAACACCTCATGCATTGCAGAACATGCTTAAATGTTTTATTTTCCACTTCCCTTCTTGCAAAGTACACTTGTTGTCTAGCTTCCCTCCTAGCCACCTGGTAGTGTTCTCTACTTCCACCATTCTTTCCAAGCCCACCTTTTGGCCTTAATTGTCTCCTCCACCCTACTGTTCGGCCACCAAGTCACTCTTCTTCTCCCCAGAGACCTACTCCAACCACAAATTTCATTTGTCGCCTTCAGCAGGTTATCTTTCAGGAATTCCCATTGTTCCCCTATATAGTATATCTCTATTTGCGCTTTCTTACTGTCAAAAGCATCAAGTAACATACCTCTAAATTTGTTACTGACTGTCTGTCTCATCTTCTGGTAAGAATAAAATCTATCTGGCTGGTGTGCTCCCCTGATCTCTAGGTGATCAAGTGATTTTCTCGTTTTTTTAAAGTTTGTTACAGATAGTTAGGTTATTAGCATCAATGAATCTCAGTAGCCTGAAACCTTCCTTATTTCTAGTACCAACCCATAACCTCCATGGATTCCATCATAGCCATCACAATATTGTCCAACATGACCATTAAGATCACCAGCAATAATTATGTAGTCACTGTTGGTTATTTAGGAAGTAGTGAGCATTAGGGTCTCATAGAACCTGTCTTTTATAACATCTGGTAGACCAGATTGAGGTGCATAAACGGATATAATTGACACGGTTGTTCTAATTAGAACTAGTCAGATTTTAATGATTCTGTCGTTCACTCTATTTAAAGCAATTACCTTATCTACCCATTTTTCTGCTAACATAATTCCTATTCCACCCAGCCTGTTGTCATAACCCGCCCAGAAAAATTCATAGCATCCTTTTTTGCCTACAATGAATCTAGCTGACCCTCCCCTCCATCTGGTTTCTTGTATACAGCAAACAACTTTGTTTCGTTCAAGCATCTCTACAATGTGCCTTCATTCATGGTGCCAACTGTAAAGTTATGGAGTTCACTGGGAGAGAGGGCGGAAGAAGAGGATGGAGGAGGGTCAGGGCGACATCTTTGTCACCGTTTTACGTCCATTCTTCCACCCTAGCATGGGTTAGACAAATTGTCCTGTTGTGGGAAATGCTAGGACAGGTGACCATGTCTTGCTCATACAGAACTGATTTTAGCTTGGTTTCTACAGCTTGATGCCCTTCCCAATGCCAACCTCATTTACAGTGAGTATTGGGTGTTTTTTTGTTGACAACTTTACAGTATTTCACTTATCCCCAAGGGATAAGTGAAATACTGAATGAACAGTACAAAAGTGTGTTAATACCCCCATTGAGGCACATGTAAATAAAGCCAGAGGATTTCTTTGGTGCCACAACACTCCACGAATAAATGGCGACTATCAACCACATAGACATAACAGAGGAGGATGAGATAGCGACCATAAAAGAAATTAGAACAGACTCAGCTGCTGATGGATTCCCAGCAGTCCTCCTAAAAACATGTAAGCATGCCTTAGCAAGACCACTGAAGATCCTCTTCAGAAGTTTGTTGGCTAGCAGTAGATTACCCAGAGAGCTGAAAGAAGGCACAATATGCTCTATCCATAAAGGAGGAAGCAGAGTGGAGGCCAAAAACTACAGGCCAGTCTCCCTGACGTCACATATCAGTAAGGTCATGGAGCGAATTATCAGAAAGAAACTGATCATGTTCCTCGAGGAAAATGACCGCCAAACTAGCACACAGCATGGCTTTCGCCCAGCTGTTAGATCACTACGACTGGGTACTGAAACAACTGCTGGACAGCTCACATGTGGACGTGATATATTTTGACTTTGCAAAGGCCTTTGACAAGGTTGACCACACAATGAGATGTCACAAACTACACAGATTCGGCATAACTGGAAAAGTAGGTGAGTGACTGAATGATTTCTTATAAGACAGAAGCCAGACAGTATCAAACTAACCACAGAGCTTGAGGCAATCCAAAGAAGCTACACCAAGAGGATTGCCATGATGAAGGAGATGAGCAACTGGGAGAGGCTAAAAGAACTGAAACTCTACTCCTTGGAGCGAAGACGGGAGAGATACGCAGTGATATACATATGGCAGATCCTGGAGGAACTAACACCAAACTTTGGCATTGAGAACTGGACCAAACCCTGAACAGGATATCACTGTGTGGTGCCAAGGGTCCCGTCTTTCACATCTAGAATAAGGAGCAGATATTGCAATAGCCTGGGGTTCAAAGGCCTTTAACTCTTCAACAAGCTGCCAAGAAATTTGAGAGATCTGCATGGTGTGGATGTTCCAGATGAGCCCACACCATGGTATGGAGGTAATCTAAGGGCGGCAGCAGCGAACTCCCTCTTACACCAATGGCCAGCCAACACAGGCTGGAGATAGAGCGTGTAGCAACAAGGGCGGTGCTCCAGCATACCCTCAGTCGGATGGCTGGAACAGGTAAAAGAGATATATACGGCAATGAAGTAAACATTACAATACAATACGAGGAAACAAAATAGTATCATTGATGATGTCATAGGTGTGTGATGAAAGAACTCTGAGAGTCTATATATATATATAGTTTCATTTTACGTCCGCTTTTTCCCTGCTTGCAAGGGTGGGACGGGAACTGATTCTGGCTTGATTTCTACAGCTGGATGCCCTTCCTAACACCAACCTCATTTACAGTGAGTGGTGGGTGCTTTTTTTGCCGTGGCACCTCCACAACCACTTTGCAGTGGAATGATATGGACCCCAGTCCCATCATCTCATTTCTACAGCTGAGTAAACTGGAGCCATGTGAAATAAAGTGTCTTGCTCAAGGAAACAACACATCACCCGGTCTGAGAATTGAACTCACAACCTTTTGATTGCAAGGCCAATGCTCTAACCACTAAGCCATGTGCCTCCATTATATATATATATATATTTTTTTTTTTTTAACTGTTGATGAATCATCGATAAACATTGATTGCCAACTAAATTAACTATAGGGATATAAAATATACAGAAGCAAAAACCAACCCAAACCAAACAATGAGTGTGTTTTGTTATATATTTCTGGCAACATTATAACACTGTGACCTCCCCCAAATATATCAATATATATATAAGAGTAAACTTAGCCAAAACTAAAATGTTAGTGAGTAGGAAAGAAGACAGGACCCTGATTCCTTCAGGGAAGTGGCCCTGCTCAGTATGCAGGAAGGGAGTAGGCATAAATTTCATTCGATGAACAATGTAAATCTTGGGTACACACGAGATGTAGTGGGATAACAAGAAGGGAAGACTTTGTTTGTGGAAGATGTACAGAGGTAACTGAGGGGGAATATAACCAGTGATGTAAACCTATTCTAGTCACAGTAAAGACCCTTAGATGTGGTTGATAGCTTCTGCTATCTAGGTGACATAATTAGCAATGGAGGAGGGTGCTCCGAGAGCATAATAGCTAGAATGCCACCCAACTACTTAAATTGGGAAATGGGCTTCTTGAAAAAGACTCCAACAACCAGATTCAGTTGTCATTTAGCCATATCATTGAAACAAAATTAGGTATAAGAAAGACCAAACATTCAGATCAGACAATGTGATCCAAAATGTTTCTGTGAAAGAAATCAACAGAAGGCTGCTGAACATGTTACCAGGAAAGAAAAGATGCTACAAATCAGTTGACACAATCACTTCCCAAGACCAGGTTGTAAACTATCCAACTGAATTTTTGAACAGTCTTGAACTAGCAGGAATTCCTTCACACAACCTGATACTGAAACTTGGAGTATCAGTTATGTTACTCTATAATCAGGATCCTCCAAAACTTTGCAATGGCACAAGACTCATCAATAAATTTATGATGCCCAATGTCTTAGAAGTTACAATCATGTCAGGGAAATTTGCTGGTGACAATTGTTTCATTCCCAGAATACCTCTGAAGCCAACTGATTTGCCATATGAATTTCAAAGACTTCAATTTCCTATCAGACTCAGTTTTGCCATGAATCATTGAAAGTCATTGGGTTGAACCTGGCAGATCCTGTCTTTTCAAATGATCAACTCTATGTTGGCACAAGGGTTGGAAACCCTGATAGTCACTTCATTGTAGCACCACAGGGCAAAACCAAGAATGTTGTTTATCCAGAGGCTTTGAAATGAGCAATATCGTAATACCTCCTTCAATGACAATACACATAGATCCTAATTCCTTAGTCATATAGTTTGTAAGGAGTTCTGAAGTCGCAACTTTACTGTAGGTTGTTACTTTGGAAGAATATGCAGGCATTCCTGGGTACCTGTGATATATAGTAGTATAAGTGATATCTGTTTATGGTAACTAGCTAGACCTGTTAAAAATAGCAGCCAAATTTCCTTCAAATCAAATCCTACTATCTCATGTATGTATATATGAATGAAGTTGGAATTAAGAGGACTGAGAGTGAACTTAGCTAAGACTAAAGTGTTGATAAGTAGGAAAGAGGACAAACTCTGATTCCATCAGGGAAATGGCCATGCTCGATATGTAGAAAAGGAGTTGGCATAATTTCTATACAATGTATAATGCTATAAGCTTTTCTGGGTGGGAAATGACAATGGGCTGGGTGGAGTAGGAATCATGGTAGCAGAAAAGTGGGCAGATAAGATAATAGACGTAAATAGAGTGAACGACAGAATAATGAAAATAAGACTTGTCCTCAATAGAACTACGGTGACAGTAATATCTGCGTACGCACCCCAATCCGGACTGCCCGGCGCTATAAAAGACAGATTCTATGAGACACTGATGCTCGCTACCTCCCAAATAACCGACAGTGACTATATAATTATTGCAGGCAACCTAAACGGTCACGTTGGACAACATTGTGACGGCTATGACGGAATCCATGGAGGCTATGGGTTCGGTACTAGAAATGAGGAAGGCTCCAGAATCCTGGAATTCTGTGACGCAAATAACCTAACTATCTGTAACACTAACTTCAAAAAACGAGACAATCACTTGATCACCTATAGATCGGGGGAACACACAAGCCAGGTAGATTATATCCTTACCAGAAGACGTGACAGAGTGTCTGTTGTTAACACTAAATCCCTCCCCCATGAAGAATGCACCTCCCAACATAGACTGATAATTAGCGACCTCATAGTCAGGACGAGACGTACTAGACAGCAGAAGAGGACTTTCCTCAGGAGAAAAATATGGAAGCTAAAGGACCCCACAGCCAGAAATAAATTTCAAAGCATATTACTTGATGCTTTCGACAGTAAGGAAAAGCAATTAGAGTCGTATAATATAGAGGAACAGTGGGAATTCCTGAAAGTAAACCTGCTGACGGCGGCAGACGAAGTCTGTGGCTGGAGCAGGCCTATAGGTAGGAGGAGAGTAACATGGTGGTGGAACAGTAAGGTGGAGGAGTCAATTAAGGCCAAAAAGCAGGCTTGGAAAGTATGGCGGGATGGGGGAAGTAGAGAAGACTATCAAGTGGCCAGGAGGGAAGCTAGGAGACAAGTGTACTTCGCAAGAAGGGAAGCAGAGGAAAGAAAGTTCAAGCATGTTCTACAACGCGAGGACCAAAAACGTGAGGTGTTCAGGATTGCTAGGCAATGTGTCAAGGAAAACCGTGATATTGTCGGGGAGAAGTGTGTACTTAATGATGAAGGCGTACTTGCCATCACTGACGCCGATAAGGTAGCCTGGAAGAGTCACTACGAAAGGCTTCTAAATGAGGAGAATAAATGGGAGAAAGACAGTCTCCCCCACATCGACCCAATAGAGGGACCAGCAGTGTTAGTCGAAGGTGTATAATAAGTAAGGCAATCAAAGATATGAAGGCGGGTAAGGCGGCTGGGCCTTCGGAAATAGTTGCTGAGATGCTGAAAGCCTCTGGAACGGTGGGACACACCATGGTCTCCCGGATAGTAAACCAAGTCATACAGAATGGGGTTGTTCCGAAGGACTGGCGTAGCAGCATCATCATTAACTGTTACAAGGGTAAAGGAGATGCCCTAGATAGGTGTAACTATAGAGGCATTAAATTAATCGACCAGGTCATGAAGGTCACGAAAAAAGTAATAGCGCAACCAATCAGAGAGAGAATTGATCTAGATGAAATGCAGTTCGGGTTTGTGTCAGGCAAAAGTACCACAGACGCTCTTTTCATTGTACGACAACTACAGGAGAAGTACCTAGCTAAAAGTAAACCCCTATACTTAGCTTTTGTTGACCTGGAGAAAGCCTTCGACAGAGTCCCCCGTTCCATTATCTGGTGGGCTCTTAGAAAACTAGGTGTTGACGAATGGCTTGTCAGAGCTATACAAGCCATGTATAAAGAAACAGTCAGCAAGGTTAGAATTAACAACGAATATAGTGAAGAGTTTAGCGTAAAAGTTGGTGTCCATCAGGGCTCTGTTCTTAGCCCCCTCCTATTTATTATTGCCCTTCAGGCTATAACAGAGGAGTTCAAGACCGGCTGCCCATGGGAACTCCTATACGCAGATGATCTAACGCTCATAGCTGAATCAATGGCCGAGCTAGAGAAGAAATTCCAAACATGGAAGCACGGCCGAGAATCAAAAGGCCTTAAAATTAACCTGGCTAAGACTAAAGTTCTAGTTTGTAGGAAAGAAAATAAGGCGCCAGTCCCTTCCGGGAAATGGCCATGCTCAGTGTGTAGGAAAGGCGTAGGTAGAAACTCCATTTTATGTCCCAAATGCAAAGTATGGGTGCATAAAAGATGTAGTGGGATCACAGGTAAGCTAACTAAGAACATAGATTTTACATGTGGCCGGTGCTCTGGTGCAATAAGTAGCAGCAAGTGCCCACAAAATACTAGCTCTTTCAATTGCGCAGAGGGTTCTATAGAAATAGTGGACAGCTTCCGTTACCTGGGCGACAAAATCACCAGTGGGGGAGGGTGCTCTGAAAGTATAGTAGCTAGAGTCAGAACTGGTTGGAAAAAGTTCAGAGAGCTTATACCACTATTAGCCGCTAAAGGGTTCTCCCTAAGAATGAAAGGCAGGTTGTATGATGCCTGCATACGAACAGCAATGTTGCATGGCAGTGAGACCTGGGCATTGTGTGCAGAAGATATACGCAGACTAGAGAGGAACGAAGCTTGCATGCTCCGCTGGATGTGTAATAGTAACATACGTGAACGGCAAAGCATAAACGAACTAAGGAAAAAATTAGAAATAAGAGGGATCAGATGTTGTTTACTCGAGAGAAAGCTACGTTGGTATGGTCACGTGATGCGCATGAAAGACGACAGCTGTATAACAAAGTGCAGGGCAATAAAGATAGACGGTAGCTACGGAGTAGGCAGACCCAGAAAAACCTGGGACGAGCTGATAAATTCTGACCTCACACACTTACACCTCTCCAAGACAATGTCACTGGACCGAGACCTTTGGCGGTACTCAGTAATAGAGAAGACCCGCCTTACCTAAATACAAAGTAAAACCTACTACAGCCAGTAGGCATCTCTAACGAAATATTAAAAACAACACCACTGGACAAAAATAATATTCTTATCTAGATAATTTGCTTTGAACAAATGACAAATATTCTGCTACAATTCCTACTTTAGCTAAAATACAGCAATCATATTTTATTGGTAAAATATTTTGCAATATGTGACAAAATATATTACTTTCAGAAAATACCCGGGCATCGTCGGGTACCTCTGCTAGTTTTCATATAAAATATTTAATGTCTTGCAACTGTTAAAAATTTCAACTTTATCGGATGTGGATCTTACATTAAGTTTGACCTCCACTGTGTTGGACAATCCCCGTGATATACGCAGATAGAACGGAAAATGTCAAGTTCACTGTTTATTTTTTGTCTACTTATGAAAGATCATCTTTTTCTTTCTGACGTCTTATGATTTGTTCAGTGTATTTTTTAATCATATTCGTAATAAAAATTAAGTTTATCATTAAAGAAGACACTATCATGAACATCTTGTAATAATCACGAAAACACAATTATTAAAAATGTTTAAAATTCATAACTGGAAAGTTAGACAAAACGGTCAATTTTATAAACAAATTCAGTTTTAGCAGTAAATTTAAATAAACAATATACTTTAAATGTTACTTACGCGAAGTTTACGGCGATATTTATTAGTTATTTGTTTTGCGTGAACTAGTAAATGAGTTCCTATTCCAAAACACAGAATGAAGACCACAATGAAACCAGGACCAATAAATTTGTAGTCAAAGTTAATTAGATAAACATGACGGTGTCGAAGAGTAATCACCAAAATACCAACTACCATGCAAATCAATCCCAAAATGTACAGACCTATAGCAGATAAATAATAAAACCGACCAGGTCCTATACTCAAAGAGTTTAACTGTTCTTTAATCCTACCATGTAAGTAATGGCTATACGCCGTCAGGGTATCCATATCTAAATCTTTAGCCATGATGTCCTCCTTTAATTATACCAAAACAGTAAGAGGAACAGTTGATTTTAAGTTAAATCTTTAAAAACAAATATCTATGACAGTTTTGAAGTATAAAATAGT